>OX465290.1:144019632-144619632 GCA_949987695.1 Merzomyia westermanni
TGATTCGGGATTAGGTTTGGTATTAGTTTCGGGATTCACTGTTTTTCTCAAAAAAAAAAAAATTTATTTGTAATATTTACACGGGATTTTGCAACTCATTTTTGGGTGTTTGTTAAAAAATCAACAAGCTTTCTGAACATATGGCACTCATATGCAAACGTATCAGTTTCGGGATTCACTGTTCTTCTCAAAAAAGAAAAATTTATTTGTAATATTTACCCTAGATTTTGCAACTCATTTTTGGGGTTTTGTTACCAAATCAACTAGCTTTCTGAACATATGGCACTCATATGCAAACGTATCAATTTCGGGATTCACTGTTTTTCTCAAAAAAAAAAAAAAAAAAAAAAATTGTAATATTTACACTAGATTTTGCAACTCATTTTTGGGGTTTTGTTACCAAATCAACAAGCTTTCTGGGCATATAGCACTCATATGCAAACGTGTGGCATGAAGTTCTTTCAATATTTTATTCATTCAGCTTAGTTATAAGGTAGCAAGAAATTAACAATTGTAAAATCGAATAAATGATTGACATAACAATTTCCAAAGGGTGCCACGCGCCAATTTGCGGTATTACATATGCCAATTATAGTAGTAGTGACCAGTGAGATAGATAATTGGATTGACTCAGTCAATGTCTTGAGAGTGACGAAGAAGCAAACTTGATGTAAATAAATGAGCTCGAATGTCCATGACCATTGACCATGTCTGAAACTACAAATTTAATATTTAATTAGTTAGTCTGCAATATACTACAGTCTCTCTGCCAGAAAGCTTTTTAATACCTCAAGTAAAAATCCCAAAGCGATATTAAGATAGTTGTTTCTGCTTTCTTGAGGATTCTGTACACTGATATGAAATATTCGTACTTCTTCATGGTTGAAAGGGAGAATATTACTTCCATCATCTTGGGTTGTGGGCTCCGGTTGGTTTTTAATTTTTTGTTTAAATAAATTTTAAGAAAATCATTTATAAAAGGCTTTCTTTGAAATTTTTGTAGAGGTTGAAATTTTTTAGATAAACTTGAACAACGTGCTGTTGCCTTCATTTAACGTTTACTTTTGTAAGCGAAAAGTAAGCGTTTTGTAAGCTTAATATTTATTTTAACAAGCTTTTTAAAAAATCATTTTAATTAGTTAAATTTTTTGACAGAAAAAGTGAGACAGCTGTTGCGATGATATCACGATACATCTCTTCCAATGTTTTTCCCGTGAGTAGGAGTCGAACCCTTATTCCTGCGTTCATAATCACACTTTAACAGCACCGACAACCAAGCGCTGCTTAGTGTCGTTATGGCTTTTCTTTACGTTTAATTTGCGCATTGCGTGTGCTTGATTTATGTAAAGACATTCAGCTTATTGAGAATCTAATTAATCAAATTTGGATTTCGTACCTTTCGGTGCAACCCTTCATCAAAGTAAGCTCGACTCAGGTGAAGTGTATCAAATGCGCATAATACATTGTTCTAGATGTACTAGATGCAAATGAGTTGATAAAAGTAATTTGTCAATGCTGATGTTTATCATCAATTACTTAAATTTCTTTACCTCAACTCTGGTTTAATACCAACATTTATACATGTATTAGTGATGTTACGGTTGCAAGTTTAATGGAACCAAAATCGGTTAAGAATTTTTAGGATTTGCTTTATCGGATTAGGATTCGGAACCGAAATCGAAATTCCAAGTTGTGTGCAAGAGTGATTTATCTGTTTGAATGTTATACACCCAAAGTGGATACTCCAAGATTCGATTTTCTGGTGGAAACAGATGACCCGTAACATCTCTAATGAAAGCCATCTATAGACTTTCAAAGTACTCATTCCAGACTTGTGATGACTTGCGCCACGCCCTCTTCTACGAAAAGATCTTAACTATGTTTTTCAGTTTTAAATATTTGGCATAGATATTCTCCATCTTATGAAGTAGAACCGGGATAGAGAAGAAGAAGTAGCCAAAATAGAAAAAAGAGAGGGAGAAGGTAGAGGGAAGAGCAAAAGAATTAGGAATTGGAATAAGTAGTAGAAGCGAGATAGAGACGAAGAAGAAGCCAAAGGAGAAAAAGAAAAAGAAAAGGAGAAGGTAGAGGAAAGAGGAAAAGTATTAGAAATTGGAATAAGTAGTAGAAGCGAGATAGAGACGAAGCAGAAGCCAAAAGAGAAAAAAGAAAAGTATCAGGTAGAGGAGGGAAGGAAGAGAAACAGATTTAGGAATTGCAATAAAATAGGAATGGGAATAGAAATTGGAAGACGTAAAGAGAGGCAGAAGATACTGAAGTATAAACGGAAAGAAAGGAAGGAAATAGGAAGAAAGGGATATAGGAGTTGGATGAAGAGAACACCAAAATATCAAAGAAGTAGTAGGTATTGACGTGGGAGCGAGAGGTTAAGAACAAAGACAAAGAGAAAAGAAGAGGAAAGTAGAAAGAGTGCGGTGGAAAGGGATATTAAAGAGAAACAGAGACAAAATACAGAGAAAATTAAGATAGAAAAGAAAGGAGGGTAAGATAAAGATAACAAGTAAGGAAAGGGCTGCCTTCGACTGTGCCGAAGTATTTATACCTTTCATGAATACGCATCACGGTTTTAAGTGTCCGATCCTTACTCACAATTAGTACAAACTCTGCAAAACTGTTAATTTAAAGATACATAGGCCAAACCCCATTTGTCGAAACTATCGATTATATGGGACCTATGTGTTATGTTGGTCCGATCTGGGGGATTTTCACTACACACATTACATATGTAATATGTACCAAAACCTTTACGTTCCTACCTCTAAAATTTCAAGACTTATAGGCTAAACTTCGTTTATCGGAACAATCGATTGTATGGGAGCTATGCGTTGTATTGCTCCTATCTTGCTGATTCCGACGAATGAGTAATCTCATGCAAAATGGCGGCTCCATACCAAATTTCATCAAGATATCTCAAAAACTGAGGGACTAGTTTGCGTACAAATAGACAGATGGACAGACGGACATGGCTAAATCGATTCAGCTTATCACCCTGATCATTTCGTTATACTTATTGGTGGGTTCATCTCTTTTTCTTATCATACCTACAAACATCGAACCAAAGTTATAAGACCCATTTCATGTTCATGAAGGGTATACAAAGGTTTAGAAAGATGAAGAAGTGCAGACTAACTGCAGCCAGGATTCAAGACTTTGTAAAGCGCAAGTTTTAGAGATACAACTGTAGAACACGCGTGGCTCTTGGTAATCCAAGTTTCCTCCTAAAGGAGGGAATGGCATGTTGTTGTAAAAGTACTTTGTGCCGCCTAGTCGGCAAGTTCCTCACCCATAATTGTCATCAATCCTTTTAAAAAGAAGCCTTAGGCAACTGAGAGCTTGAATAGGGTGTGACCATAATGAGCCTGTTCCATTGAACAGTTAACAAGATGGTTGATGTCATACGCTCGCGCTACAAATGAATCAGAGAAGAGGGAGAGATCGACAGAGACAGCAAATAGTATGATGGGGGGAGGATGAAGATAGATCAAAGTGCTGGAATAAGTGAGGAAGGAGAGCAAGGAGAAGGGGTAAATGCTGTTAAAAAAAACAACGATAGCAAGGGAAAGCAGCATCAGATTTGTATATGTCAGTTTTTTGGGTATGAAATTCTCCTATGTTAAAGCTTTGAAAAGTTTTTTTTCCGATGAAAAAACTAAAAATGTACGACATGCATTGTCTCCGTGCGTAATAAAACTTTTCAAAAGGACAAAAAGTGTATCGACTTATTAAAAACGGTGCTTCAAAATCAGACAACGCAGCTGTGAATTCGCTGGAACTTATGAATGACAATAAGATGAAGAAGACGAGAAAGCGCAGATGTGTGAGGTAAAAGATATGAGTTTGTAGGTTATTGCATTTGGAAAATTGGGATATCTCTACTTGTATATATACATTTGCATATATGTATTTATTCCTGGGTTCCAAAATAAAAGTTAAACATTAAAAACCATTGCGTTTCCAAACTGAAATTAAGAAAGGCAGTTTAGTTATTTTTATCACTATTTGCGAATAAAAAAAACTGAGCCAAATTTTTTTTCCCACACTGTGTAAAGCGGGATGAAATATTTCTGCTACGTAATGGATCTTAAGCTTCAATTTGAATATCTAGCAACAAGTCGGTGGGAATTGCAATCAATTTCACGCTGCAGTTTTTGCTTGATGCGCGTACAAACATCCTGTCAGACAGACCACCATGGCAAAAACCGTTGTTTCTCTTATATTACGCAAATATAGACCCATGCATTTTTCTTTAATACTATAATGTACCGTCGTGTTATAATTTTATTATAAGATAGATAACCAGATTTGAGTAGAGCTATGAGACCTGTTGTTGGTAACACCTGTTTGACAGTTATTCTTGCTCCTTGACTTATACCCATATAATACTATCAGCTTAACCAGTAAGCATGTGACTGAACAACTTGCACGCACGGATTTCATAAGTATCTGATTAGCATCGCAAATAATGCGTGAATGGATATCGAAATTATTATTACAAGTTATCCAGCTATTAATCAAAAAATCAATCAGAAATACGATTACCCGCACTTTGCTTGGCACATTTTCTCTGGCAAGATGTTAAAGAGCTTAAAGGATTAACGCGCTTTTTTACACAGAATTCGCTTTTTTTTCAATTGTGCTCTTCTTTAGTTTCGGGTATGTGAGTAACCGGGTCTGTCGATTCTACTTCAACACACGTTTTTTTTTTGTAACTGTTGTCTAATACAATAATATATGATTAACAATTTTTAAATAAACTTATTTTAAATAAAAGCAATAAAGGAACATGAAGTCGGCAAAGGCATGGCACCGACGGCAATTAAAAAAACAAACCTTTTTACACAATTTTGCCTTTTGAGAAACACGAAGGAATGAAACGGGGTTTCACCATTATAGACGCAGGGAGTACACATAAATCAAATCAGACTATCAAAGAAAAAACTAAGGAGAGTAAGAAATAACTGAAAGGAAAAAGGGAACTAAAAAGGAGAGGCAGGAAATGCTAATAGAAAACAGAAAATAGAAACAGTATATGAAAATTAAAAAACAGAAGGAAAGGTACAAGAAAATGGAAGAGAAGAGCGGAAAGAATGAGAAGAAGAAGTGGAAGAACTATCGTTAAGATGATGATAATAGTAAAGAAATCAATACTAATGCTGAGAAGTAAAGAAAAAAGAAAGAAAGAAAAAGAAGAAGGAGAAAAACGAAAAGAGTAAGAATAAAAAAGAAACGGGAAGGGGTAAGACTATATTTCTGGTGATAATAACGCTAGCTAAAGTAGTACTAAGCTGCTGGTCGTGATGGTGATGAGAGAACACCAAGACCGAGACAAAGTTGAAAATCTAATGAGATTAACTATAATCCTGACTGCAACCAAAATCCGTTTCTTTTTAAAGCGGGAAACCTTAACGTAACCGTGTAAATAATCGTTACCGTAAATCTTATGATAAATATTTAAATTATGATATAACTTGCGCTATATCCGTAACAGTAACCATAATCAAGTTTTTATTTCGCTCACCATGATAGTGCCCCAAACTTTACCTTAACCGTAACAATAGTCGTAAATACCTACAACCGCAACACTTATCATCACTACGTCACAGCGGAAATCATAGTAGTAATCATAATTCTTGATGAAACTGTATTATCAAAACTGTAATAGTATCGGACCCGTTACCAAAACAATAAAACTAACTAACTAAAGTTAAACGCAGCTGCTATCATAAGTATGTCGTAACTGTAGCCTTAACAGTAACCGTAACCTAGTCCATAACCCTCACCATCATTTTACTTACATATTTACCATAACCGTAGTAATACTAGTGAAATAACTGTAACGCTACTCCAATATAACCGTTACTAAATAATTTGGTCCCTAGCAGCAGTAATAGTTAACGCATTATAGTTTAACTGTAACCATAACCGCAGTCTTGGTGCAAGCGAGAAGTCTAAGTCTTGATTATGGTTATATTTACGGTTCTGGTTAGATCTACGGTTATGGTTGTTGATATGGTTATGGTTATGATTACGGTTATAATTACAATTATGGTTATGGCTATAGTTAAGGGTATAATAACAATTATGGTTATGTCTGGGGTTATGGTTACGGTGACGATTATGGTGATGTTTACGGTCATGGTTACGCAAGAAATATGTTTAGAAAATAGAAAGAATATGGTAAGGCCTGATTACACACGCGCTGTAAGCTTTACCCCCTTCGGTCCTTAACAAGAGTAATAGTTACCAAATCGTAACTTAACTGTAACCATAACCGCAGTCTTGGTGCAAGCGGGATGTCCAAGTCTTGATTATGGTTATCTTTACGGTTCTGGTTAGATTTAGGGTTACGGTTAGAGTTAGGGTTATGGTTATGCTTACGGATATAATTACAATTATGGGTATGGTTATGTATAGGGCTACGGTTATGGTTACGGTGACGGTTATGGTTATGTTTACAGTTATGGTTACGATTGCAGTGCAATAAATGTGTATAGAAAATAGGAAAAAAAATAGGAAGCCTTACGATAGGCTTGATTACACACGCGTGCTCTAAGCTTTACTCCCTTCAGGGTAAATAAAGTTAAACTTGATTTATTTTGTTGTGTTGATCTTCCGACAGGGTAGTAAGCTGATTTTTGTTGGAACGATTTTCCGTCATCCCTTGTCAAGTTTGGTTTTGTCACAAACCGGTTTCGGCGTTCTGCCATTTTCAATGCCTAGTTTCGTTCTAGGCATTGCAAATGGCAGAACGCCGAAACCGGTTTGTGACAAAACCAAACTTGACAAGGGATGACGGAAAATCGTTCCAACAAAAATCAAAGTTAAACTTAGTTAGGATGAAAATATGCAGTTGCGCCACTGAAGCTCCCGTACAGGATGCATAGTCTCTTTTAAACAATGCAGCTAATTTTATACGCATGATTTCTAAATGTGTTAGTCTGAGTCGTATTTTCATTGGAAACAGACGATTTATTTAAAAACAGCAATATGTCTGCTTAGCTGTTGCTCACTGCTGCAAACAAAAAACAACAAAATCAGCAACAAAGAAAAAAGAAAACAAGCATTTACTTACGTCAATGCCAACAAAACAAACAACACACATACAAACTTTAATTTAAACACATCACTTTATGTTTGCGTACATTGTCTGTTAAAAAATTTATACTGTAAGCTCGCATTAATATTCACATACACAAACATACGGATAAACGCACACAAATACATGATCCACTAGTATTTTTACTGCGTCCTAAGTCCCTAAACGCTTTAGTCTCTTGTAAGAGCTGTGAAGAAACAAGATTGGCTTTTTATTATAACATTGTTGTTGTAAACACTTGAGGATAGAAAGTATTCTTTTGTTCACGTTTTTATTATTTATTATTGTTGTTGCACTGTGTTACTTGTAGTTGTAGTTTGTCATTGGCATGTCTTTGCATTAAATCACGAAAATTTATGTTAATCACACGTAAATAAAAATAAGTTGCGTATACGCCATGGTCGGCTTGTGTTGTGTTGCATGCCACACAAAAGCGAGAGAAACAAGGCAAACAGAAGAAAATTGTTTATGAGTTATTATTGTACGCAATTGAATACAGACTATAGAATAATTGTATTAGCTTACATTCTATTATACAAATTTATACTGGAATATTGCTCCCGGGGCTTCTGTGTGCCTGCAAGGTTTTTCTTGTTATACTGCTTCTAATTTGATATGCAAAATATTTGTGCTTTCTTTCATACATACTTTACTCAAGCAGCTACTTGTATCATACATTTTTAATAACAACTACAAATAAGGCTCTTCAAACACAAAAAAGTATGTGTAAATAGCAGCGAATTAGTGGCTACTGTAATATTAATAAAATACATTATTTATAAGCAAGTAAAAGGGATGCGTGGCGGTCCCCAATATAAGTTTTCAAGGCCAAATAATTTCATACTCAAGCTCGACTCTGGATCGTGGGCAATGTGTTTTTATTTTGATACTAATAAGGTATACTACGTTATGGAGGTAATACTTCTAAATTGCGATTGAGATGATCATCCCGAAACCCAAATCCCGGACGTTAGAAAAAACACTTTAATGATACCCAAACGGATTTACCCACCATATCCCGCCGGACCGGCGCGAGGGGCGCATCCGCATAACTCACGGATTGTTCGTTCGTGGCGAGTCCGCCCAACTATTCAAACTCGGGGGCAAAGGTCTGTTGAAAAGCATGTATCAAGTCTTAAATATAGTCGAGCGAGCGCAAGATGGAACTTAAGTGTGCTCTGCTTAACTAACAAGAAATAAATCTTTTAAAAGCTTCTATCTAGCACCAAGCCAACCATCGACCAGATCGGTGCGATACCCCAAATCTGTGGCAATAAGGAAAAACTACGAAAGTAATTTTTTGGAATTTTTCAGTAGGCCGTTAAGAGTAGAAAGTTGAAATTGCTACACTACCTTGTATCGAATTTATATCTAGCACAAGCCTTGAAAATTTGTGTGATCGGAGATTTGTGTACCAAGAATACAATGCTCATTTTTGTCCTATCTTGAGTGTGGCTTATTTATTGCCACAGAAATAATGGTAGGAGTATCGTCACGCAACATATCTCTGTGTATTTCACAGTAAGTTTCTATGCTTTTTAAGTGTCTCATCATAACTGCCCTGATATACGGTTCGGAATCATTGAAAGTGTCGAAAGACGACGAAATGGGCGTTGTAGTATTCGAGAGAAAATTTGCTCGGAAGATGTATGGTCCTTAATTGCAATGCCAACAGTTATTATCGAAATAGACTTAACGATGAGCTGCAAAGTCTTTGAAGCGGAATGACTCGGGTTTTAGCCGACCAAGCGCTATGAATTCAGTATATTCCGTATAACCCTATTTAAATCGGGTTAACCGTCAGTTAAACATGGAAAGGTACTGTTAATATAACAACAACAACAACATGCTCCGCCATAACATGTTTTTTATTGACACCCGAATTCGAAAAAGGTGCTAGATATCGGTATGAATTGCCTGCTTTGATAGGCAATGGTCTAGACAGGCCTAGACAGTTAATCGTCTATATATTGTGATGATGTTTCGTACTCCTAATACAATTTATATTCCTATTTCTATTCTTCTTCTTTTTTTTCTATCTCTCCTTATTTAACTCCTCTTCTTTTCTTCTTCTCTCTTCTTTCCATTTCACTTCTTCTATCTCCCCCCTCCTCTGTCATGCGTAGCCTCTCCTTATTTTTCTCCTCTTCTTTTCTTCTCTTTTCTTTCTATTTCACTTCTTCTTTCTCCCCTCGCCTCTGTCATGCGTAGCCTCTATATCTGTATACTTACTTTATTCATACTCTATATCAGTCTCTTTCGGTCCATCCAACCATCTATACATACCCTCTTCGCAGTCCACCATTTATATTTACTATCTTGACACTCTAAATCAGTCTCTTTCCTTCTATCGTACTATCTCTCCCTACAATTTTTCTCTTCCCTACTTAATCTCTCCGCTCATTAAAAAGCTCCCTAAATATCCTACTCTATTTTATCTATTCATATCCATGTTTTTCGCTCCCAATACCTTTGACCTCTCTCTTCCTCTTTCTTGCTCTATTTTCCCCTTTTTACTATCTCTATGAGACTTTCGAATATTATAAGTTCATGAGTTTCGGGAGAGTTGTCTTCAAATACGAAATATCTTCACCCCATCACCACCTATAGTGTAAACTTGTGACCAAAAATATCTTTTAAAGTAGTTGACATATTTGCCAGGAGATTTATTTAGTAACCCTTCTTATTCGAGAGCAACCTTTTCTCTTAATGAGAGCGCTCGGAAAAATATTTTAAAAGATACCAGCAGATCTTTGCTCCCGCTTTCTATAACTGGCATGATAATACCATTTGAATTGTTTGAGAGTTATTTGTGAGCTCTGGTCGCATCATAAAGTATGAAATGTTACGTAAACGCCAGACTGTGCTCTATAACAATGAAGCTTCTACGAGCGCGTGGTATGGTACTTTTGATGTACTGTTTAATGGGAACGTGCATATGATATGGCAACGATGTGATATGCCATGCACACGTGATCATATCGGTTATTGTCATGATGATTTTGCTTGCGCAGCAGTTTCTCACATGTTATTATTCCATTTGGTGTGTTTGGATTTCTTACGAAAAACGATAACTACGCTATAATCAAGCGTGTTATGAGTGTTATGGTTGTTAAGAATTGCTTTAAAGCGGACGTAAGCGGAAACCAGCCCTCGTCCAAAGTACTGCAAAAAGTTGAAGCGAGAGTGAAATTTCTTTTGTCAAATCCGAGGTAAAATATTTAGGACCTTAAAAGGACGGCCGCCGTGGTGTGAAGGTAGTGTTGCCGGCCTACCACACCGAAGGTCCATGATCCGAGCCCTGGTACAGGTAACATCAAAAGTGATTTGAAAAAAGTTTTTCAAAACGGGGTCGCCCCTCGGCAGTGGTTTGGCAAACTCTCCGAGTGTATTTTTGCCATGACAGGCTTCTCAGCAAAAATTCGTCTCCTTTGTAGATGCCGTTCGGAGTCGGCAAAAAACTGTAGGTCCCACCAATTTGTAGGGAAAATTCAAATCGGCACACCACAAATTGGAAGAGAAGCTTGGCGAAAAAATCTCTTAGGAGGTTTATGATGATATACCTGTTGTATATCGCGCCATAGAGAGAGAGAAAAGGATGAAATATAAACGACAAAAAAATATAAGAAATCGACGAGCTTTATAGTTTATCCGTAAAAGGCAGGGAAACTTTTTCAGCTTGCACATTTATTTATTCAATTTCTTTCACTCTCCCTCTATACCACTTTCTTCCTTTAAATTGTGCCCTTCTTGCGATTCCGTTTTTTTTCCCTACCCTATCTCCTTATCTTCCACAGCGCTACGAATTGTATACGAACATTGAGACTTTTGTAGTATAGCAAGCAATTTGTGAGGAAACAAGCTCCTTAATGACTATCCAACTATTTACCAAAAGTCATTAAGGCCATCAAAACTAAATATCGTGCGTGTATCAAGCAACTACATATCGCATACCTTTTGTAAAAACTACATAAGTAGTTGTGTGTACATAGGTGGGAATTGAGGAGCTTTTTACATCTGTTCTTCCGGGGTAAACACTTAAAAATACATTTGGCTTTAGCCTATTAAATGTTGTCTGTTAACGTTCAATCAAAAAATCACAAGGTTAAGGTTCCTTAAATTCATGGCCAGCTGATCGCAATTAAATATGTCATTCAATGTCAAGGTAGCCAAAAGACAAATAATTTTAAAAATGCCAAGTGCCTATATGACACATTAAAAAGGCCTTAGCGATTATAATTTTTATAATTCAAAATAATAAAAAAAAAACACGAAATCACTAAAAAAAATATGAAAAAAGAATTATAGTGACAGAATATCTAGCATGTTTGGGAATAAGTGGCAACCTTGCACAATAATATATAACTAGGTTGAGGTGGCAACTCCACTAAAAAATATTTTTACCGAAGAACTTAGTAAAATACATTTCGTTTGATAACTATATTGCCAGATTTCCTTAAATAAAATAAAAAAAATCTTGGAAACTTTGTCAAAACATACTTACCAGTCCAGTGTTCATACATCTGAGTTCACCAAAGTAAAAATATTATTCTTAAAAAAGTGTAAAAAAATAAACGTATCAGACCAAAAATACTCAAAATAAAAATTCCAGGATAATATGCAAAAAATAGAAATAGAATTTCGCAAATATGACTCATTGTGGACTAGTTTCCCTAACTTTTTCAGAGCACTCGAAACTAAAGAGTATTTTTCAGATAAAATTAATGCAGTGCCTAATTATATAACGACTGGGCGGTATGTAGTTTAGTAACTCAAGTCATATAAGTCATAGAAATACTTCAAAAAAGTTACAGAAAAACACAAAAAAGCAGTCACATGAGCCAAAGAAATACTCCATACAAGTTCTAAAAAAACCATATACAAGAATTCATATGAGTCATAGAAATACTGCAATAAAGTTCCAGAAAAATATAAAAAATTAGTCATATGAGTCAAAGAAATACCCCATACAAGTTCTAGACAAAATGGAAAAGTATTCATATGAGACAGAGAAATACTCCGAAGAATCTCTATAAAAATAATAAAAAAAAGTAATATGGGTTCAATAAATACTCCAATAAAGTTCCAGAAAAATATAAAAAAGTACTCATATGAGTCAGAGAAATACTTCAACTAAGTTCCAAAAAAATATGAAAAGTTTGTCATATGAGTCAAAGAAATACTCTAGGCAAGTTCTAGAAAAATATAAGAAAGTACTCATAAAAGTCAAAGAAAAACTTCATTCAAGTTCTAGAAGAATTGAAAAAGTATTCATGCGAGCCAGAAAAATACTCTATAGAAACAATAAAAAAGTATTCTTATAAGTCAGAGAAATACTTTATTCAACCTCTAGAAAATGAAAAAGTATTCATATGAGTTAGAGAAATGCTGAAATAAAGTTCCAGAAAAATGTTAAAATTAGTCATATAAGTCAAAGAAATTGAAGTTATAGAAAAAATTAAAAATTATTCATTTATGAGTCAAAAAATACTTCAATTCGCAAAATTTTAGGTTTATTGGTAAGAAAAAGATTATTGGTTAACAATGATGACTCCCACTAAGACTGATATGAATATACCATCAGGATGCAAGTACATAAAAATACAATAAATTCGGACTCCCAAACGAGCTTCTAATAAATGTAAATTATTCTATTTAGCACTTTTTTGAGTCGTCTATGACATCGATTATTTGTTGACCTGCTATCGACTTTTTTGATCGATAAACTTTAATTCAGTATTGAATACAGAAGCTTGTGTCAGCAATTTATTTCTAAGACTAAAAGGGAGCATATCACCATAAGATTGTTTCCGAATATGGATTCTGAAATCTAGTCGTTAGAATGGTCATCCGCTACATTGACTTTCTTGTACCTAACTGCAGTACTTTCGGAATCCTTGGCGCGGAGGAAAGATTTTGTATCCTTACTATAACAACAACATGCATTTGAGCATCACCCTGACTGGTTTTGTTGTTCTGGTCTTTGTCTTTTCCTTTCGCCTTTGACTTTATGTCGTGTTCGCTCGTTTATTTATTTTAACTTTTATAATTTTCTCATTTAATTTATTTCTTTAAAAAATAATTGTCAGCATAATTAATAAGATTGCAAAAATGTTTCGAAGCGCCCATTTTGCTGTGGCATACATTGCCGCCGTGCTTCGCCGCATTCCACTTTCCATTCATTTTCAGCGTTTTCAAGACCAAAAAGTTTTATTTTCGTTTTCAGCTGCCACCGCCAAGTTCTTGCTTAGCTTAAGAGCTTATGATGATGATTATGACTCCTTGTACATATTACTTACGTGAAGTGCGTAGAAAATACTTCATAAACTTCAAGAAATGGCGAAATCACAAATGCAAATACAAACATACAAGCGGGCGCCACACTGGCGTGGAGGTTAATGATGTTGCAGGTAGCTAAGTGCTGGCTGTGTGAGCTTCATGTAAATGATTAGCAGATGCGGCTCAGACTTCTTTCTTCTAACAAAACTGTATGTCACTTTCTGGTTATTTAACAAATCAGTTAAGTAAGAAGAGATATTAAGATATATTTACGACGCCAGGGAATACAAATACTTTCTAATACTTTGATAAAGACATAAAAATCACCCAACTGTAAGATGAGATAATGGACTGCTGCGAATTCTTTAGGCAAGTCAGGACTGTAGGAAAGTGATTTAAAGAATCAAGGCAACGGGTACACATACTCAATACTCACGGTTCTTCAATCCACGCTTCTGCGTCTTACAAGATCCGAAAAACTGGACAACAGACACCCGGACAGACAAAACGGATGCAATCGATCCCCAACCTCCCTTATCAGCGCATCTTTTTCGATACTCGCCGGTGCCTACGTGCAAAGGTGGGTGGCTAGCTCTTTCAAATCACAGTGCAAACAGTGCATTTCCCAGTTGCTACCCCAAGTCTGATGTACCTCGGCGATCTGAATGTCAAACCTACGCTTTTAGAGTGGAGCCAAGTAAACTGATTGTCATTAAATGCGCCGTCAGATGTGGAGTAGGGAACTCTGAGCAATAAAAATCTGCAATCATATACCATATCGATAGACCTGGCTGGAAAGCTTGTAACATTTTTGAACCCAGTGGCATGGATGTAGCGGTGCAGGAGCCTTACCAAGCTCACTGGGCTCTTGTCGGTTTTTGGTAGAAGTTTTTGTTGACTGGAGGAGATGTGGTATCAAAACGGCGCCTTGGTGTTGATTTGAGACATAGGGGACTTGCCAAACCAACCATGCGAAATATTTGCAAGCCTTTCCACATCAGAGGAGAAACCAACCACACCTCATAAGGAAAATGGTTAATAGGCTCGTACTAGACCCACAGCTTGACATTTTACTTCCACAAATCTGACAAAGTTCGGTCATCGGAATGTCTTGCCAACCACTTTCGTCAAAGCCTCTTCGCAGAATGTGCGTTCTACGCCCTACAAGATCCGAAAAACGAGACATTTGGCATTAAAGGGTGCATAAAACCTAGCAGTGCCTATCTATATTTTTTCCCAAATTTATCAGTATTCGGGGCTCGTATTGTGAGACCGATACCATCAAAATGTCTATTCATAAACAGCTTATTCGCGGCATTCGCTATGCGCACGTCGACAGATACTTCTTTAAACACAATACGCTGGATATACATTATGGGGGCTGATTCCACCAAGTCATGGATTCCATATCATAGCCGCTCTACTGGCAATATGGCATTTTCTGCCACTATTCTAGGTTTGTGGCAGGATGTTTTTATTCACGCTTGGTCAGGGTCTTATGGTCGCATGCAACGGCGTCCTAAAAAGCTATTCCAAAAGTTATTGGTCATATCCAAGATCATTAGTGGTAGCCCAGGCGTTGTTGTTGTTGTTGTGATAGCGACAAAAACACTCCCCGAAGGTTTTGGGGAGTGTTGTCGAATTAACAGTCCTTGGACGGATTTGAACCCGGTATGCTCCGGTACTCTCTTGCGGTACTGCGCGACTGTCGTGTTAGCGATTTATGACCAGTGAAATCTTCTAGGTCATGTCACCCCTCCTTCCGTAAGGAAGCATAAGGTGGGTAATGAGAGGTGAGAGGCATCATATCCGTAGATCAACCATCGAGTTGCACGTCATTACCTTTGTGCCTATTAGTCGCCTCTTACGACCGGTATGCCTACCTCGGGCATATTCTAAACCCCTAACCCGCAGAAACAGTAACCCAGGCGTCGCCTGTCACAGTGTTGGCAATAGAAATATGAACTTAGGGGTAATGATTTAGTCTTTTCTCTGTGAGACTAATGTCTAAAGAGAGTCATCCACGCTTAATCCCTTTAGTCCACACTGGATTATATTTCAATAAAGTCAAACTTAAAATACGGACCGTACCCTTTTGGAAAGAAATCTGATGAGGCCAATAAAACCATAACTTGCCTCGGGGTTACTACATCGCCTACTTAGCGACGACTAACACAGACACTAAGAAGAATTAGCGATTCCTAGCCTGTAGTATTTGTCGTATGTAACGTCAACGCATTAGACGAGTTACTATGGCTGATCTCAAACAAAAATCACAACGGTTTAGAGCTCAACCTCTTCAACCATCGAATACATACTTCTGTTCCCTACAGTACTGAACAAAAATATCAGTATCTTCTTCATAAGTCGCACATACTTGTGTACTAAAATTTCCATATTTTTATGTTTTCTCAATAAAACTCGCAAATACCTTATATCCTATAATTTGAATTCAGGTTAATTTTTTTATAGCTGAAAGGTATGTAAACCAATCAAGCGCATCGTCTGGAATTTTATTACTAACTTAGCGTAAGTACTTATTGATTTATTTATGTGCCAGTTAATGGCCCGCCATACTCTTGCGGGATACCCACTTGAACAGTGGCGTATGAAAAATTAGCATCGAAATTCAAAAATGACAGGCTAAGTGAAGGATCAGGCTTTTTCAAACATTTTTTAAAAATCCTTAATTAAAATTTTTTTTCAATATTACCTTATTTCAAAATTGCGTCGAAGACCGCCTCAGCTCAGTAGGAGTCCTATCTACAGAAAAATGCAAAGCAGTTTCAATAATGTTCAGGGCGTTGTTGAAAGTATGCTGAGAAGGGCGTTCTTCAACCAAACTCTAAAATGAGACATTTTCCAAAAAATTCTTAGTTCTGAAGGGCTACAAAACTGCGTACTCAAATATTCTTAAAATTCTTCACACAAATTTAGGAATTTTTATTAAATTTCTTGAATTTTTTTATTTTTTGCACTAAGAGTTTTCCTTGTCTTTTCGTCCAAAGAGCATTCAGAATTAAAATCATTAAAAACAAAAAAATAAGTATAACCTTCAAAACAGGATCATTTTGAATTTTGTTGTTATTTTCTCACACGCTACTTTATATAAATAACAAATTTTATTAATCAATCTAAATTGACTTTTGTTTTGTTAGTATGAATGTTCAATCTTCTTATTCTTTCGTGTATAATTGTGTTATTTAACTTATGCATAATCAGCTCTTGGGAGACATTGAAATGTTTTTTTTTTTTGCTTATTAGCCGCGTGAGCTTTTGTTAGTAGGCGGCTGCCTTATTTTATTTATTGAACATGCTTAACAACATATATAATCCAACGTCATTTAAGAACATCCTACTAGGAATGAAATGAAACTCGTGCTTTGGGACTGAGGCCCTTGGAAGCAAAGACTGGTACTATTTGTGAGTTGTGTGCTGCTAGATCCAAAAAGAGAGAGAAAAAGTTCAGGAAAAAGGTATACGTAGAGATGAAGAAGCAAAGAAGAAGATTAGGGGAAAGTGTAAATGTAAGAGGTGATTCAAAAAGACATCGAAGAGAAAGTAAGGGAGTCAAGAAAGAGAAAGAGAAGTAACAGCGATTTTTCTCAGAGCAGAGAAAAGGCAACGAAAAGTTAAATGGAAAGATAAAGCTATAGGTAAAAGGAGAGAGAATACATAGATAAAATGTAGAGGGAAAGAAAAATGCATAAGGAAAGAAAACGAGAAAAGATAAAGAAAAAGGGAAGCGACTGGGAAAAATACGGAAAGCTTCTAAAAAATGCGAAAGGGGAAAATTAAATAACAGGAAACGAAGTGAGTAAAGACCGGATAAAGAGAAAGAAAAAGGGAAGGCAAGAGTAAAATTTAAATGAAAAGGACTGGAAGAGGGAAATCGGAAGTAATAAGAGTGGAAAAGAGAAGTAGAAAGAGAAAACTTGATTTAGAACTAAAGGGGAAAGTAAAAGAAAATGAAAAATGGGGAAATATTAGGGAAACTGGAACGGAAGGACAAAGAGATAAAATGATTGGAAGAGAGATAAAACTATAGGAAGATAGATAAAAGGTGAAGATATTGAGAGAAAGAAGAACGAGAAATGTCCAAAGAAAATGGAAAAAAATTTCAAATAACAGGAAAATGAAGTGGGAATGGGAAACTAATGAGATAAGGGCGGAGAAAAAGAAAGGAAAAGGAAAGAAAATAGTAACATTTAAAGTAAAAGGATTGGAAGAAAGAAATCGAAGGTAGTGAGAGTGGGAAAGAGGAATAGAAAGAAAGGAGTAAATTGGAAAAGAAAAGAAAAAAGTAAAAGACAAGGAAAAAAGAGAGTGAGTGTTTCAGGAAAATAGAAATTAAAAAAAGACTAAATTTAAAACTAAGGGGGGAAAGTAAAGGATAACAAGGGGAAATAATAGGGAAACTGGAACGGAAGGATTAAGGGATGAAATGATAGGAAGATAAAGAAAAATAAAATTGATTGAGAGGAAGTAGAACAGGACTTGTCCAAAGAAAGTGGAAAAGAAAGGTTGAATAATAGGAAAATGAAGAGGGAAATCGAAACTAATGAGAAAAGGGGGAAGAAAGAGATGGAGAAAAGGAAGAAAAACGTAAAATTTAAAGTAAAAGGACTGGAAGAGGGACATCGCAGGTAGTGAGAATGGAAAAGAGAAATAGAAATAGAAAGAATAGTAAATTTTACAGGAAAGAAAACGGATAGTAAAAGAAAAGGAAACGAGAAAGGAAAATAGAAATTGAAAGAGAAGACTAAATTTAAAACTAAAGGGGAAAGTAAAGAAAAAGAAAAAAGGGGGAAATTATACGGAAAGGTAAAGGGGTGTGGGAAAGAAGAGGAAAACGAAACCGAAAGGAAAGGGGAAATGGAAAAAAATATGAAAAAGGAAATTTTAATGGCGGGAGAGGAAAAGCGAAAAGTAAAGGGAGTAGAAATTGATAATAAATTTAAAAATAAAAGGAAAGCCAAACTAAAGAGAACGACAAAAGGAAAGAGAAAAGGAAATAAACAGTGAACAGGAAAAGGAAAGGGAAATAAAAAGTGATATGAAAAAGGAAAAGGATTAGTAGTGGAAAGCGAAAGGATAAACGAAGAGAAACTGAAACTAATTACTAAAAGGAAAGGGAAATATAAATTGAAGGGAAGGATAACAAGAAAAATAATTGGAAAAACAAGCTCGGGAAAAAGGAAAGAAGATGGAAAGAGCAATGCAAACAAAATAAACAGGTGGTAAAGCGATGAGATAAAATCTTTTAGTTGCCGTGATTTTTGCGTATAAACTGCTCCTATTGGGTTTAGGCCAATTTCCAAAATTTATTATTCATTAAAGTTGTCTGCAACGTACACAAACTTGCTAACTGTTAAGCAAACCAGGCATATTATAACCAAATTGCATTTTCATGTTTTCAATTGTTTGTCAATTTTTCATAATAAATTGCCAATTGACGTGTTAACAACGACGAAAAGAAAATGCAAATAAAACCCGTAAGAATTGTTGCTATCGGCAATATTCACGACATACGCCATATTGACAATTCTAATCTAATGCAAATATAAATAAAATCATAAACCAATACAGCGCGGCCCAACAAACTTGGATGAAGTCAAACCCGGCAACTAGCGCAAAACTCAATGTGCCATTTTCCCCCTCGCTCTACACTACTCTCTACGTAGAACTGTCAACAGCAGTTAACTATCGCATTGAATTTTGTATTTGTTTTTTTTTTTGCTATCATCAATCTATTATTGCAATTTTTCTATGTATTCACTTTTCGCATCATTTTAAAAAAATTGTATTTGCGGTCTCATCAGTTCAACCGCGTCCTCGTCGTACAACGGTAATATTACAGCTGATATTTACAGTTGCTACTTACAAGTGCATATAACGGTATATATTTCACTTACACGTTTTAGTATTTATAAAATTTGATCGTCCGGAAAGTAGAAGTGCTCGCATAAAATGTCACTTCCTGTAAAATCATTATCATTGGCACCATCGTTTGTGGTCAACGGTAAATCGTTACAATTACATTTACCGCGTCCCCTGACACCATTGCCAACACGTAAAATTTACAACCCAACGTATTTTTTTAATGAATCATATCAACATGAAATCGCCAATCATTACCGCGACTACAAACGAAGGTCGCGTATGTCGCGTTTGTTGCGTCGCCGGCGTCACGCTCGTACACTTTATGTGCCTTATAAGCGGGCGGCTTTTTATGGTGTGGTGTCCGGTGAGCGACGTCCAGTGTTGCCAATGGCTGTGCATGATTTTCCCAGGTATTAAATTTGGGGTGATTTTTTGTTGTAACTGTAATTTGTGGGTTAATGTGATGGGAGTTAGACAACAAAATCAAGACTTATTGAGTGTAGATTAAACAAATCATAAGAACGAACCCCGAAAACTAGGATAGAAAGGATCAGCCAACTGTAAACGATAAGCAGAAGAGCAGCGCAAAAAATGGAATAGATAAAAGGGAAGATGAAAAGAAAAGAAAGAAAAGAAAAAAGATGATGAGAGATATGATGCGATGGTATAATTATGAAACCAAGACGAAGTCGAGGAGTATGGCGTAGACGGAAGGGTACGGTAGGTGATGAGTTGATATGAGTGGAATTAGACAGCATTGGAAAGACTCGATCCGAATACCAAAAACGAAGAACTACGATATCAAGGAAAGTTGAGAGAGAAAAAGGGATGCAACGGGAGGAAAACGAAATAAAACATATACAAGGTGGCGCAAAAGTAAGCTTCCGATGTTCAGCATATCGGTTGTGGCACGTGCAGTGTGTGCTGTTGCACCGTCTTGTTGGAACCACATGTTTTCCAATCCCAATTCATCAAGTTGCGGCAAAAAGAACTCGTTGATCATTGCTCTGTAGCGCTCACCATTCACAGTAACCGTTTGGCCCCGACCGATTATTGTTCAAATAAATAGTCAGCAATATTCCGCGTTCTGGAGCAGTGTAGCGTAACATTGTTTATTAACGTGTATTTCGCATGTGTTTACTACACAAATGTCAAAACAGAACTGACTTTAGGGGCCAATCGCAAAATCTATAGCATTTTCTGATAGGAGGATTACTTTTGCGCCACCCTGTATAAGATAAGTATTTTTAAAGAAAGAAGAAAATAATAAGGGTTATTGTATCATCATGATGGGGATAGTAACGATGATAATGATTATGAAATAAGGCCAAAGTCATGGAGGAAAACGAAGGCTAGCACGAAAGTGTAGGCCCTCCTTGGTGATTCAGGGGACTTAGAATATACCCGAGGTAGTTATGCCCTTTTAGCACCATTTAAGTCATTAAGTGAGATATGCCTGTTGTAAGAGACGACTATAATCTACATCGAACCTGCTTTTAGGGTGGACGAAACCACAGCAGTCGACCTAGTACTATAAAGTGCAAAGAGACAAAGGACTGCCAATATTAGCATAGCCCTGTTTGATCCGTTTTTAACAAATAAAAGCGAAGTATAAAAGCAAAAGAAAAAAAGAAAATAAGCAGAGAAAGAGGATTAACAAGAAGGAACGAGTAGCTTGTAACATTAATGAGGTTAACGATGAGAGCGGCAATGATTATAATTATGATGACGATGGTAAATATCATAACGGCGATAAAGTGTATTCAAAGAGGAAGTGGAACACAAGACATTCAAATGGTTTACGTAGCGGAATTATTTAGGCTGAACACGTCTAAGTTTGGCTTTTTAGGTGAAACCTTTTCTAATCCTCACCATGAGTGGACGTGCAGTCGGTTGCATGGCGAAGTACTGTTACAACAACAACTTCAAACAACAAAAGCGGATTTCGCCAGCAAATTTGTAGATGCACTCGAAAGTGGATTAGAATTTCAAGGCGCACGAGAGCAACGAGTGGTGAGCGGAATCGTGGCGCGATTAGTTAAGAGAGTTGTATATTTAGAAAAAATTAAGCTGGAGTCAAAAATGATTGAGCGCAAGGAGCTAGAGATGCTGGCTTAAAGAAAGGATGTCCGAATATTATGCCAGGAAAACCAGCGTATGATGGAAGGTTTGAATAAAAATGGGGCGTATGCCTATAGTAACAATAATGGTGACTTGGTAACGAACGTATATGGCGTACTTAGGTTGTTGCCTTGTTAAATATAATGGAACCTGATAATCCGATGCATGAACCGGGATATGACGAAATAAGTGCACAACTAACTTAATAATAATTGCGAAAACCTCTCCGAGCCATGCGAAACCAAGCAAGGCGATTCCCTATCATCCATTCCTGACAGCGCTTCAGATTACATTGCAGATATACTGGGATGACAAGTTGGTGTGATATTTGACGTTGTTGTGAGGTCAAATCATTCCTTGAAGGTGTTCGTAGGTATATAGGCAGTACGTTGCAGGAATGATTACGGTACTCTACGCTACTAGTACCTTGTGGCATCAACACCACTGCCAGGGTAACGATTTATTTGAGCTGTTGAAGCTTCGGGTCGTGGATTTTGGAAGCCTCTTACGACAGGCATGCTTTATAGAGGGTATAATCCAGAAAGGTGGCGAGATGTTCCTGGACACTTATTGGCATACAACTTTGAAGAGTTCAGGCTTACTAAACCCTACCTTTAACTTAAGACAAAGGGTTTGTCACTGTCGAATAGTTTGAGTCGAACTCATTGAATCTTACGATGACATATCCACGCCAGAGGTCTGCCTTGCTAAATAGGTGGGATCAGTTCTTTCCGAAACATTATAAAATATCACCGCAATAGTGGCCAAGTGCGCTTTCTTTGATTAATTATCTTAACAAAAAGATATTAAGTAGGCGCGATTGTATGAACAACGCAATAACGTCAGACAACCCTAACAATTTTAATATCTTCTTGGCTAACGCATCCAAAGTCTTTTATCCGAAGGTATTACATTTTTCATCCCGGCCCATATTAACTAATTGAAATTGAATTTCTGTCCGTACAATTCGTTTATTGGGCAGCTTAAGGCACTTAAAGGGCAGCTTAAGGCACTTAAAGGGCAGTAAAATTATATTCATATACAAAAAGGGAGCGCACCCTCATCATTTCTACTTTCATTTCTGCTAAAAGCAAACATAATCAAAGAACAAAATAATCTCTTTTTTATTCTGATCCCTACAGTTTCTTTTTTCTTTTTTTTTTCAAATACAAAAAGAGGGGCGAATATTTTTCCTTATATGTAGGAATGTAATATTGCTAACCTTTAGTATTTATGTGTTTTTATATGTAAATATATACGTTTCTACTGTGAAAAGATTGTACACAAAAGCTGAAGGTCATCGATTGTAATTTCCAAATGAACTTTTGCGACAAGAAATTAAAAGAAACCAAAAATGTATTTAAGCGCTTCATTAAGGCAATCGCTTAATCTGTATGCAGACTTAGATATCTACATACATGCGAGTATGTGCTAGGGATGCTAATCCCGGAATCCCAATACATCCGAAATCTCCCACTTTTTTAGGTACTGAAAATATCGGGCTTTGCTTCCTTGAATTCAGAGGTTTTCGGCATTTGAAAAATGTTGCTTAATGCTATTAATATTATAAATGTCAAAGTGTAGATATCCAGTAGTTTCTCTTTAATTTACTGGCTATTTTTTGTGTGGAAAGGGGGAGGCCCACGCCCCCTTAGAAGTGTTACTTTTCAATAATTTTAAATAGTTTAAATTATGACTTAGACCAATTATATTTGCTACTAGTACCGCCTCGCTGCGTCTCAGAACTTTAAACAGACTGAGTCTGATTTTAATCATTATATCTCCCAAATCAGATAAGATATGTAATTAACATAGCTTATTATCTCTACATATAATAAAATTGTAAGAGGTGAACGTTCGTACATTCCAGATATTTTGGAAAAATCGGTAACAGGGATCATTATTAAGCCAATAGCAGCCAAATCCACTGTTTTTAGAATTTTTGTCTGTCTGTCTTTATGTTTGGTCGCGCATCACTCAAAAACTGCTGACTGGAATTGAAGTGAGCTATTACCATTATATTACTAGATGGTTAACTTAAAATTTAAGATGTCATGTGTGCCGATAGCTCGACGAGTTTAGGAGATATCGACCGATATGTGAACAAAAGGGACCCAAAATGTGTTAGTACAATATGGGTATCAAACGAAAGGTGACAATGAGTGCTACAATAAGCGATGTTATTAAGTTCCATATCTTTTCTGGTATGGGATATAATGATGAAAATCGGACTCAGTATATTATTAGATCTGAGACGAACCGAAGCGAGCGGGGTTACTATTTATTATTTCTTTCATGCTTCTAAAACTATTTCTTCGCCTTTTAAGCTAAACTGCTGGAAAATAACGAATACCCAAATCCCGAGACTTATCCTGGCACTGCAAAATCAGATCCCGCAATTGCTTGTATTGTGAAAATGGTAAAACTGGCAGCACTAGTATGTACTTATAGGGTTGCTTTATGAAAACTATCGAAACGAACCAGATGCCACGCTAGATACATTACAACAACCTTTAATAGCGGACTTTAATTACCTAGAAAGGATGCATTTAAGCTGTGTTATCTGATTTTGCTCAACGCTGAGCTGAAAAGGAGTTATTGTTGTTGTAACAGTACTTTGTCCTGCTTGGTTCGCATCACGATCTTCTAACGGTAGTTATACTAGCATTTCTGAAAGTTTTGGATGTAAGCAATCTTTTCGGTAAAAGAGATTATTGAACTGAATATGTGAAGAGATGATTCTTGTTGGGCTAAGACACTCTGGAAGTAGGACATACATTATTTATGTCTGAGTTCAGTCTCCATATATAAGAGTTTAACCTCTTACAGTATGCAAATCGAAGTTGATTGAGAGTTAATCCATCCCCCTGGATAGACCGCTGTCAAAAATTTCTTCCAATTTGTGTCATTAAAATCTAGCGATTATATTCGTGTCACGTACCTACTATTAAGTTAAGCCAACTGAGATCCAAACAAACTCAATTTTAGAATTGATTGTTCTACTTTGAAGGTGTTGCTCCTTCCTCATCTTAATTATGTACGTATGTATGTTTGTAAATGAAATGAAAGCACAATTTTCGTCAGAGCAAAGCAGCCCATCTACTGGACCTATTACTCTAATTCAAATTTTAAAATGCTATATTTCTGCCATCCAAGGACATAGGCGTATTTTTAAATTGAAATGTTAATAACAAATATGTTAAGTTAAATTATTAAGCTTATTAATAATGCCACCGTTTAACATTTTAGTGTTTGTGCTTAGCGACCAGAAACAAACCAAACATTGCTCTCTAATCCCAACCCTTGTTGCGTGCAGCTGCGACAGCATGAAAAATATAAGGCAAAGATAAGAGTATAATGCGAAAAGGCAAGGCAGGGGAAGGAGAAGATGGAAGGAAAGAGTAAGAATTGTGGAAAAAGAAGTAGTAGCAGAGAAAGAGTAATTCGGGCAGAGGAATAGAAATTGAGCGGGGAGAAGGAGAGATAGTATAACCTTTCGCGTAGGACACTATCTGACGATCCTGCTAGCAAGGCATGAATATTCTTTGAAACTTTTAAAATGCTCTTTCCATTGGAGTGGTGGTCTCCCTCTTCCTCTGCTTCCAACGGCGGGTGCCGATAAGAATACCTCGCTGGAGCATCTTCGCCAGTTTACTTCCCTTGAGTGAACTGACCCACTAGCCATGCATTCAATCGTTATAAATTATTCAAAATGGCAATCACACTGCCAAGCCACCTGTCAGTCGCATAAATTGCCAGAGGTGCTGCAAGCAACAAGCGTGTTAACTAACTCAAACTCGAACAGCAACCAATAAACCCACATCACACAGCACACAACGCAAAAGCCAACGACGCGGTTATTGGGAGGTTAGGGGTGGCAGGTTGTATATGGGGTTTCGTCTTTGCTTTGATAATAATTTCTTTAAAAGTCTTTTTTGCATGATCCCTTCAGTCGACTTTGTCTTTAATGCTTCAACATATATTGGACTACTTACAGATTCACTGCCGTTTATACGACTCCGCGTGGACGTGGGACACTGTGTGAAGACGAGCCACCTGACGAAACTTACAACGCAACAGTGCGACGTATACGACAAGCTAACACTCATAAAGAATTGAAAAAGTTGGTCGAACGTCAGTTGAGGTTGAGTGCGTGCCGTAAAAGCGGCAAGGAGAGACAGAGAGAGCCAGAAGGTGCAAAGCTTCGTAGTGTTAAAACAGCAAAGTGGGCGGTAGAGATTGAACGCGAAAAGTGCGAGCAGACGACCACTGCAAAACGAATAAATACCGGCGCTGACGTCAATGGCTGTGAAAAGTGGTACGATTGTAATAAAAAAGCTGATGATGATGATAATAATGACATTGACGAGCCCAATGCAAATGACAGTGTACGAAAAGTGAAAGCAAGCGAAGTGCGAGTGACACGTAGCAAACAACAAAAGGACAAACAAAAATTTTATGAGCTCAAGCTTAAACCAAAACAAACACCAACAGCGCACAGACCACCTACGCATGGTTGTCGCTTAGAATTAAGCACGTCTGGTCATAAAGTAAAGCCACAGAGCTTTCAGCACCTCAACAAAAACCAATATCAAAGCAGTAAAGCGCAGCAAGAGGAGTCAGACGCTCTACAACCAAATTCTTTGGAACATTTTTTGCATTTAGCTTGTGAATACTACGAGCAGGGTTACTTGCGTAATATAATTTACCTACAAGCGATTGGCGTACGAAACATCGCACGTCGCAATCAACACAAACTCATAGCGTTAGCAACATCACGCGCGCCGACTAACAGTAGTAACGACGATTCCGTAACGACGATCACAGCATCAGTGCACAGTAGCGCTACAAATACGCCAAGCCCCACACCGCGTAAATTTGGTGCTTATTTTCCTTTGACACGCCTACTCCATCGCATTGGACGCAAGCGTAGCTTTAAAGTTGACACCAACAGCAGCTGTAATAGGCACACGCAAACCAAAGCGGCAGTGACGCCACCCAAAAACGAGTACGCGCATGAAAATCCATTAGCGATACGCGTAAATATCACGCCATACGCTAATCAAACCGTAAAAGGGGCGCTCAACAAAAACATCAAGCGACGTAGCTCGGCAACGCTTACGACAGCGGCTCAGCTGTTAGAGACGTCAAAATCGGCACAAACGCCACCTTTAAAGTGTCAACCGAACGCGTCTTATGCGCATAGCATGAATATTTATTTGAATGCCAATTTAGCAACTACGATTAGTGCAACAACAAATTTGATAGACCAACAACAACAAATATTTACTAATACGGCTGAGGCAACGGCAACAACGCCCGCTCATTTCCATGATTTAATTGATCATTTAATGCAATTAGAGATAAGTGACATTGATGCGTCTTTATTACCGAAAATTACATTGACAGATTGTTCATCTATCAATAATGGTACATTAGGCGATATAGAAACAACAACAAGACAAATCAACGATAACGCATTTGCATTCGATTTCGATACAAATTTTACAAGTAGCAACAGTAACAATTTCTGTACCTACAACGCGCTTGACACGCAATTAAAGCAGCAAGAGGAGCAGGTGCAAAAACAAAAACAGCAACAAAAGGTACCAATTTCTGCTCATTGCAACGGTTTCACGCTGAGATCAACGAGTCTCGAAATACCCGACGAAGTTTACTATAACAGCGAGGCGAGGCCACCATAAAAGGTGAGATTGTGTGGAGAGTAGGATAGAATAACGTAGAGTAGAGTAAAGTAGAGTACGGTAGAAGGGAGTAGAGATCTCAGAAACTTGAAAATCTGAAAAGACTATGGGAATCGTACTAGGAACATAACTCCATTTCCGTGCGTTACTTCATTGATGGTAAAGTAGAGTAGAGTAGAGTGCAGTGGAGCAGAGTAAGACAGAGTAGAGTTTAGTAAAAAGAGATTTGAGTAGTGTAGAGAGTAGTAGAGTACAATAGATTAGAGTTGGGATGCAGAGTTGAGAGCAGACAAGCTTATAGTGCATACCGAATACAAGGACTCTATATAACGTCAAGTTTTTAAGGGCAAAAGTGGGCTTTGTGTGAACCTATTAGAGAGTACTTTGAACAGGTTTTTGGAAAGGTGGTCAGCTAGGTGGGATCGAAACTCTTAAAATTTTCGCTTATTTTTTCGTTTACAGTAATTCTTCACTGTCTGGAATATATTTTTATACCCAGCGTGTACTAGTGCGCAGGGTATTATAGTTTTGGCCATACAACGGTGGTTTGTAAAGGTACAAAATAATTGAGATAGATATAGAGTTCCAGATATCAAAGTTCTTAGAATGAACAGAGGAATCTACTAAGCCATGCCCGTCCGTCCGTCCGTTCGTCCGTGGACACGATAACTTGAGTAAATTGAGATATTTGAATGAAATTTGGCACACAGGTCTCCTTCTCCAAGGTAATTTGCTATTTGAAATGGGCGAAATCGAACAACAACCACGCCTCTTTTTTTGATATTGAAAATTTCGAAAACGCGTAGATTTATTTATTTGGTCGTCCTATTGACGGCGTTACTTAAACTTTAGTAAGAGGGGCGTGGCACCGCCCAGATTTGAGTGAACAAATTTTCAAACTGCGACTGTTAGTAACTACAAAACCGTTTATGCTAGAATAACGAAATTTGGTAGGAGGTATACTATGATTGTGGTACATATACCCATATAGAATAAGCGAAATCGCTTTTTGACCACGCCTACTCTTTTATAAAAGTTATCTGAAAAGGAGGTAGATATCTCATTGACTGATACAGTTGGAATGATATAATTTGGCATAATAATTGCAAAATTTTGGAAAGTGGGCTTGGCACCGGCCAATTATGAGTCAAGCAATTTTCAAATTCGACCGCTAATAAATTAATAACCGTGTAAGATAGAAATACGAAACTTGATACTGGGTTTACTATAGATATGTTGAGTACGCCCACGGAAAATAAGTAAAATCGGTGAACGACCACGCCCACTTTTGTACTGAAGCTTTCTAAAAGACACTTTTGTATATATCCTATAATGTAAATAGTGAACCCGAAAATCTACTGTTAAAGTTTCATAAAGATCGATTTAGTACTTTGGATGCCTATAAAAGATTACAATTAGATAAAGAATGGGGGCGTGGCACAGCCCACTTTTCCAAAATTATATAGAGCATATACTGTAACCAGTGAATTCAAGAGTTTACTGTGAACTTAGGTTCCTTACTTGTTATATAAAAAATTGTTAGCTGTGATTTCTATAAAGGGGATCCAGCATTCTGGAACCAATGTGACCAATCACATTCCACATGTTATATGGCGAATGGGTTAAGCTGAGTATCATATAAGTTTTTCCAAGGTTCGTTATGACCTTGATTGAACAAAAAGCCTTTCAGTGTGAAATATCCCTTCTGCCTATAAATGCATTCAGTGATGGAATAATGTTAATCCAACTTGCTCCCTTCAGCATTCTTAAAACTGATTCCCCGAAATGTTGCATGGTGGTAAAGGAGACTAAGTGAGCCCAAGAGGCGTCAATACTTGAGCTGAAATATTCTGCCGACTTACTAGCAGCTAACATCACATATTTAAACAACCAGTCGACGGGGCTAAAAAGCCCTGTCTATAAGATATATATGATGCAGACTTCTGTTATCACGGTGTGAAATCAAGTATAAATGTTATCTCTTAAGGTTTAGATTGACTGTCTTAGGAGTGTATGAGGTCCTCACCTCATAGCGTAGATTTAGTGGGGTGACAGCTGCACGTTGAGTTTGGAAATCAAGCGACTGATAGGAACTAGCAAATGGGACGAGCGCTTAAGTCTATGCAAACATCTCTCCTAGTTATGTAGAGCCGGGACAATTTATCTAGGCGGAAGGTCCCTAAGCTGTATAGAAACCTTAGCATACATTCGCCGTGAGGCAGGCCTGCCTTTTAATGCGACTAAAATCCACTTTCGGCAACACTAAAAGTTCCACAGGGTCCAAAAAATTCCTCGGGCTTCGGTTGGGCTAGTAGCAAAAACTATTGGTAATGGCGAAAGTATTAGTAACGGAGTATAGCGACTGTTTACATTGGTGACACTCCCGTAAACCTTAAGTTACATCTTTTGTCTGCGTGGAAGGTTTTAACAGCCACAAAAATTGTCTAAACAAGGTCCGAAACATACCTCGGTCCACCCTTTTTCTTCACGAAATATAAACTGAAATAGTAACAACTAAACAGGACGAAATATTGATCTCTGGTAAGGTATGATTGCAGTAAGAGGCGATCAAAACGACCACCAGAAGTTTATAAGCGGTCACTGTAATAGTTTCCGCGGCAGCCGCTCCGTATCAAAAGGTGCCAGTACCGGAGCTTACAGGAACCACACTCGGTAATGGAATGTACGCCCACATCGGTATCACTGTTAAAACCAAATACTCTTATTCTGTATTAACTTGTTCATAACTGCTGTTGTACTATAAAACGTCCTTAAATCTTATTGTACTGAAATATCCCGCAATAACTAAATACAAATACAAAAAACAACAACAATAACACCAAATGTGGTCCCCTACTAAAACCTGGAAGTTCGGCTGTATCTCCTTTGCATAGTCCCACCAATGCTCTAAGAAGTATCTTATCGGTTGGCCTGTCTAACGAAACACAACTCAGTTCGCGACTAAAAAGGTGGACCCTAATTTATCTGCATGGCAGATAGCTATTGCATGATTGAAGAAACCAAATCGGGAAGGAGTTCATGACTGGAAATCATCCATCAATTCCTTTGTTTCTAATTTCAATTTATCCGTGAACCAGCTCACTGATCCACTGCCCCAAATGAGACCACACCGTATTCCTTCTTCAGGTGAATGCGGGCATTGAACTTTTCACCGGAACACAGTAATTTGTCTGGCTAGGGATAAAATAGAAGCTGCGCTGTAGGTCAGGCGGCTATAGCCCATAACATCAAGCCACGGCCACCTTTTTCGCTATATCCACCGAAAATACAAGGTGGCGCAAAAGTAAGCTTCCGATGTTCAGCATATCGGTTGTGGCACGTGCAGTGTGTGCTGTTGCACCGTCTTGTTGGAACCACATGTTTTCCAATCCCAATTCATCAAGTTGCGGCAAAAAGAACTCGTTGATCATTGCTCTGTAGCGCTCACCATTCACAGTAACCGTTTGGCCCCGACCGATTATTGGTCAAATAAATAGTCAGCAATATTCCGCGTTCTGGAGCAGTGTAGCGTAACATTGTTTATTAACGTGTATTTCGCATGTGTTTACTACACAAATGTCAAAACAGAACTTACTTTAGGGGCCAATCGCAAAATTTATAGCATTTTCTGATAGGAGGATTACTTTTGCGCCACCTTGTATATTCAGCGTAGCATTTAAAGCCAAGACCGAGTTAGTCTTTATAAGAATGCCACTGATACCTACCAGAGCAGAAGAACCAAAATTACAGTGGGATGGGTTTTATCTCTGTTGACTCTAAAAGGTCATTCCTGAGCTGCAAAGTGACATAGGCCACTTTTGCTTCACTTAATATATGTAAATATGCCTGATTAAGTTTGTTTCTTGTTATGCGAATTCTCATGAGTATAATTTCTCTTATTTTTTCTCTACAGCTTGGCCTGCCTTATCTGTACAACACTCAAGTGTCTTGCCACTTTACGCCATACAGCGCGCAGCATCAACTACATAAGCTCTCGAAAAGCAAAAACTCAGCCCATCAACAAAAAAAAAACGAGAAAGTAAATAAAGCAACAAGGCACCGTTAGTCGCCGCAGTAGCTTAGCATCCATTGGTTGACTTCGAAAAGTGTGTGTATCAAGTGTACTTAACGGAAAGCGCCCCGATACCACCGATAACAAAGTTTGTTTGTTATTTTTATTAAACAAATTTTTTTTTTCTTTTGTGTTTTTGTTTACGCATTGTCGTCGCTGTGAACAATGGTTGCAATCGAACATCGTCAAAAGTCATCGACAGCAGCAACAGCCACAGCAACTGAGTTAGAGCCGGAATCTACAACAGCAACAATCAATATAGCCGACGTATTATCGCCTACATCATCTGCATCATCAGTGTCGGCTGCTTCGAATACAACAACGACGACTACATCAAGTATACAGCAACAACAACAACCACAACCAGAGTCGAACAAAGAAAACCAAACACTCGAAGAGAAGAAGCAATTGGTTGAAGAAGCTTTGAAAACAAATCCCAAATTGTTAATACAAAAACAATCAAGCATAACAGATAAAATGTCGTCTGAGTTGGAATCACCACCACCCGCCGTGGCCGAAATCGATACTTCGGGAAAAGAAAAACAAAGCAAGGCTGTCGTTGGTGGTGCCGTGGCGAAGAGCGCGGTCAGTCAACGTAATGTCGATATAAAGATTGCCAAAAAATCAAATATTGATGCCGCAACCAAAGAGCTTACGAAGAAGGTACTGAAATTGGATTTGACGGGGAAGGAGCCGGATGACTTCTCAGTTAAATCACCAAAATCGCCAATAGGTAAGTTGCTTATTTCTATGAGTTAATCTCAGTCGATGTTAAAGCCTTTTAAGTGTCGTTTGCTGTATGATACTTTGAAGTAAGGCCCAGAAGACAAATTACATGTCTAAGATTACGCTTTTAAGAAGCTGTGAATTTTCTACCATCTAGTGCCCAGAATTATTATTCTTGCAGGTGTTTCTAAAAATGCGGTCTTTTCTCATCATAAGAATTGCTTGTTATTACATCAATGTACCACGTCAGGTTAGTCTGACCACTTGTATCAACGACGCCTCGGGCTTCCTTTTAATAATGAGAACAATTTGTGGGTTTATAGTATCTTCTGCTTCTGCTGTGAGGACTCTTAACTTATCTCTCTCACAAGATAATAAACTTAGCAAGAGAGGTACAGAGTCAACAAAAGAAAGAAGAAGGAAAAAATCAAAAGGTTTATTAAACCATATTCTTTGTATGTATGTACATCCAAGAACCTCGATAAAATTGGGTAAAGCAAAAACGAGGAAAATGTTATAATTGAAATCGATATACTCGTATGTTAGGCTAGCTTAGGTTGAGCGAGCCTACATGGACTTTCTCACACTTTGGGTACTCTTATGATTATTGCTATGGTTTCCAGAACGCTACTTGAGCTCGAGAGTATCTCCATCTCCCGAGCGGTACAGCAACCAACCAACCAAGGCTAAAAATCCACTTCCCTTATCACCCTCACACTATCGGGAAACGTGAAGTCAAAAATCAGAGTCGCAGGCCTGGACATGGACGAAGGTACTGAACATACTTTTTAAACTCAGGAATTTGTTGGCATATGCCATTTTCCCCGTCCGATGCCTAAGTCCCTTTCATCACGTTGCTCTTCGAAGGGTGCTCTATATTATGTGTCACAAAGTCAAAAACTGACGCTGTTTAATCTATGTTAGATCTTAGGCGTATTTTATGCCATTTAATCGCCAAATTTTCATATCATCTAATTTCCACATGTACTCTTTCAGTTAAAGAGTTCATTTTTCAGTTAAATTTTGGAAGAACACATACACTGGCGCTAGGCAAAAGTTGCCACTGCTGCCCGAAGGCTCTTTTGCAGGTATAATACGCTGATTGAGTTTTGTTTGATCTCACCTCAACATTCCTTTTCCAGGTTAATTTGGCGTCGAAAATGATGTAAATTTACTTATGTACCTTCGGAGGGGAGATATCGCTTCATCGTTCAAATTCCGCGGGTTCAAGGAGAATGTCAGAATTAATCCGGTAGTAGCTCTTTCTGGTACTGGCCCGACTCCTGTTTACACTCGTTGAAACTTCGGGTCATGAATTTACGTGAATTTTACGACAGTCATACTTGCTGAGGACCTGCTTTTCTTATTTTTGTTGTTGTCACTGTTAGAACACCGCCGAAAGATTTACACCTCCAGAAGATTTGGGTAGTGTTGTATATTTGAGTAATTCTATGCCGGAATAAATCCGATACGTTCCGGTACTATCACCTGCTTTTAGTAGCAGGGCTGCTGCGGCAAAGATTTGTTTAACTTGTTGAACCTTAGGTCATTAAGCTTAGTCGACTCTGAAGACAGGCATACCTTAGTAATAATAAGTATCAACATATGCCTCAGTTGAGGCCGATCTTCTCATCCAATTTTGTAGCGCACTAATTGTAATTTTTTCTTAAAAAATGGCGGGACCTACATGTTTTATGTCGACTCCGAACGGCATCTTTTCAAACAGATGCATTCTTCCTGAGAAGCTTTCTCATCACAGAAAGAACTGTGGTACGGACCACTACCAAGGGTCGACTCCGTTTAAAAAAAAAAAACTTTTTGGAGACATTTTGATTTTACCTGTCCCCGCACTGGAACCTTCAATTTGGTAGGCCAGCATACTCCCACCACACCACGGCAGGTATATTCTAAGCCCCTAACTCGTGGTGCGCTTTACTTTTCAGATGGGCGAGTTCCATTTTTGGTAAGAAGCACCACCAACCCATTTCGACCGAAACCAGATGAAAGACGGCGAAGCCTTTCGTTGAGGTCGAATAAATGCATGCCCCACTCTAGGTCTAGGTGTTAGTTTTATCAAGAAATCTCTGAACGAAGGCGAGTAAACTCTGAAAGGTTTCCTTGACCTTAAAGACGTCTTCAGTAAGGTTAAACGGGCACGCTCTGTAGATCTCTTGTATATTATGGAGCTCAAAACTCTATTGTGACATGGATTTACTCTTAGCTATTATTACTGTTAAAAAGGACATCCGCTTAAAATGACTCTAATGTCAAGTAGACGTATGAGTGTCTACCCGTCGTAGCTCACAGATTTCTACCTAGACTGATTTTATGCCTTTATCCATTTACATAAATTCAGCTTATCTTATATCAAAATTTCTTCATTCTTGCATTAAAATTTTCCAATATTTCCTTTTATCTTTTCAGCGCGCTTGCCACATCAAACATCACTCACCTCCTCGGTTGATGTGGAGGATCGCAAAACATTACGTGAGGCCTTATACCAGGGTATATTTCATCGTCATCGAAGAACCATATTCGCTGTAGGTAGCTTCTTACGAATGTTACGCAGTCGCAATTCACAATACAATACCATACGCAGTTCGTCGGAGGGTGAAGAAGTGGAAGAGGTGGCTAGATAAGATAATGCTGCTCCGGAGGTGCAGCAATCGACCGATATACTTAAATGATAAATGGTTATTATATAAAATACATATATATGTACAACATATATACATGCATACAAAGATAAAAAAACTATATACCAAGGAATGATATGCGTATACATACTTATATACAAATATATATACATTAGGGTGGGTTGAAAACAATTTTGCTTCGCTTAACAGATATTTATTTCATTTATTAAAAGCAAAGTCAAAATAAATTTGTTTCTGAGGTTTTGAGGTATTTTACTCGACTGAAGACGCAGTTGATGAAATGGCGTAATTTCAAGGTATTTTTTTTTTTTTTTAAGATATTCACGGATCTGTAGAGTGCTACCCCAAAAGTAAATGGAAAGTCATAAGTTAAAATGTTTTTTTCGTATGATATTTGCTATTTAAGTATAAAATTAAAAAATTTCAAAATTAAAGAGCATTAAAAAGAGTTACATTTGACAATTTTTGAATGTTTTTACCAAAGCTGATTACTAATCGTAATGGATCTGTAGAGTGCTGCCCAGAAATTTAATAAGAAATCATAAGTTTAAACTTTTTTTGCATTATTTTTGCTATTGAAGTAAAAAATCAAAAAATTGAAAAGCATTAAAACAATTACATTCAACAATTTTTGAATGTTTTTACCAGACCTGTTATATAATGATTGCTAATCGTTATGATTACCGATTTGATTCATTATTTTCTAGAAAATTCATTACATGATTGCTTACTAATTACTTTAAAATTTTAATGATTATTTTTCAATTAATTAAGAAAATAATAAAAAAAAATCATAGTTTTTTACGATAATTAAAATAAATCAAAAAAAAAAATTAAAAATTAACAAAAATAATCAAAAAAAAGTTGTTTTGATTACTTTTGATTATTTTTGATAATTTTAGATTTTTTTATAAAGTTTTTTATTTTTTTTTATTATTTATAGAAGCATATAAATATTCACATCAACAATACTAAAAAAATCAAAAGTAGTCAAAAGAAGTCCAAAAAAATCAAAAGTAATCAAAACACCTTTTTTTGATTATTTTTTGTTTTATTTATATATTTTGTTTTTGATTTTTTTTTAATCATAATCCATTAATAATTGCCTTTTATTGAAAAACAATCATCATCAACATCACATAATTAGCAATTAACAAAGCCGTCTAATTAATTGATTATTGATTACTAATATAATTTAACAGGTCTGATTTTTACCATTTATGATAAAAACATTCCGTTGGAGCTATTATTTATTAATTTAAAAATCAATGGCCAACCTCAAAAAGTTGAGTTAAATTTTTTTTTTAAGTTAACTTCTTTTTTTAGTTACAAACGTTGCCACCATTAAAGTTGTTTTTTCAACCCACCCTAATATAAATAGTATGCTATGTTTATAAAATATCAATGTTTATAGAGATGTGTGCAACCAGGCATAGAAGTAAGGCAAGGTAAAATGGAAAATACTTTTGTAAACACTTCTAAATAACTCTAAATGCATGTATTGATGGGTTCCAAAGTGGTTTGCAAATAATTTGAGTAAATATTCCTACATACTTATTAAAATACCTTTTACATATATACGTAAACAACCTAAAGGGCCAAAGAGATGCTAGTTCTTTAGTGCCTTGCATAGCTCCTTCATCCACTTCGCTTCGTTCGCTTGAAATACCATCATTAGGACACAGTCCCTATAATAATTAAATGTTTTTTCCCACTCCGTAATGTTTGAAAAAATGTCTACTTGGAGCCTCGCAGTGAAATAATTTTAATGCTAGGTGTCCAAGATGATGGACTTCAATATTTCATTTACCACACACTTCAGAAAAAAAGGAAGGCTCATTACACTGTTGTGTGACAGATAAAAGTGTTGCTTCCGCGTATGATGAATACGGCACATTTAAGGTTCAATCGAGTATGTTGCGAGATGTTCCGAAACTTTTTTCTACGAACAAGCAAATCCCATTATAATGAACAACTGATATCTTTTCTCCTCTTATGCAATGTGAAGTATCCCATTACTTAGCGAATAGTTAATGATATAATTCCGTACAAGACTAATCTCTCAGCCTTTGGTAAGTCCCCTGCTCAAAATCGCAGGACTAATATCTAAAGAGAGTGATCCGGGATCAATAACTTTCGTCTACAGTGGGCTACAATTTATCCCAACTATTCAGATATAGGCATAGTTTGGATAGATTGATTTTAATTTCTGTAGCCTACTTTTAGGTGTTGAAAGTAAACTTTACCGACCGCACCCGCAGGAGAACAAAGGAAATCGGTCCGATACCACCCTTTTGGACATGAAAGGGACCAATTAGTCTCTTCATAGGACATGCTCAAACATTTTTGCTTCAGAAGCATTGCAGCTTAGAATTTCGAGCAAATAATAAGCTTTGTAGCAAGAGCAATAGAAAGAAACCCATTCGTCGAGTTTTTAATGGCTGCGGCAAGACGTTGGAGTGATCAGGTGACCTGGACTTTGGTCCATCTCCTTTTTTTAACAGCATATGCCACGCTTGGTGGAAAGGGAACTCTGTGATGCAGCAAGAGGTAGTGTGTCTGTAACTTCTGGATCTTGAACTGTTAAATTAGAAGCCTTTGGACCTCACCATTCCACTTAACCCACACCTCACTTCTCTCTAGGTTGTTAGCTGTTAATCTAACCATCTGTATTTCTAGGCATGAAAAGCTATAGCCCTGCATCGAAGTCCAACTTAACCCCAGATTGAAGCCTTTGCCTTAACCCTGCTAAGATCACAAGACAGCTAAGCCTTTTTAAGATTTCATTAACTCGAAACTTTAATAACTAAATGCTATCTTCAGAAATTCCTTCAACAAACTGATCAATATGCTAATAAATAGAGGACACGAGTTCAGTATCTTTATGAGTATAGGTAGGTTATGAGATTCAATGAGAGCTCGTCAATAGTTTGACGGATTCTAGATCTATAAATGCTTCAACCACCTTTAAAAGTAACTCGACTTACGCCTTTCGTAATTTAGTGTGTTCTGCTGAAAGTAGTTGGATAACCTAGTTGTCTGCGCTGCTTAAATACGACAAATAACTGTTTATATATTCACAGTTAGTTTTAATGAAACTAGTTCCGAAGTAGGAGATTAGTTATCTTCCCACTTCCCCCAAAGGTTTTTTTTTAAATATATATACCACAAACCACATTGATTGTCGTATGTAAACACATATACAGTGCGTGACAAAATGAAAGCATAACTGCTTTGGGCTATTTACTCATATTAAAAGTAATTATTATAATCGTTACGGATGAATACACTGAAACTGGCAAGTGTTTATGCATTAAACATATTCAAAAAATTAGTTTTCTAGCATTATAGAAGCCAAAACAGTAGTTTCTCGATTTTTTGTCTGTCTGTCTGTATGTTTGTATGCGCATCACTCAAAAACCGCTTCATAGAAATGAATGCAATTTATACCGATGTATTGCTAGTTGTCGAACTTAAAGCTTAAGATACGTTTTCCAGCAAGGAATGAGTTTATTCCCCTAGTGTACAGTAGCGACAATACAAGTTGGTTCAAAATATTTGTATGCCTTTAGTAAAATTGGAGCAGGTTGATGTCTACATATAATAAATATTACTTAAAATTGTATAACAGTAAACGTAGAGTAGAAATCAAGTAAAAAATTCCTTGAATTTCTGTCTGTCTGCCCGCATGTATGTTTGCACGCGCATCACAAAATAACGTCTACGTGAAATTTAATGGTTTATACAACAAAGTATTGCTAGAAGTCTAGCTTATAACTTGGTGCAAAATTTTTTTATCAAAAATTTAAATTAATTTTTTAAAAGTACTAGTAAAATAAGTATTCCAAACATGTACTATTGTTTTGACGCGCACTGTACTTATATATATATATATATACACACACACAAGCATAGCGAGCTCATATTATTGTTATGAAAAAATAAATAAATAAAATACGAAACCACAGTCATACATGCATACATAAATACCTACAAATATACAAATTTGTACACATATAAAAATATATTTATCGAAAACTGTAAAAGTGTAAAAAAATCGAATGTCGAAAAATCGATAATCGCAAAAAATAAATTAAACTATAAAGAAATCTATTATTATAAAAATAAATATTTAAAAAAAAAATTATAAAATTAATATAATAAAAAAACTATAAATTTTTTAAATATAAACTTAACTCCGTAAAAATTTTCTATGCCCCCCCCCTTATTATTCTCCCTAAACTAGTATGTAGCCTTACTTGTAAGTATGTAATGTAGACTCCTGTAAACTAAAAAAATTTAAACAATTTAGTTGTCTGTTAAAGATTTTGCACGATTTCATAAAATTTGTGCTGAAAAGTGTAAAATTTGCTTCAAAAATGTAAAATTGCTCGCTTAAATATTGGTAAATTCGATTTGTAGTTTTTAGTTTTTCTTAAAGCATACAACAACAAATTTGGCGTCAAAAGCGTGCAACAACAAAATTTTGCATTAATAAGTTGAAATAAATATTAAAGCTATATATTAAAAACTTAGTGCTAGCGCTGCTGTGTATATAAAAACATAGCGCTATGGGGTATAATAACGCATACCGCAAAAAAAAAATTGTTATACAAATCGTATAAAACAAGCGATTTTTATTACCACTATACATACAAACCCACAAACATACACACATAAATATTGAAAAATGTATGTGCATACGTATATAATATATATAAAATAATATTTTTCAAAACATTTTGCTTAACACATTCCGTATAAGCCGAATAACCTCGAATTAGTTACTTACATATATAAAAACAAAAATTAATAAACAAAAAAAATATATATATACTTAACAATATTTGTTAACTCACTTAAGCTTTAAAGGGAAATATAGATTTGGGACGTTACGGCGCTGCGATTTTAATTTCGGAAGGTCGAATTACCTCTACCATTTTCTTCAATATAGTAAATTTCCAAAAACATATAAAATGAGGTAGTTCATACACTAATGCAGCTGAAATGATAAAATTTGGTAGCTACTTGACTTGATCATTCCACCGATGATTTTGTCGAAATTTTGGAAATAGGCGTGGCACATTTGTAGGTATACGCAACTTCGATTTTGAAAGTTCGGAGCTTACGATTGATTTAGATCTCTATTTACGATTGTTTTACATTAGTTTACGGGTTACTTTTCGTCAAAGGAAGTTTACTATTGGAAATGCGTGAAATCGTTTAGTAACCACGCCCCTTTTTCGATTTCGAAAATTTCGAAAAAACATAAAATGATTGATTAATGATTTTTGTCACATTTTTGGACTTCCGCCTTTGTTTCCGAGTCCGATTCCTGTTCGGACTTATCAAATTCGGTAACATCAGTTGTATATATTGTAATGCGGCATTCTATCAATAAATCAAGATACATTCGACTTTTGCCTTTTGTTCGAAAACGTTTCGAATTTCTACTGGAGTTCCACATATGCAGAATACTCGGAAATGATAATCTCCTTACAAGCGTGGATGTACCGAAACAGCACAACACGATGTGGTTGATCTACGGATATGACACCTCTCACCTCCCATTACTCATATTTTCCCTCCGTACCGAAGGAGAGGTGACATGACTTAGAAGGATACACTGGTCATATCAAATCGCTACCACGACATCCGGGCAGTACCGCAAGGAGGTACCAGAGCGTAGCGGGTTCATATCCGGCAAAGGACTGCCACTTTCGATAACACTCCCCAAAGCCTTCGGGGAGTGTTTTTGTCGTTACAACAACAACAACAACATGTGGTCCATAAGTTGGAGCCATGCTTTCATACCGAACTCTTTACCAAAGCCTCGTCAATGGATATGAAGGTGATCTTTAAAGTCCTTAATACTCGTTTGGAGGCGACGCAAATTTCCAAGACTCGACTGAATCCGCTCTACAACGCATTTCCAGTAGAATCGCATCCCGTTTCGCTAACCTGTCATTGCCTCCTACTTGCATTCTAATTAATATCTACGTGGCCTTCTTTACGACTCCTTTCAACTTATCCGTCAAGCTGTGCTATTTATAAGTACTACAGCGCCTATTTTTATTAAAATTATTTTTATTTAAATATATACAAACTTTTTACACAAAAACAAAACCTACAAAAATAGTAGAACATTTTTTATATATGAAAATCATCGCTGAAATTTGCACGATTATATAAAGACCTATTCGCTTCCACTTGATTGCGATTCAATCCGAAGCAACCACGACGCCACAGAGCAATGGATGCTAATAACATTGGTATACAGAGGAGCATACCGACAAGTAAGCCGATCAAAAACAGACTGGATCCTGTGTTACTATTTTCCACGCCACATTTTAAACGTTTTTCTTGAGTACTAAGTTCAAGTAGAGGTACATCCCGCCACTTCTTCGGTTGAGCACAGTTGATATCTCGAGTTAAAAGTGGAGTGGTATTGTTGATTTGAATCATTAAAACTTCAATGAGCCAGCGGTTGCTGCAATCGCATGTCCAATAGTTGTAACGTAAATCGAGTGCAGATATTTTATCCCAGCGTTGTAGCAAACTACGACTCAATTGGCTTAAATTGTTGTTATGGAGGTAGAGCTGAAAGTGTGAGAAAAATTTACTTTAAAATAGTTCCATTAAACGCTATCTGTAGGAGCTGGCGAAGCGTCATCTAGGATGAGACACCTTCTTCCGATTACATCCACAGCCTTGGCAAACTAACATCAGACTAAAATCTGTGTGATATCTTCAACCAACCTGTGTGACATCTTCAAAAAAAAGAATGTTGTGATATGGTAAACGCAATTTGTCATAAATCAGGGGTCTTTTGGGTAAGATGCCACATCGCCTCATTCACAAGACATCGCATCACCTGATGCACACGATTTCGTATTATTTGCTTAGAAAATAATCCACTTCGTTAGACAGGTGTCTAATCACTTGATGCACTTGATGTCGCATCACAAGATGGATGTCACATCGCCTGACGAATAGAATGTCATATCACCATATTAACAGGCTTTTGCATAATATGCCAAGATATTACGCTGCACTAGGCGACCTTTAAAAACGAATGGTGTCTAGTCACTTTAATGCATTTGATGTCGCATCGCATGATGGATATCACATCACCTGATAAGTAGAATGTCATATCACCTTGTGAACAAGCTTTTGCATAATATGCCTGCAAGATATTAGTACTAGGCGAACTTGAAAAACGAATGGTGTCTAATCACCTGATACACTTGATGTCGCATAACATAATCGATGTCACATCACCTGATGAGTAGAATGTCATATCACCTTATGAACAGGCTTTTGCATAATATGCCAAGATATTATTACGCTGCACTAGGCGAACTTGAAAAACAATTGGTGTCTAATCACTTAATGCACTTGATGTCGCATCAACTGAAGGGGAGGCCTTCTTCTTTTATAATACTACTTGATGTCAATAACTACTAAAAATGGGAATAAGGATATGGACATTGAAAGCTCCAAGAAACAAATTAAATAGCTGGTCGGTGCTTTCAAGCACAAAACATATCAGCGGCGGATGGTCTTGAAGAGGCTGATGTGGGTCCCTCTCTTTGTTCAGTCCAGATGGAAAGTGTAAATGCTGGAAAGACTTAGAATTCTTCTGTAGAGGGCTTAAGTCGTTACCGGCCTTATATACTCTACTGAGTAGGCAATGCCTCTCTTGGCCAAATAAATGCTGCATAAGGCAGAAGCCTGGAAGCTGACCACGTCTGATAAGACGACTCTAGTACTGGAGAGAAGTTCTTTGAAATCATTGTGGAACTCTACCCAAAGACGAGTATCGTAGAAGCTTTAATAATAAGCTGTATTAGCTTTACATTCTGATAGTTCAATGAATTCAAACATATAGCGAGTATCTTTCTTAGGCCTGAAGTTATGCTTAATGCCACCCGCAATTGGAGGCAGATTAAGCAATCGATTTACACTACTATTCTCTTATAGATACCAGATTAACACATTAACTTACCTTTTCCAAAGGTGGAAACGAGAAAATTTCTGGATTTGTCGTATTCTGAATGAATGCTTTCTCATGAATTTTGGACAGTTTTGGATTGCTTGATAAGATCAAAGTTGTCAAATCTAAAAACAAACAACATTTAATATAATGTTTTAAAAAGTATTTTGGTTTTTATTTACTTTGCAATTCCGCAAAAGCGCCGGGTCCAATTACGGTCAGATCGGGCATATAAGACATGCTTAGATATCTCAAGTTCGGTAGTTTGGGAAAGACGCTGAAAGGAAATTTTAATTACAGAAAAGCTTTAAAGATCCATACGGGTATTCACTAAGTGCCTTACAAAGTCTGACAGCATGCGCAAAAGTGACTTTGAAGGAGCCTTTGGAAGTGCATTGGTAATTAACTCAAACCTCCCTGAGGGCAGAAGATCTTATATTAAGCACTTTTACCTGAAGGGCATTGTGCTTGATTTCACCTTATCAGGCCTGCTGTTATGATACCAGTGCACTTTCTTTGTTTAGTGAATACCCTTAACACAAATACCAGACTATAATAAAATAGGTATACATACTTCTCTTCTATTAAATCGGCGATTGGATTTTCATCGAGTACCAACTCACGCAAATTTTTTGCTAAATCCAAATCGAAAGGCAGCTCATCAAAAAGATTACCGGTTAATATGAGTGTCTCCAAATCGCGTGGCCCGTGTAATAGATTATCGGGCAATTCTTCCACTTCCATGAATGACATATCTAAAATCTGCAAATGGAAAGCAAAAAACTGTCAGGAAGTTGTATATATACTTGGACCGTCAAGTGCCAATGAAAGCGCTGACCTCGGCGCGACTACGTATATGAGCTTTGGCATGCCGCTGGGTTGTAGTGTACAACTGGATAGGTGGTCTCCGAATCAGCTAAGCAAGTGCTAGGCAGACAACTCCTCTTGGCAAGAGGTCCAGGTCCTTTTGGGCGACTGTCGAAGCTAAGAACTCGGTGGAATGGCTACGGTTCAATAAGACTCATCTATCTGGGGTTATAGCAGTGTTGACAGGGGACTTGTCGATGTGCACCTATGTGGTGCGGTTGAATGTATTGACTTTCAAGCCAGCCATAGGTACCACTGCAGCCTGTGTTAAGACAAAGGGAAGTCGCATTTCAGTCAGGGCTATTATCTTTCTCATTATGCGGCGTCTACACGTGGCTGGTACGAGATTCAAATCGCAATTCAAGCAGCACATAAAACTCTTAATTCTTTAGAGAAAGTCGTGAACAGCTGTAAAAGGGTTGTCTACCGTATTTGCTGGAGGCAGAGCTTGTCGTAGGAGGTGACTGAAATCTCTTACTCTTGGAGTTTAAGGGGACTAAACTGACTGTAACGTGAAAGGCCGACTGTAACGTAAATGCTTTGTTATGTTACAGTCGACCTAGTACCAGAAGATGCCTGTACCGGAGCTTGCAGGATTCCAAAACAACTTTGCCCTCACGAGCTTTTAAATTATGCCTCAGCAAAAAATTAGCTCTGAAATAGTTTAGCTGAGAGCCCTCCACACACATTTTCATCTCAAACTTACCTTTAAATACGTCAAACCCGAAATAGCCGTCACCGAATTTTGAGCAACCACTTGAAATGTATTACCGGACAATATCAACGTCTCCAATTTTGGCAAATGCTCAAAGACATCAGGATTCAGTGTATGTATGTCATTGTGCCCCAAATCCAATTCTATCACTTTGCCTAGAGGCACAAAATCATGATCGGAGTATAAACCCTTGAAGACATCGGGATACAATGCCTTTGTTGTCAGCTTGTTGTTTGCCAAATTCAATTTAGTTAGTTCGGTAAGATTAGCGAATGCGCCCTTTTCAATGCTCGCAATTTGATTGAAACCCAAATAGAGGTTTTTTACTGGATATTCGGGAAATTCTTTAATGCTGGTAATGTTGTTGTGCTCGAGCTTGATGGTGTCAAAAGTAATGTCGCCATTTTTAAGAATCTTCCATTCTTCGTCGCTGAAAAGTTTGCTCATATTTTTACTAGTACAGTCGAGCTGGCTATAGTCCTGATTACTAATACAACTGCATTTGCGGCATAGATCACTTTTAATTACATTAATCTGGAAATAGGTAAATTTATATTTTTTTAAAATGAATTTGTAAAGGAAGAGGTAGAGGCAGAGGTTACGGAACTACATATACTAGAGTTCGCCCAGTGGTTGAAATTCAACCAATAAACTTTATTTTATTTTTTTGCTGTAGGTATGTTTTATCCGCCTTTTTTTCTTCCTTTCTATGTCGTTCCTTTCCTCTAACATATTTTTATTTTCCTTGATTTCTTTTTTTACTCTCTTATTTTATTTTTTACTTTCCTCAAAGTTCTTTTCCTTTCCCTTCCCTTCCTTTTATTTTATTTCTTTCCCCTTCGTTTTCTTACCTTTCCTTTAATTCCCTTTCCCTTCCTTCCATTTCCTTACCATTCCTTTCTTTCCTTTAATTTTCCTTCCTTTCCTATCCTTTCCATTCCCTTTCCTTCCTTTCCTTTTCCTTTTCTTTCCTTTCTTTCCTTTAATTTTCCTTTCTTTGAATTCTTTTCCTTTCCTCTATTTTCCTTTAATTTTCTTCGGTGTTTAATACTCTTTATGAACAATAAATTATTTTGTTTTTGCAAACACTGTTTGTGTCAGCAATGAAGTTTACATATTTGCTCATATTTGAAATTGCGTGTTTATGTCTCCAACAAAGCAACTTTTCGTGCTCTCAGGAGAGCAGCTGACACTGGGCATCGTAGCCAGTAATCAATACAATAACAACAACTAAAGCAAAAATGCATGACACAACAGAGTATCTATAGTGCGAATACTTATTATTCATTGGTCCACTACCAACTCTTCGCACTCACAGTGAGAGCCGACCACACGAATAACACAAAAACATGCATGGCAAGTCTACTCACACTACTACGGCTCTTAATTTTTTCCTACAAAGCAACTCCTCGGCCATGGTCACGATTCAGCATAGTACACAAAAAGCAAGTACACACACACACAGCGTGTCTATAGTGTGAATAAGTAAATGTGTAGTGGTGTGACTTTTATGTTAAATTTTTTATATTAAAATGATTTTTTAAATTTTTTTTATTTACGGATAAAAGTACACCTCAAAATTTCCTATCTATACATATATAATTTGTATACCTTAGAATTATAGTTTAGCAGAAAACGGTTCTACATTGCATTCATCTTGTCTATTTATATATAAGATTCCAAGGTTCCAGTACTTATCTTCACTGACTGATCCAAAATGGTCTGTGGAGTAGGAGCGGGCATTTCTGCAGCACGCCCGGACTTGTCCCTATCTATGCGTCTCCCAGACTTAGCGAGTGTATTCAAAATATACGCTATCGGATAACCAATTTTGTCTAACAGCCAAGCGGCTCTTCGGGCTCTCGGGTCAGCAACTATTACATTGAGCCTGGTTAACCATGGACCTGGAAAGTCCACATATCGTGTCTCTAATATGGATGCCGGGGCATCGGAACATATAGGGAAGCGAGACGATCGATGGACTGGCACCGCGTGGATCGGCTCTTGATGTCTCAGAGACGAAGGAGGTTCTTGCACCCCTGGGACTTCTCAAAGGTCGGATCTCTCAGCACTGGTTCAGCGAAGCTAAGGATAGGTGGATAGGTATGTGGCCCTCCTACAACGAAATACGATCTTCGAACCTTGTGAGGCTGAATAGAAAGGGTCTTTTCAGATTAGTTGCGGTGCTCACTGGCACTGGCGGAGTAAAACGAAATTTCTAGGGAAGTCCATGTTCGTAAGCCTCTCCGAACTTAGTGATATGGAGCCCGGGGAGCTTCTAAAATTTTCGAACTCAACGGAATGGATATAGGGGGAAGGGAGTCCCACCACGCCATTTTTCTGTGCTAGTTTTCATTGGTTAATTCACGAGATGTGGTATCTAAACGATGCATTATCGCTAATTGGAGTCATATGGGACCCGTCGCTACAAACAACTATCTTACGGAGAAGTTACTTAGAATGCAAAAGTACGAACTTCTAAATATATCGATAAGAGTGCCAGAGTGGGGATAATTCTTTTCTTGTCACCGGGTTCAGAACTTCATTCAAGTTTAAGTGGGAGTTAACTAAGCCGATTATACTTATCTTAGTCCCCTGCGGGTTAGGGAGTTAGAATATGACCGTGGTATTAAGGCCTGTCGTAAGACTAAAATCAACGCTACCATGGCAGTCGGGCTGGTACCGCAAGGTGCTTGCACTGGATCCAACCTGGCAAAAGACTGTCAACAGCAATATAACTCTGTTTGGTCCGTCATGTCCCGTTCCATGAAGGGAATGCGCTGACTAAGCAGGCGAAGTTCTGCCTCAATAAAAAATATTAGACTTGAATCGGATACCATTACCTCAGGCATTTAAGAAGAACTGAAGTAGGTTGATTTATTTCATATTCCCAAGGGTGATACAGATTTTATCAACTCATATTTAGAAATGCATTGAGCTCTTTAAGTAGTCGGGCAAACCACTTTACGAAGGAATCAATCCAAATGAGGCTTCGTGTAAGCCCAAAAACTGTATGAGTATCCCACAAAAGGCCAGAACTCTAGTAAAACATGAAGCTGTCTAGACATCGCAGATCTCTAAAAAAATACAAAAAAATATTTCGCCCGGTATACTACTTCCGAAGAGATTAAGGCCGAGCTACCAATTTGTGGTGTGCTGCTTCTAATTTTTCCTACAAACACCGCACGGCATCTGCGACAAGATAAATTTATGTTGAGAATCTTTCCATGGCAGAAATACACTCGGAGAGTTTTCCAAACCACTGCTGAGGGGCGATGCCGTTTTGAAAGAACGTTTGATGTTACTTGTCCCAGACCTCGAATTTTGGACCTTCGATGTGGTAGGCCTGCAACCTGCTAAGCAACCCTCAGACAAATGTTGATGGTGTTGACTTTTTTTCACAGGAGTCTTTTACCACATGCTAGACAACCAGCGAGTTAGTCTTTAAGTCTCGGTATTATGGACAAAGGGGTATATAACATAATCCCGACAAACAAAATCCCGAAACACATAATTCCGACATGACAAAATCCCGACCATTTAAAATCCCGACACGACCAAATCCCGACAGTACAAATTGCCGACACGACAAAATCCCAACAAAAAATCCCGACAACTGTCTCAAACCCAAAAAACTTTTTTTTTATTAATTCATATGTTCTATTTCAAATTAGTTTTGAAAAGTTTTGCGATGAAAATTTTATCTTTCCTTACAAAAATTTAAAGGAAAAGTTGCTAGGCCGAAAATATAATAAATTTGTCTGGATTTTGTCTTTTTTTACACCCTGCAAAATTATGTATGCCAAACTTTTAAATATGGGTGCTACTGACGCACGATAATGAAGCTAGGAAGTGAGCCTAGTAAAATAAAATTTTAAAATTGCCAACAAAAGCTCTTCAAGTTAGTGACCTTCAACTTTTTTTCTCCATACACCGTTATATGCTGTAATATACTCACTTTAGATATTGGTATAATAGGTGAAGCGGTTGCTGTTTCATTCGAAGCCTTCTCTACCACCTTTTTAGTGTTTTCTACGGATGCATCTTCAGCTTTTGCTAGAGAGCTACATAACACAATCAAAGTGATAGCCCAGAGCGATTTATTTTTCATGATGAATCTCTGAAAAAATAATACATAGTAAATTATGTCAAAGCAACAATCGAAATCGACACTCTTATAAAAAAATTGCGTATTCTCTGCTGACTCAGTTTGGCCTCGAAGGAGACTTATGATTTCTATAGCAGAACTCTATTGGTTTCCATATAAATGATGACTGAGAAGCTTTGCAAGTGAGCCAGAAATTGAATAATCTACTAGAATAAATTTAAACCAGACCCGCCTGAATCTAACCTTATAGATCATCCCACCCGCTACGTCGTAAAGATCTGATTCGCTCAGGCGAGGTTGACACTATGCATTGCTCTTCATAATCCCTACACCTCACTTATCAGCGAGCTTCTGGCTCTGCTTGCCTCTTCTTTGGATATTCGACGTCTTTTTCATTTGTCCGACATGGTCACCAGTTTGTATATACGAATATTACACTAAATATTGTAATACAAAGAGCGTTACACTCATAGCCTGGGGTAGGCGAAGCACCTACTTGACGCACCGCGGGATAGGGGACTCACACGGTAGAAATACCTGCCACACGAAACGACTAAAACCTACGAATAGAAGGTTCGACGGAATTAAAAAAATGTATTCCGAGGCAGCTGGACTACTTCCAGAAGGTACTAGTACCTGTGCATCCCGGATGGATATCAAGCAAAGGATAGTCCATATTGGTATCCCTTGGGGATTATTTTGACATTACACAAACGAACAAACAACCACCTAAATGTGCAGTACGACAACTCTGTTCCGCGAGCATCAAATTTTTTAAAATTTTTACTGACAAGTGCTCGGCGACATAAAACATTTGCAGGATGAGAGCACATTTTGACATTTCATTGGGAGAAAGAGTTGCAAGGGCAGGAAATTTAACTCAGTAAAACTTGCAAGTTAAAAACAGCTGATACTAGCTGTGTTCGGCGACAAAACTTGCAAAGAAGTGTCAGTAAAGTGCGAATGACGTAAAACTCTCTCGAAACGCAAACGCAAGCAAAACAACTGTTGCTTTTTTCATTGGTTAATAGCTCAAATTTTTAATTTTTTGTTGTGGCTTTCCTATGTCGCGATCAGCTGTTTTCACTTGCAAATATTACTGGGTGAAATTTCCCCAGCAGAAGCTTGCAACTTTCTCTCACATTGAAATGTCAAAATGCGCTCTCTCCCTCGAAGTTTTTTTGTGTCGCCGAACACTATTAAGTAAAAATTTTGAAAATTGTATGCTTACCGAACAGAGCTACTGCCATAACAAAATAACAAAAAAAAAACTTCAAACTTTGAGTTATTAACTAAATAAACCAATAACAGCTCTTTTGCTTGCAAGTTTTTACAAATTCCTGTTCGGCGGAAGTTTTTTTGCGTTTTGAGAGAGTTTTACGTCATATTTACCGACAATTCTTGTAAATTTGCTCACCGAGCACACCAATTATCAACTAAAAAAATATTTTTCTTTTTTCAAACACAAGTTTCACTCTAAACTTATAATGATACAGCCAAACGAGCACCCTTTGCTTACTTAATTTATCTGGTAAGAGCGTTTCGGGCACTTTGAACTTTCTACACAAAAGTTGAGGGCCGTTTTCTCAATGTCCGGTTAACGCCAATCAGCAGTTGACAGAAGCTCCTCGGTTATCTGTCAAACAATGTGCCGGTTAGTGGAAACCGAATATTGAGAAAACGCTTGTAAGTCTCTCGCCAGAGGTGGAAGTAGCAGTAACTTGTTTATTAACATTGACAATCGATAAAATGAATACGGCTTTCCTATTATCTATACATTTTTGTACGATATTCGTTTAATTATGATCAGTTGCTTTTTAGTAAAATTTAATGAAAATGTCACCTCGTCAGTTTCGTTAAAACTGACTGAGCAAAACGCACAATCGAGAGTGCGAACGAAAAATTCGTCAGCTTAAATCACGACAAATCGCATAGTTGAATTAAATGAATTTCTCTACAGGTTTGGAACAGTAACCTAAAGCTAGGCACAAATTATTTTCTGCGGAAGCGTTATGCGTGTAGGGTGAAACTATCCAACCTGACCCCATTTCAAATTTTTGCACCAAATCTATTTTTGATTTAAATTTGAAAAGTTGTGACTCAACTAATTAATCGCTAATTCGTACAAATATTTATGAAGTATTAATCAATGGATAAATAACACCTTATCATCTTTTGCGCGATCGAAATGGTGCTCTACAATGGAATATAAATTGTTTTTTCTCTTTTTGTTTTACCAAATGTTTATGTCTGAGGACAGCGAAGTCTAAACACTAACTGAAAATGATTTCGTAAATGTTGGCCAAATTAGTAAATTAATATCTTATCACTACTTCGTCGCTTTATAAAAGTTGGTATAATCTTATCAGTAATATAAAAATTGTTGTGATAAATGTATAAATTATACGTTGTTGTTGTTAGTTTACCAATTGTTTAACTTTCGTAAATGTAGGAAATACGAAATGCAATTTTCCAGACAGCAATTCGCCGTGGGTGTATAACGGTATTCACAAGTTGTGTTCGGTGAGGATACAATTTTTAAAAATTTTATAAAATTTGTACTGGTGAAGTGTTCGGTGACACAGAACATTAGCAGCGAGAGAGAGCATTTTGACATTTCATTGAGAGAGAGAGTTGCAAGTTTCTGCGGGGGGAATTTCACTCAGTAATATTTGCAAGTGAAAACAGCCGATCGTGACATAGGAAAGCCACAACGAAAACTTAAAAATTTGAACTATTAACCAATGAAAAAAGCAACAGCTGTTTTACTTGCAAGTTTTTGCTGATTCCTGTACAGCGGAAACTTTTTACTTTTGGTGTTTCGAGAGAGTTTTACGTCATTCTCACTTTGCTGACAGTTCTTTTGCAAGTTTTTGCGAGTTTTGTCACCGAACATAGCTATAGTATAGGTGTCAGGAATGATAACGGTTGAATGTCTAAGGTGCATACAGTTATTTTAGGTTAAGTTAAGAAGGTATTTGGTATTGATCGGACACACTCCATACTCAGGACATATTTCAAATGTGTTATTGTTCAAACTGAGAAAGTAAATTTAGTCGGTCAGTTTGTTAGATGTGCGTATTATCAAAGATTGCATTCTGATTCTGCAATCGTGGTGATTGGGGAACAAAACTGCATTCGGTGTCAAATAGTCTTCAATGACCGGGTTAATGCCCCTTCTAATAGAGATAAGTTCGATATGTCTGGGACTAGGTTATAATTCAAGCAGGCTCGGGCCTCATGAGCACTGACAAGATAAGCACTACATATATGTACATATGTTTCGTAGCTCGAAAAATCTAACGGTAAAAAATAGTCGATCCTTTGCCTGATGTGAATGTCAAAGCGATTTAGGGTGTCCAACTTAGCTCGCAAGTCGGTTCTTCTTTGCCAACTAGCGCCAATTTCAAACACCACGGGATGGCAAGTCGGCCTCTATTTGGTCCTTCCTGTGCTGTGCTATTTATAAGTACTACGGCGTCTATTTTTATTAAAATTATTTTTATTTAAATATATACAAACTTTTTACACAAAAACAAAACCAACAAAAATAGTAGAACATTTTTTATATATGAAAATCATCGCTGAAATTTGCACGATTATATAAAGACCTATTCGCTTCCACGTGGTTGCGATTCAATCCGAAGCAACCACGACGCCAGAGAGCAATGGATGCTAACAACATTGGTATACAGAGGAGCATACCGACAAGTAAGCCGATCAAAAACAGACTGGATCCTGTGTTACTATTTTCCACGCCACATTTTAAACGTTTTTCTTGAGTACTAAGTTCAAGTAGAGGTACATCCCGCCACTTCTTCGGTTGAGCACAGTTGATATCTCGAGTTAAAAGTGGAGTAGTATTGTTGATTTGAATCATTAAAACTTCAATGAGCCAGCGGTTGCTGCAATCGCATGTCCAATAGTTGTAACGTAAATCGAGTGCAGATATTTTATCCCAGCGTTGTAGCAAACTACGACTCAATTGGCTTAAATTGTTGTTATGGAGGTAGAGCTGAAAGTGTGAGAAAAATTGACTTTAAAATAGTTCCATTAAACGCTATCTGTAGGAGATGGCGAAGCGTCATCTAGGATGAGACACCTTCTTCCGATTACATCCACAGCCTTGGCAAACTAACATCAGACTAAAATCTGTGTGATATCTTCAACCAACCTGTGTGATATCTTCAAAAAAAGAATGTTGTGATATGGTAAACGCAATTTGTCATAAATCGTGGGTCTTTTGGGTAAGATGCCACATCGCCTCATTCACAAGACATCGCATCACCTGATGCACACGATTTCGTATTATTTGCTTAGAAAATAATCCACTTCGTTAGACAGGTGTCTAATCACTTGATGCACTTGATGTCGCATCACAAGATGGATGTCACATCGCCTGACGAATAGAATGTCATATCACCATATGAACAGGCTTTTGCATAATATGCCAAGATATTACGCTGCACTAGGCGACCTTTAAAAACGAATAATGTCTAGTCACTTAATGCATTTGATGTCGCATCACATGATGGATATCACATCACCTGATGAGTAGAATGTCATATCACCTTATGAACAGGCTTTTGCATAATATGCCTGCAAGATATTAAGCAGTACTAGGGGAACTTGAAAAACAATTGGTGTCTAATCACTTAATGCACTTGATGTCGCATCAACTGAAGGGCAGGCCTTTTTCTTTTATAATACTACTTGATGTCAATAACTACTAAAAATGGGAATAAGGATATGGACATTGAAAGCTCCAAGAAACAAATTAAATAGCTGGTCGGTGCTTTCAAGCACAAAACATATCAGCGGCGGATGGTCTTGAAGAGGCTGATGTGGGTCCCTCTCTTTGTTCAGTCCAGATGGAAAGTGTAAATGTTGGAAAGACTTAGAATTCTTCTGTAGGGGCTTAAGTCGTTAGGGGCCTTATAAATATACTCTACTGAGTAGGCAATGCCTCTCTTGGCCAAATAAATGCTGCATAAGGCAGAAGCCTGGAAGCTGAGCCCGTTTGATAAGACGACTCTAGTACTGGAGAGAAGTTCTTTGAAATCATTGTGGAACTCTACCCAAAGACGAGTATCGGAGAAGCTTTAATAATAAGCTGTATTAGCTTTACATTCTGATAGTTCAATGAATTCAAACGAGTATCTTTCTTAGGCCTGAAGTTATGCTTAATGCCACCCGCAATTGGAGGCAGATTAAGCAATCGATTTACACTACTATTCTCTTATAGATACCAGATTAACACATTAACTTACCTTTTCCAAAGGTGGAAACGAGAAAATTTCTGGATTTGTCGTATTCTGAATGAATGCTTTCTCATGAATTTTGGACAGTTTTGGATTGATTGATAAGATCAAAGTTGTCAAATCTAAAAACAAACAACATTTAATATAATGTTTTAAAAAGTATTTTGGTTTTTATTTACTTTGCAATTCCGCAAAAGCGCCGGGTCCAATTACGGTCAGATCGGGCATATAAGACATGCTTAGATATCTCAAGTTCGGTAGTTTGGGAAAGACGCTGAAAGGAAATTTTAATTACAGAAAAGCTTTAAAGATCCATAAGGGTATTCACTAAGTGCCTTACAAAGTCTGACAGCATGCGCAAAAGTGACTTTGAAGGAGCCTTTGGAAGTGCATTGGTAATTAACTCAAACCTCCCTGAGGGCAGAAGATCTTATATTAAGCACTTTTGCCTGAAGCGCATTGTGCTTGATTTCACCTTATCAGGCCTGCTGTTATGATACCAGTGCATTTGTTTTTTTTAGTGAATACCCTTAACACAAATACCAGACTATAACAAAATAGGTATACATACTTCTCTCCTATTAAATCGGCGATTGGATTTTCATCGAGTACCAACTCACGCAGATTTTTTGCTAAATCCAAATCGTCAGGTAGCTCATCAAAAAGATTACCGGTTAGAATGAGTGTCTCCAAATCGCGTGGCCCGTGTAATAGATTATCTGGCAATTCTTCCAGTTCCATGAATGACATATCTAAAATCTGCGAATGGAAAGCAAAAAACTGTCAGGAAGTTGTATATATACAGGGTGACGCAAAAGTAATCCTCCTATCAGAAAATGCTATACATTTTGCGATTGGCCCCTAAAGTCAGTTCTGTTTTGACATTTGTGTAGGAAACACATGCGAAATACACGTTAATAAAGAATGTTACGCCACACTGCTCCAGAACGCGGAATATTGCTGACTATTTATTTGACCAATAATCGGTCGGGGCCAAACGGTTACTGTGAATGGTGAGCGCTACAGAGCAATGATCAACGAGTTTTTTTTGCCGCAACTTGATGAATTGGGATTGGAAAACATGTGGTTCCAACAAGACGGTGCAACAGCACACACTGCACGTGCCACAACCGATATGCTGAACATCGGAAGCTTACTTTTGCGCCACCTTGTACTTGGACCGTCAAGTGCCAATGAAAGCGCTGACCTCGGCGCGACTACGTATATGAGCTTTGGCATGCCGCTGGGTTGTAGTGTACAACTGGATAGGTGGTCTCCGAATCAGCTAAGCAAGTGCTAGGCAGACAACTCCTCTTGACAAGAGGTCCAGGTCCTTTTGGGCGACTGTCGAAGCTAAGAACTCGGTGGAATGGCTACGGTTCAATAAGACTCATCTATCTGGGGTTATAGCAGTGTTGACAGGGGACTTGTCGATGTGCACCTATGTGGTGCGGTTGAATGTATTGACTTTCAAGCCAGCCATGGGTACCACTGCAGCCTGTGTTAAGACCCTTGAGGTAGCACGACAAACTCTAATTTTAAAAAAATTGCAGTGAGGGGTCTAAAGAAAATTTTAGACTTAAATCAAGAACGAGCTGCAAACCTTCGAAAACACCACTCCAAGACTTAACTTTGATGTTTCCTGATGTTTGAAGTGAAGGCCCACGTAAATAAGAAGAAGTCGCAGATAGATACAAGTACCTCTTTACAAACTGCTCTCTCTCTCTATGTGATACGATTTCTTAGAGGTAATGAGGGAATCAGCTGTATTATTGGTCCAAAAACGCCACTTGATCGAGTTCTCCATTGGTGAGTGGATGCACAAAAACGAGTGACAAAGTCTGTCTGCCACTAGAGACCTAACACCGAATCTCTGCCCCACAGAAGTTTACTCCAGTATGGGTTCCAAGGTTTATTTAAATCTTCGCTTACTCCAACGCGTGTATCAATCGGGCGGTGATGTAAACACCCCTTGGAACACTTAGACACCCGTAATCGTCGTGACAAAGGGAAGTCGCATTTCAGTCAGGGCTATTATCTTTCTCATTATGCGGCGTCTACACGTGGCGGGTACGAGATTCAAATCGCAACTCAAGTAGCACATAAAACTCTTAATTCTTTAGAGAAAGTCGTGAACAGCTGTAAAAGGGTTGTCTACCGTATTTGCTGGAGGCAGAGCTTGTCGTAGGAGGTGACTGAAATCTCCTACTCTTGGAGTTTAAGGGGACTAAACTGACTGTAACGTGAAAGGCCGACTGTAACGTAAATGCTTTGTTATGTTACAGTCGGCCTAGTACCAGAAGATGCCTGTACCGGTGCTTGCAGGATTCCAAAACAACTTTGCCCTCACGTGCTTTTAAATTATGCCTCAGCAAAAAATTAGCTCTGAAATAGTTTAGCTGAGAGCCCTAGACATACATGTTCATCTTAAACTTACCTTTAAATACGTCAAACCCGAAATAGCCGTCACCGAATTTTGAGCAACTACTTGAAATGTATTACCGGACAATATCAACGTCTCCAATTTTGGCAAATGCTCAAAGACATCAGGATTCAGTGTATGTATGTCATTGTGCCCCAAATCCAATTCTATCACTTTGCCTAGAGGCACAAAATCATGATCGGAGTATAAACCCTTGAAGACATCGGGATACAATGCCTTTGTTGTCAGCTTGTTGTTTGCCAAATTCAATTTAGTTAGTTCGGTAAGATTCGCGAATGCGCCCTTTTCAATGCTCGCAATTTGATTGAAACCCAAATAGAGGTTTTTTACTGGATATTCGGGAAATTCTTTAATGCTGGTAATGTTGTTGTGCTCGAGCTTGATGGTGTCAAAAGTAATGTCGCCATTTTTAAGAATCTTCCATTCTTCGTCGCTGAAAAGTTTGCTCATATTTTTACTAGTACAGTCGAGCTGGCTATAGTCCTGATTACTAATACAACTGCATTTGCGGCATAGATCACTTTTAATTACATTAATCTGGAAATAGGTAAATTTATATTTTTTTTAAATGAATTTGGAGAGGAAGAGGTAGAGGCAGAGTTACGGAACTACATATATTCCAAGGTTCCAGTAACTATCTTCACTGACGGATCCAAAATGGCCTGTGGATGCACCCCTGGGACTTCTCAAAGGTCGGATCTCTCAGCACTGGTTCAGCGAAGCTAAGGATAGGTGGAAACGTTCGCAGTCCTGCAAAGTGTCAAGGAGTATGTGGCCCTCCTACAATGCAATACGATCTTCGAACCTTGTGAGGCTGAATAGAAGGGGTATTTTCAGATTAGTTGCGGTGCTCACAGGCACTGGCGGAGTAGAACGAAATTTCTAGGGAAGTCCATGTTCGTAAGCCTCTACGAACTTAGTGATATGGAGCCCGGGGAGCTTCTAAAATTTTCGAACTCAACGGAATGGATATAGGGGGAAGGGAGTCCCACCACGCCATTTTTCTGTGCTAGTTTTCATTGGTTAATTCACGAGATGTGGTATCTAAACGATGCATTAGCGCTAATTGGAGTCATATGGGACCCGTCGCTACAAACAACTATCTTACGGAGAAGTTACTTAGAATGCAAAAGTACGAACTTCTAAGTATATCGATAAGAGTGCCATCTAGGGGATAATTCTTTTCTTGTCACCGGGTTGAGAATTTCATTTAAGTTTAAGTTGGAGTTAACTAAGCTGATTATACTTCTCTTAGTCCCCTGCGGGTTAGGGAGTTAGAATATGACCGTGGTATAAAGGCCTGTCGTAAGACTAAAATCAACCATGGCAGTCGGGCTGGTACCGCAAGGTGCTTGCACTGGATCCAACCTGGCAAAAGACTGTCAACAGCAATATAACTCTGTTTGGTCCGTCATGTCCTATTCCATGAATGGAATGCGCTGACTAAGCAGGCGAAGTTCTGCCTCATTCTGCCAGTACCTCAGGCATTTAAGAAGAACTGAAGTAGGTTCATTTATTTCATATTCCCAAGGGTGATACAGATTTTATCAACTCATATTTAGAAATGCATTGAGCTCTTTAAGTAGTCGGGCAAACCACTTTACGAAGGAATCAATCCAAATGAGGCTTCGTGTAAGCCCAAAAACTGTATGAGTATCCCACAAAAGGCAAGAACTCTAGTAAAACATGAAGCTGTCTAGACATCGCAGATCTCTAAAAAAATACAAAAAAATATTTGGCCCGGTATACTACTTCCGAAGAGATTAAGGCCGAGCTACCAATTTGTGGTGTGCTGCTTCTAATTTTTCCTACAAACACCGCACGGCATCTGCGACAAGATAAATTTATGTTGAGAAGCTTTCCATGGCAGAAATACACTCGGAGAGTTTTCCATTTCGCACTACGTGGCCTAGCCAGCGAAGCCGCTGTGTTTTAATTCGCTGAACTATGTCGGCGTCTGCTTAAAGTTCATACAGCTCATCATTAAATCTTCTGCGGTACTCGCCGTCGCCAACGCGTAGAGGTCCACAAATCTTTCGAAGAACCTTTCTCTGGAATACTCCCAGAGCCGCCTCATCAGCTGTTGTTAGTGTCCACGCTTCTGCACCATATAGCAGGACGGGACGGGACGTGACTTGTAGAGTGTTATTTTCGTTCGTCGAGAGAGGACTTTACTCTTCAATTGCCTACTCAGTCCGAAGTAGCATTTGTTTGCAAGAGTAATTCTTCGTCGGATTTATAGGCTAACATTATTGTTGGTGTTAATGCTGGTTCCCAGGTAAACGAAGTCCTTTACTATTTCGAAATTATTGCTGCCAACAGTGGCTTGGTTGCCAAGGCGCGAATGCGCTGACTCTTTGCATGATGACAGAAGGTACTTGGTTTTGCCCTCGTTCACCACCAATCCCATTTTCTCCGCTTCTTTTTCTAATTTGGAGTAAGCAGAAGTTACGGCGCGGTTGTTAAGGCCAATGATATCAATATCGTCAGCATACGCTTGATAGGACCTTATATGCGATATTCAAAAGGCTGATTCCGCGATAGTTGGCGCAGTTTGCAGGATCGCCCTTCTTGTGGACTGGGCAGAGAACACTTAGATTCCAATCTTCAGGCATGCATTCATCCGACCATATTCTGCACAGAAGCTGACGCATACGCCTTACCAGCTCCTCGCCTCCGTGTTTGAATAGCTCAGCAGGCAAACCATCAGCGCCAGCTGCTTTATTGTTTTTCAATCGGGATATTGCTATTCGCACCTCATTATAGTCGGGTTGTGGAACGTCAATTCCATCATCTTCGATTGTGGGCTCGGGTTCGGCATCTTCTCTGGTTTCTTGCTCAGTTTCTCCATTTCAAAGGGTAGAGAAGTGATCCCTCCATATTCTGAGTGCTCTCTGAACATCGGCCACCAGGTCGCCGTTCTCATTCTTACAGGAGTTTGCCCCGGGTTTAAAACCTTCTGTCATTCGCCGAATTTTTTGATAGAATTTTCGGGCAGTATTTCCGTTGGCCAGCATCTCAAGCTCCTTTATTTCACGCTTTTCTGCCTCTCTTTTTTTCGCCCGGAAAATCCGCCTCACTTCCCTCTTCAACTCGCGGTAGTGTTCACACACACTCCTCGTTGCATTCGATCTATTTTAAATAAGGTTTGAAAACTTTTGCGATGAAAATTTTATCTTTCTTTACAAAAATTTAAAGGAGAAAATGCCAGGACGACTTTTGTTATGCCGGGATTTTGTCCTGTCGGGATTTTGAAAGTAGGGATTATGAGGTGCTCCCATGGACAAGGTTCGAATTTTTACACCCTGCAAAATTATGTGTGACAAACTTTTAAATATGGGTGCTACTGACGCACGATAATGAAGCTAGGAAGTGAGCCTAGTAAAATAAAATTTTAAAATTGCCAACAAAAGCTCTTCAAGTTAGTGACCTTCAACTTTTTTTCTCCATACACCGTTATATGCTGTAATATACTCACTTTAGATATTGGTATAGTAGGTGAAGCGGTTGCTGTTTCATTCGAAGCCTTCTCTACCACCTTTTTGGTGTTTTCTACGGATGCATCTTCAGCTTTTGCTAGAGAGCTACATAACACAATCAAAGTGATAGCCCAGAGCGATTTATTTTTCATGATGAATCTCTGAAAAAATAATACATAGTAAATTATGTCAAAGCAACAATCGAAATCGACACTTTTATAAGAAAGTTGCGTATTCTCTGCTGACTCAGTTTGGCCTCGAAGGAGACTTATGATTTCCATAGCAGAAACTCTATTGGTTTCCATATAAATGATGACTGAGAAGCTTTGCAAGTGACCCAGAAACTGAATAATCTACTAGAATAAATTTAAACGAGACCCGCCTGAATCTAACCTTATAGATCATCCCACCCGCTACGTCGTAAAGATCTGATTCGCTCAGGCGAGGTTGACACTATGCATTGCTCTTCATAATCCCTACACCTCACTTATCAGCGAGCTTCTGGCTCTGCTTGCCTCTTCTTTGGATATTCGACGTCTTTTTCATTTGTCCGACATTGTCACCAGTTTGTATATACGAATATTACACTAAATATTGTAATACAAAGAGCATTACACTGACATCGTGGGGTAGGCGAAGCACCTACTTGACGCACCGCAGGATAGGGGGCTCACACGGTTGAAATACCTGCCGCACGAACCGACTAAAACCTACGAATAGAAGGATCGACGGAATTAAAAAAAGTTGTTCCGAGGCAGCTGGACTACTTCCAGAAGGTACTAGTACCTGTGCATCCCGGATGGATATCAAGCAAAGGATAGGCCATATTGGTATCCCTTGGGGATTATTTTGACATTACACAAACAAACAAACAACCACCTAAATGCGCAGTACGACAACTCTGTTCCGCGAGCATCAAATTTTATAAAATTTTTACTGACAAGTGCTCGGCGACATAAAACATTTGCAGGGTGAGAGCACAGTTGCAAGAGCAGGAAATTTCACTCAGTAAAATTTGAAAGTGAAAAACAGCTGATACTAGCTGTGTTTGGCGACAAAACCTGGAAAGAAGTGTCAGTAAAGTGCGAATGACGTAAAAATCTCTCGAAATGCAAAAAGTAAAAAGTTTCCGCCGAACAGGAATCAGTAAAAACTTGCAAGCAAAACAGCTTTTGCTTTTTTCATTAATTAAAAGCTCAAATTTTTAAGTTTTTGCTGTGGCTTTCCTATGGCACGATCAGCTGTTTTCACTTGCAAATATTACTGAGTGAAATTTCAACCAGCAGAAACTTGCAACTTTCTCTCTCAATGAAATGTCAAAATGCGCTCTCTCCCTCGAAGTTTTTTTGTGTCGCCGTGTCAGTGAAAATTTTATAAAATTGTTTAAAATTGTATGCTTACCGAACAGAGCTACTGACATAACAAAATAACAAAAAAAAAACTTCAAACTTTAAGTTATTAACTAAAAAAACCAGTAACAGCTCTTTTCCTTGCGAGTTTTTACAAATTCCTGTTCGGCGGAAGTATTTTTGCGTTTAGAGAGAGTTTTGCGTCATATTTACCGACAATTCTTGTAAATTTGGTCACCGAGCACACCTATTATCAACTAAAAAAATATTTTTCTTTTTTCAAACACAAGTTTCACTCTAAACTTATAATGATAGGCTTTTTTTTGTAAATGCTGTAAGGCTCTGGAACTCGATTCCTGACTCTATCAAGGGCACTTTGAGCAGGAGCAACTACAAAGGGGAAATCTATGATTACTTCAGTTCAGTGTGATGCATGTGATTAGAACATAACTACTTAACTCTATCTCTCTTTTTCCATCTTCTTTCCACTTTAATTAAAAAAACAAAAAAAAAATAAAAAAAAAAATAAAAAAAAAAAAAAATAAAAAAAAAAAACCTCTTTAGAACTAAGGATTTAAAAATGTTATAATAATTTAGATTTTAACTTTACTCTACCATTTAATTTGAAGTGTACTTTAATGTTAATTAGATTTAATGTTATTTTTTCTGTAATGTAAAACAGATGATGTGCTATAAAAGTCCTTGGCTTACAGTCACAACCACTTTGCTTAGATAAATAAATAAATAAATAAATAAAATACAGCCAAACGAGCACCCTTTGCTTACTTAATTTGCCTGGTAAGAGCGTTTCGGGCACTTCGACCTTTCTACACAAAAGTTGAGGGCCGTTTTCTCAATGCCCGGTTAACGCCAATCAGCAGTTGACAGAAGCTCCTCGGTTATCTGTCAAACAATGTGCCGGTTAGTGTAAACCGAATATTGAGAAAACGGTTGTAAGTCTCTCGCCAGAGGTGGAAGTAGCAGTAACTTGTTTATTAACATTGACAATCGATAAAATGAATACGGCTTTCCTATTATCTATACATTTTTGTACGATATTCGTTTAATTATGATCAGTTGCTTTTTAGTAAAATTTAATGAAAATGTCACCTCGTCAGTTTCGTTAAAACTGACTGAGCAAAACGCACAATCGATAGTGCGAACGAAAAATTCGTCAGCTTAAATCACGACAAATCGCATAGTTGAATTAAATGAATCTCTCTACAGGTGTGGAACAGTAACCTAAAGCTAGGCACAAATTATTTTCTGCGGAAGCGTTATGCGTGTAGGGTGAAACTATCCAACCTGACCCCATTTCAAATTTTTGCACCAAATCTATTTTTGATTTAAATTTGAATTAATCGCTAATTCGTACAAATATTTATGAAGTATTAATCAATAGATAAATAACACCTTATCAGCTTTCGCGAGATCGAAATTGTGCTCTACAATGGAATATAAATTGTTTTTTTCTCTTTTTGTTTTACCAAATGTTTATGTCTGAGGACAGCGAAGTCTAAACACTAACTGAAAATGATTTCGTAAATGTTGGCCAAATTAGTAAATTAATATCTTATCACTACTTCGTCGCTTTATAAAAGTCGGTATAATCTTATCAGTAATATAAAAATTGTTGTGATAAATGTATAAATTATACGTTGTTGTTGTTAGTTTACCAATTGTTTAACTTTCGTAAATGTAGGAAATACGAAATGCAATTTTCCAGACAGAAATTCGCCGAGGGTGTATAAGGGTATTCACAAGTTGTGTTCGGTGAGGATACAATTTTTAAAAATTTTATAAAATTTTTACTGTGAAGTGTTCGGTGACACAGAACATTAGCAGCGAGAGAGAGAGCATTTTGGCATTTCATTGAGAGAGAGAGTTGCAAGTTTCTGCTGGGGGAATTTCACTCAGTAATATTTGCAAGTGAAAACAGGTGATCGTGACATAGGAAAGCCACAACGAAAACTTAAAAATTTGAACTATTAACCAATGAAAAAAGCAACAGCTGTTTTACTTGCAAGTTTTTACTGATTCCAGTAGTGGAATTCACTAACTTATAACGATGCGATTTTTCGAGATTTTAGTTAACGATTTTGTTTCCTGCATTATCGACTGTGCTATTCACTAACTTAGCTATAACGATTCGGGGTTAAGATTCCTCATCCCGCTATAAAACGTACGCTAAGTACTCAAATGCCATTTTTTGATAATAATGTTGATATAATAGTAATATCATTTTAATTTTCGCTAAAAACTTGAAATTATGTGTTGTTTATTTAACGACAAAATTAACAACCCCAAATTGTGTGTTGTTTACTTAACGACACAGCTGATCGCGAATAAACGAATATCGATAAAAAATGGTTAGTGAATACCGATATCGTTATAAATATCGTTACGACAAAATGTCGATCACGAATGTCGTTATAGAAGCTAGTGAATTCCACTACTGTTCGGCGGAAACTTTTTACTTTTGGTGTTTCGAGAGAGTTTTACGTCATTCTCACTTTGCTGACAGTTCTTTTGCAAGTTTTTGCAAGTTTTGTCACCGAACATAGCTATAGTATAGGTGTCAGGAAGTATAACGGTTGAATGTCTAAGGTGCATACAGTTATGGAGGTTAAGTTAAGAAGGTATTTGGTATTGATCGGACACACTCCATACTCAGGACATATTTCAAATGTGTTATTGTTCAAACTGAGAAAGTTGAGAAAGTTTGTTAGATGTGCGTATTATCAAAGATTGCATTCTGATCGTGGTGATTGGGGAACAAAACTGCATTCGGTGTCAAATAGTCTTCAATGACCGGGTTAATAACCCTTCTAATAGAGATAAGTTCTATATATCTGGGACTAGGTTATAATTCAAGCAGGCTCGGGCCTCATGAGCACTGACAAGATAGGCACTACATATATGTACATATGTTTCGTAGCACGAAAAATCTAACGGTAAAAAATAGTCGATCCTTTGCCTGATGTGAATGTCAAAGCGATTTAGGGTGTCCAACTTAGCTCGCAAGTCGGTTCTTCTCTGCCAACTAGCGCCAATTTCAAACACCACGGGATGGCAAGTCGGCCTCTATTTGGTCCTTCCATCGGAGTGGTGTTCTCCCTCTTCCTCTGCGTAAGGGCCTCTAGAATATCGAAGAAACTTTCTTGCTAATCATCCCACAGCCGCCTCATCAACAAAGGGGTTGATGTGTGTCAGTTCTTTTCTCTCGGTTTTTTTCCTAGATTTCCGGATTAGACCCAATCAGCATGTTCACGTCAGGCTTCAGTCTTTTACACAATACGCTTGATAGAACTTTATATGCGATATTTGAAAGGCTGATTCCGCTATAGTTGGCACAGTTTTGCAGGATTTTCGGTTATTTTGGATCGAGCAGAGAACCAATCTTCAGGCATGTATTCACCCGACTATATTCTGCATAGAAGCTGATGCATGCGCTTCACCAGCTCCTCGCCGCTGTGTTTGCAGGTAATCCATCTGCGTCTGCTGGCTTATGGTTTTTCATTTGGGATATTGCTATTCGCACCTCGTCATAGCCGGGTTGGGGAACATCAATTCCATCAAATTCGATTGTGGGGCCGAGTTTGATATTTTCTCTGAGTTCTTGCTCGATTTCTCCATTTACTTAATAGTAATATCTGAACATCGGTTACCAGGTAGGCATTCTCATATTTAAAGGAGCTCGTTCAGTTGTGAGTCGATAAGAATACCTTCGAACCATATTCATTTGTTGGTATAACATAGCTATGTTGATATCTGGCCATAAATGCGATTACCTGTCAGCGGAAAATGAGAATATTCTACCCCGTAAAGAAGCGTAGCATGGTACTACGAAAAGTGACTACGGCCTATCTCTGGAACGGCGTTGTATAAGCCTGAGATTAACGCTGCGAGAAGAAATAATGAAGGATTAATCGAGCTCGTGGCTCTACGTGCCGTAATGACTCGAACGATGAAAACACCGTATTATTATACAAGATGCTACGGGGTGGTGCACCATCCCTCAGACGATTTGGTAACGGAACTGCCACTGGATATCTGATGAAAAAACAGAAAACCCATTTAAAAAAAAAAACTATTCGTTTAATTTTGATTTTACCTATTCTGGTGCTTGAACCTGGAAGCTTTCAGTATAGTAAGCCAAACCATTACCACTATACCAAGGGAGAGTTAAACGTTCGCTTCCCTACAAGACGCTGCTGATAGATCCATCAGATTTTTCATATTGCTGCTACAAATATGATGACTGATTTGTTCTACGCCCTGTTGACCCCTTCAGCGCTTCCTTTCAAATGACATCTCATGTGAAGGGCAGCTATCTTGTAGAGTTTATATCTCATCTATCAAACAGTCTAACAGAAATCAAATAAAAACTCTTACTTTATTAGTTATAACATACATACATACAAATTTATAAACTTAAATATATTTAAAGAGAATTTCCTTAAAACTCGCGCAGCTAAGCTTTGATTTTATGTACAGACATCAGCCCAATTGCAAGTTACACAGTTTTTAAACAAATAATAATACTGGTACAATGCCACGGTAAAGATTTTTGAATTTATATGTACAAATAAATAGTTCCCGAACATTATAGAAACAAGTTAAATACACTAACAATAACTAAATATTACAAAATAATTCAAAACAAATAAGAAAACACAACATCTTACCCACCTCAAGCTTTACATCATCTCAAATTTACTTATAGCTACCAAAAATTGCTAAAAAAAAAAAAACTCCACAGGTAATTTTAATTATTTTCAAACATTCTTCTCGTATGCTCCATAAAAGCCTCCCACATACTTTCCATTGGATTGGGCTGCTCTTGTCGCATTGTGGGCCAACCAAACTGCATAGACCATTGTTGATTTTGATTCCAAGGCGAAGGGCCAGCGAATTGCATTTGTTGCTGTTGTTGGAATGGCATAGCCCATGGACGTGATTGTGAAGCACCGCTTTGATGCGGTTGAAAAGACATAGACCATTGCCTTGGACCCCAGGACGATGGGTTAAATAGTTGAGGTTGTTGTGGTTGTTGGAATGACATGGACCACTGCGTTGGATTCCAGGGCGATGATGGTGAAGGGTCGAATTGTCGTGGTTGTTGTGATACTGAACGTTGGATATTAGATTGTTCAGAATTTTTATTTGGCGGATAATCCTGTAAAATAAAAATAAATAATTTAGAATGGATTTAGTAGATAACTAACAAATAATATAAGGCAAACACTTAATTTAAAATAAAGGCTCACATATGCAACCGGATAAAAGCCAGAAGCCCATCATAGTACGCTTTTGTCAGTTTTTCATTTACACAGCTAACAAATGAAACGATGCTCTAGAGCAACTGAAACGCTTCATAGGCTTGTTGTGTAGTTCTGCCTTAACAGCCGCAAATTCAACATAACCTCACCTAACCTCACTTAATTGTGCACCTTAATGAAACCCTTTTGCTTAATTAAATCCATTTACTTCAACCCACCTGTTCGATGTCCACATAATATCGCCCTTCTTCAACCGCTTTTCGTATAGCATCACGCAGCTCAGCAGTTTCTGCCAAATTCTTTTGAGTTATGACGACCTTGCCATCGCTAGGGATAGTTGGTACACTTTTATCAGTAAGCCATGTTGGTTGTACGACCTTTTTGTTGGAGTATAAATATATATATTTAATAAAAATGCAGTCAATAAATCTAGTTTTACACAAACCTGACGCTCCACACGTTCCATATCCGCCGGCAAATGTATGACATACTTGGGCCTATCAGCAGCTGCTACTTCGGGTTCTGCCTCGAGTTGCACTGGTCGGCACTAGGAATGAAAGCATTTTATTTCGAAAAATTTAAGGAAATTGGTATTTAAATTTTATTTATTAAAAACTTACATTTACTAAATGAGCGCTGCTCACAGCAAAAAGAAAGAAAACGAATAAATGATCGTGGTTGTACATCTTATTAGCGTAACTATAAGCTAAACTGCAGTTATTTTCTGCGCTGAAAATAAATTTTTTCGTTAACTGTTAATTGTATACACAAGAGTTGCCACTGTTAAAAAAAAAGCAAAGTAAAAGATAAAGGGACATAGTCATAGTCAAATTTAGGTAGGACTTAAATTTAGTTGTAGCTATTTGACACAATTTAAATGGGCTATCTGTCAAAAAAGCTATATCTAAATTTAAGTCATGCTTAACTTTGACTACTACTATGCCCCAAAATAAAGCAGAAGAAAAAAAAATAGAGCTTAAAACAACAGGCAGGTTCTGGAATCCGAGTGAAAGTGCATTTAAAAATGATGATATTCGAGTGAATTCCTCTTGCTCTGAAAACCAAATAAACGTTCATCAAACTTCAAACCAATAATTTTGTGTTTTGTTTTAACTTGCAGAATTATTTTTTTTAATAAAAATTAGTGCGTTAGTTGCATTTACTACCACTAAAGATCGCCCACAAAACTTTATTTTATTTTAACAATTTTTAATTTATTTTGTTTTCTATTTTATTCTTTTCTTGCATATCAATTCTCAATTTGCTTACCTTTCGTTTTCTTTAGTTTCCTTTCCATGCCTTTCCTTTCCTATTTTCCTTTCATTTTCTTTCCATTCCTTTCATTTCCTTTGCTTTCCTTTCATTTTCTATCCATCCCTTTCCTTTCGTTTCCTTTCCTTTCCATCCCTTTCATTTCCTTTCCTTTGTATGTTTGTTTCAGTAGCGACAAAAACACTCCCCGAAGGCTTTGAAATTTTTTTTTAAGGCAATGAGCGCTCTGTTATGAATTGTGTGTTGATCGGGCTTATAGTCCAATAAATTAAACAACTTTTATTTTATTATTTTAAAATTTTAACTTAAGAATTTATTTTTCTTTTTATCCACAAACTTAACAATTATAAGTTTCTTAAAACAATAAATCCTTACACATCGAAAATTGCATGTAGCTACTTTCTATCTAAATATTTGCATATGTATGTGCATACATACAGATATTGATACCATATATATTTAGATAAATAACCCAAACCGTTATAGTTGTACAGGGTTTTTAAAAAACGCACTGCGTAGAAGTAGCTTTTCGCAACACTATATGTCCAAATACTTATACAAAGTTTTTTCTGACGGCAGTTACATAGCTTAACATACAAATTTTTCACAGCTTAAACATAAAACTATAGTCAGTCAATCGGAGGCGTTCATCTACTATGACGCCTTTTCGTCGCCGTCATTGGAATTGCTGCAGCCGCTTTCGCTTCTGCGTTCATACGCATTTGTTTAAGGTCACCACGTCCCTGCGCTTTTATAGCCTCCACTTCGCGTTTTGTTATGATATTTTTGAACTCCACTGAAGTTGGTGATGTTTCTGGCTTCTCAAACAAATCGCTAACCTCAACCATGCGTGGTTTGAAAAACATATTCGGACTTACAATAGATCTTTCGTTTGTTTTGAAAATGTTGAGAATACCCCACATCACTTTCTCGTTTTTATTTTCCATTTGCAAAGGATTCTCCACCTCCGACTCTAGTACCCAGGCAGCATTACGTACTTCAATGCGCAGCCGTTCACATTCCTCCAGACTGACGTTTTTGCTAACATTCAGCACCTTCGAAATAGATGAAATTTGTTTAAATAGAGTTTGTTTGTACGCTTACTTGAAACACTTACTTGTTCTAGCGGATTCACAATATATAATGCAGAATGGTCTGGTTTCGAGATGGGTCGCCCCTCATTCAATGATATCGCACGATTTTGAAAATCGAATTGCGAATAGAATTCAAAAAACTGCAGTAACAAAACACTTAGTTTAACAGTGTTTTGACTGCTAAAGCCAATACGTTCAAAATTACGTCCAAAACTGCAATTGATACCATCTTCGGTAAGGCGTATATCGTCCGGTGTTGCGGATTTCATAAGCGCATTTATCGTTGGTAGTATTGGTTTTTTAACTTGCTGCAGGAAAAATATCACAAGGCAGGTGAGTGAGAAATTTGTTATCCAACGACCTGGCGAAGGATTTGTTAGACCGCAACTTTGTGCCCAACGGCGAATGCAGAAGGTCAAAGGGCGTACACGTTCGTCTAACTCACCAAACATGTAAAGCAACTCGGACATGTAGAAGCCGGTGCTGAAAAGAGATATTCGAAAGTGATAAGATTTGGTTGAATTAAAATTCAAAATAAAATAAATAAGAAAAATAATATCATATGATTTAAAAGTCACACCGTATCAAGTTATATCGGTAGATGTCACTGAATAAGGGTATATTACAGTTATCAGTTACATCAGTTAAAACAATGTTATCAGAAAGCAATAAGAAAAATCAAGTAAGTGAAGGTTTAAAATGTCCATGTGAAGAAATAACATGAATAGTCACACGCGATCAAGCTAAATAAAATCAGATCCAATGAAATTTAAAAAAAATCACATCACCATATCAAATCAATTCATAAACAAATTACATCGGAAAATATCACATCATACAAAGTTAGATCAATATAAAGGAAACCGAGTCATATTAGTTTATAACAAAATAGGTCACACACGCATCTATTTAAATCAAGTGAGTTGAAAAGATATATAATCAAACTCAGTGTAATGAAAACAAATCCCATCATATATCAATCATATCATCAAACCAAGTCATATTACATGCAGTCAATACATACGAAATTACATCAAATTCTATCACATAAAAAAATCAAGATCAATAAAAATATACCAAATAGTATCATATGACATAAAATCACATCATATTATAATATACTACACGAAATTCAAATCAAATGGAACAAACAAAACAAAATCAGATAACGTACATTTAAGTCAAATTACATGAAATGCAATCGTATCTAATCAATTCAAGTCAAATAACATCACATAAAAAAATCAGGTCAAATCAAGTCACATCACATAACATTTATCTGAGTGCAGTCATCTGAAAAACACCTTCACGAGTATAATCTACATCTACACTTCCTACTCTTTCAGCCGAAGAGAATTTAAGCATTTATCATACAGAATTACAATGAATATGGCGATGAATCACGCAGAGATATCAGAGCATAAAATATGCATTGAACGTGTACAAAATTTTTTAAAAGATAACAAAAAAACCTCAACAAAATTTCGAAACAAACGACGAAAGCCAACAGTTACATGCACGGCGACTAATATTTGTTGCTATATCATTCATAGACAACTGATTCACCTGTGCGTTTGTATACAATAACCCCTTCGCAAAGATTACAAAAAAATGCGATAAGCAAAAAAGCGAGAAGATAGCGACGAAGTCGATGCGAACAAGTGTCCTACGAGACATACATATGTAGTATGGAACACACATGCTATATGGCACCTGCTCGCACCAACGTTCACTTGCTATGTGCTTTTCCTATGTAGTGTCAGAGTTATATTTTATCATTAACGCTATGTTGCTGGTTTATCTTATCAGTGACATATCTTAGCTTTGGTAAGAGTGAACGTAATGCTTGTGAATTCGTTTTGTTAGGTTTTTGTCGAACGCATACGAGTATTCGATAGCTTGTGAGTTCGAGGTATGTCTAACAAAACGGCTGCATCAGATTTTCTTTAGCGAAATTTGAACGAACGACAACGACATACGAATAGTAAAGTGTTGACCAGAAACTGGGTTGAATTTTATTAATTTACTGGTGAAAAATATAAAAATTAATTGAAAACAAAATCACAACTAAAATTTTAAATAATAAAGGAGCGAAAACTTTTTGTAAGCAACTATTTTATATAACTAGCAGGTAACTCAAAGGTGAATTTTTTGGTTACAGCTAAAGTTTGCCAAAATTTATTTCTTATATAGCTAGTGAGCTTGTAATTAGTCACATGAAAATTTAATAAAACAATAAAGTGCTGCATTTTTCAAAAACTAAATCATAAAAACAAGTGCAGTTCTTGGTTTAACTGAATTGCTTACGCAAATATTACAACAGCGCATGTAAAGTATACGAGATAAAGCGCGCAAACGAGGGCTTTGGTGTAACGTTTCCTCAGAAAATTGAACTTGTGTGTAAGTGGAGATAAATACCATGGAAACTCGTTTACAGTGAAGTGCCACTAAAGTACTTCTTACAATATCGAAATTGGCTTAGCCGTTTAAGTAGACAACGCGGTCATACAAACCATACTTGAATTCAATAAACTATATGTGCATAACTACTTATGTAGAACGTATACAATGAACTACAATTTTGCGACTTATCTTAAACATAATTAAAAAATTATATACATATATGCTGTGATGTGGTATATGATGTGGTCGAATGAAATATCTCGCAGAGATTTGGAATTCAAATATTTTATAGAGTGTAACAAAAAAGCTGCGGCTTGCGGCTCAATTGAAACATGAAAGTTATGTACATGTATGATATGATGATTTCACATGATATGATTATGTGATATGATATGATATATATGATGTGTTGATGTGATGTGGTTGAAGTGAAATATCTTGAAAGACGCCATCAAACGGCAGTTCTTATCGTATGCATGCCGGCGGAAAGTGCCTAAGAAGTTGAAGAAATATAAATATTAATGGATGGTATCAATATTTTTTTATATGCTGTATAACACATTACATAACTTCAAAACTTTAAAGAACAATAAAGGGATAATGCAACATGAACAAAAAAATTGAAATCACATAGATATTTTTGTTGCTATACCAAGTAATTGAACTAAGAGAAACTGAATAAAACGAGACCTTGCGCCCTTGACAGCCTAACTATTTTAATCAATTTATAACTAAGCACTGGACTGTCAAGGAAAACATTGGAAATTTCTCACACAAAATAATTAAAACCCTTTTGATGACCTCACGCGCGTATTAATGTACAAAGGCACCTGTTGTTGTAACACCAAAATAGTTAATCATCAATGGCAATGAGTGCTGATAACGATATTTGCTAAACAAATATAGATAGCGTCATATAAATATTGTCCGAAATATGTTCAGAATGCGTTGCTTTGTATGGAAAAGTGAAATTTAGCAAGCTGATTGAGTAAGAACACGAAATATTTGTTAAACCAAATTCAATTGGATCGTAAATTGTTGATAGACGACAACAAAAATAAAAACCACAAAATAAGTGCAAAGAAAATATGTATTTAAAATATAAAGCAAACTCAATATTTTCGTTTTTAAAAATATATTTTCAATCCTTTACGAATCACATAAATGGTAGGCAGAGGTTTCACAGTTAATAAAAAATTTAAATCGTAAACTGTTCAAAGCTTTTGCTAACTCAAGTTATCTTTTTGTTAGTAATGACTCATTTATGTTTGGAATTTTATCTACATAGAAAATAATTGGTTTAACTACAACAAAAGAGAATTACCAACTAACTATTTTGTGGCTTTTACAAGCGTTGAAATGGCAGAACCAATATAAATACATTCAAGCGCCAATCTACACATTGAACATGGTCTTGTGATAAATTTTTCTAACATTTGAAGTTCATTAAACCAAGTAAAGTTACCGAATCGAGTATACATAAGGGAGCTCTATCTTTAATCACCTCCGAATTCCATCGAAAACATACTTCGGTGTAGGACTCATTTCATGAGGAATGCCGAAAATTCGCAGCTTCGTCAGAACACGTCAATAATGTGTATGAGTTGAAATCGCGTGATCGGCACATAGGAAGACTGCGATCATGTCAAACATATTTCCGTATTAGATCAATGTACTTGGGAGAGGAATGAAGTTCGAACTTTACACATACACGATAGGCACTTTACATGGCTACAACATGAACGTCAACAGGGATAGCGCCAGACCATTTAATGTGAGCATCAATTGCTTCGATACCGGACGGAGTCACAACAGCATTCGAATTCCCGTACATTGTTCGAATTCCAAATCCAGAACAAGGTTGATGGTATTTCAAGCACAAATAAGTCACATCAAATCAATACGTCACACATCATATCAATGATCAGTTGAAATCAAGTCACATCATATCAAATAATGTCACATCACATTTAGGCATCGTTACAACAACAACATCTAATCAAAATAAAACCACAAATTAAATCATATTAAAGCAACTTACATAACGTAAAATCAATACAAATGCATTAGAATAACATCGAATTAACTCCAAAATGAAATAAAACTAAATCACATCAGATCAAAACAAATTACATCGAAATAAAACATACCACATAAAATCAAATCGAATTAAAGCAAATATAATAAATTTATTTAAAATTAATTGAAATCTTTTAGCATAGTTGAAGTTGTAGCGATAGTTTGCCTGCGTATCGCAACCACAACAACATAGTTTTAGTCTCATTGAAGCTATTTCGAAATAAGCCCCTTTTTATTTCTATAATTGCAATTTTTGAAACTTTTTATCTAATTCAAAACAAGCTAATCACACTTCTCTCTCTCTCTCTCTCTCTTCACAGTTACTCACTATATTTACTGAGCACACAAAATATAAAAATCACATCATCAACTAATATCACACACACAACACTGCCTAAATATGGGTTTAGGACGAGAAGAGAATGCGCTGGAAAAGCAAATTGGTTGCATAAAGTACACACTCTTCTGCATTAGTATAATTTCATGGATGTTTGCAACGGGCCTATTCGGCATTACCGTTTGGTTGCGCGCCGAGCAAGGTTTCAGCAATTGGCTAACTATACTACAAGCACAATCATTTTACATTGGCGTCTATATACTAATTGGTTCAAGTATAATAATGATGGCTGTTTCCTTTTTGGGTTGTCTTAGCGCGCTGATGGAGAATACGCTTGCGTTGCTCGTCTTTTTGGGTACACAAATATTTGGTTTTATTACTGGCATTGCTGGTGCAGCTTTATTACTTGCCTACAGCACAATGCATTCCAATCTACAGCCACTCTTGTATACATCACTAACTAACTTCGTGAGCACTTCAGAATATTCCAGCTCGTCATACGTGCTCAATATGATACAGAGCAATATTGGTTGTTGTGGCGCTACTGGTCCATGGGATTATTGGAACTTACATCAACCATTGCCAAACTCATGTCGCGACACAGTAAGCGGAAATTGTTTCTTTAATGGTTGCGTTGACGAGTTGACCTGGTTTTTTCAAGCTAAAACATATTGGATTGTGACAGTGGCTTTTGTATTGGCCATGTTGAATGTGGTAGCGGGTGTCTTGAGCTTGATACTGGTACAAGCTGTGAAGAAGGAGGAAGATGAAGCGCGTACCTATAGACATTGAGGAGCGTAAGAGCAGACGCAGCGCTGTAATAGCTTGAGTCGAATATGGACGCTTTGTTTTGTTGTGGATGGAAATAGCAGTCTGTCTGTAAATCGACAATTTAGAACATTTCAAATTTTTATCACAAAACCGCCGAATGAACTTTTTACATGCCAACATACTTATTTTTCATACTTATTTAATTTTTACAGTTATCGTTTAGATTTCTAAGTCAGTTGTAACGAAAAGTGACCTTAACAATATGTATATAGATACATCTAAGCGCATAAATAGTTTTTAATAAAGATCAAAATAAAAAACACATTTGCTTTTAACAGCTTTTAAAAAAAAACAAGCGCACTCCAATATACTGTTGAACTCGGATCTAGAATTTATGTCCAGTTAAACAGGTAAAATCGCCTGAAATCCAAGCAGCTGATTGTAGTTAACGTGGCGCCTAAGCCCCTGCTTAGGGTTAGGGGTTTAGAATATGGCCGAGGTAGGCATACCGGTCGTAAGAGGCGACTAATATGCACAAAGGTAATGACGTGCAACTCGATGGTTGATCTACGGATATGATGCCACTCACCTCTCATTACTCATCTTATCCTTCCTTACCGAAGGAGGGGTGACATGACCTAGGTTTCACTGGTCATAAATCGCTACCACGACAGTCGGGCAGTACCGCAAGGGAGTACCGGAGCGTATCGGGTTCAAATGCGGCCAAAGACTGTTAATTCGACAACACTCCCCAAAACCTTCGGGGAGTGTTTTTGTCGTTACCACAACAACAACAACACACCCTCTGGCGGGGAAGGGAGTAATTAAACAAAAGCGGGGATAGGACACCACCCTGTGGCACCCCTTGTATAATTATACGTGGTTTTGATCTTTCGCCTCTAAATTCAACCGATGACTGCCGGCCACTCAGATAGTTGGAGATCCAACGCTTAAGACAGGGGGGAAGAGTTGCATCCTCCAGGTCATTAATAAGTTGTGCATGATTGACCGTGTCGAAGGCTTTCGACAGGTCAAGCGCAACTAGCGCGGTCTTGGCTTTTGGACGATGTTGCTTGACACCGACGCCTATCTTAGTGGTGATGGCCTTTAGCGCGGTGGTAGTAGTGCTATGCAATTTACGGAATCCATGCTGATGTTCGGCTAGTCGCAAGTTAGCGGTGTAGTAAGGGAGCAAGACCGTCTCCAAGGTCTTCACTACTGGCGAGAGGAGTGATATCGGTCGATAAGACTCCCCCTCGTTGGCCGGCTTGCCAGGCTTTAGTAGTGGCGCCACCTTTGCCTGTTTTCATTTTTCTGCAATAACAAAGGTGGTCATAGACAGATTGAAGACAGTTGTTAGGTACCTTACTCCCTCTTCTCCGAGATGTTTTAGCATCAGCCTGGATATACCGTCTTGGCCTTTCGATTTGAAGCTTTTGGACCCCCGTATGGCCTCCTGAACCTCCGTGCTGGTGATGGCAATGTGTGATTGGATATTTTTCCATTTGTGCGCTTCCCTGATGGCACGTCTAATTTCCTTGTCGACCGGAGGATGCAGTACAAATTGCCGGCAGAAAGCGCTCGCGCATCTCTTCGCTTTCGACTGTACCTTATCACCAAAGGTGATGGATATTTTTTCGTTAGGTTTAGTCGGATTTGACAAGGATTTAACAGTGGACCATAATTTGCCAACACCAGAAGAAAGGACCTTAGGTGCTCCTCCCATTTGGCGCGTTTGTGCTGATCAACCAGTCGTCTGATTTCCGCATTGAGGTCTTGAATTTGTGGATCCGTAGGGTCGAAGCGTCGCACATGGTCACGTTCATTTGCCAAAGCCGCTGCCTCTGCGGGGAAATACGGACGTACCTCCTTAATTCTACCTGACGGAATGTATTGATTAGAGGCTGAACCTATGACCATGCGAAACATTTTTTCCCCTTCTCTTACGTCAGACGGGATGGGAAGAGCAGCGAAGGTGCTCTCAGTGAAGTTAAGAAAACCAACCCAATAAGCTTTGCTGAAATTAGTGAAAGTGCGATTTTCAGAAGTGACAAAGTCATTGGGGCGAGCGATTGAGAGGACTATCGGTAAATGATCTGATGCAAGAGTTAGCATTGGTTTCCAGTCAACGCAGTTTATGAGACCAGCGCTGACGATAGTAAGGTCAACTAGTAAGGCGAACTAGAACAATTTAAGGCGACTCTAGGGGGGGGCAGTTCCGTTTACAGTGCAAAACGTCGAATCGTCTATTTGTTCAGCTAATTAATGTCCCCTACCATCAACCTGTAGGCTTGAGTGCCTTGAAGTCTCCGAGGATTACACAATTATCGCCTCTGAGTAACGCACTGATGTCAGGGTGGTAATCCCTCGGACAGCAGGTGGCAGTGAATTATTTCAATATCGACATTGCCTGACCGGACAACCATACCTTGACGTTCTAAGGTGTTGTCCCTCGGTTCGACATCGGGGTCAAATATACGATATTGCACAGATTGATGAGTGATGAAGGCAACGCCGGTGGATCACGCCGGTGGATGTTGTAGCCATCACAAGTCCGAAGATTTGATCGGGCGCCTAGCTTTGTCTCATGAATAGCAGCAATCTTGATATTTTGCCGCTTCATGAAACTCAATATCTCACTAACCTTGTCGGTTAAGCCGTTAAAGTTCAATTCCCACAACAGCCGGTTAGATCGTACGGAATGACTCGGGTTTTTATATCCGACCAAGGGCTGTTATTTCGACACTACCCTGTCTAACTTGGCACTTGACCTTGGGATCGTTCGGTATAGCAGTCCAGCACACTACCACTATACCACGGACTCGAAGAAGATTGAGAGTAAGAGATGATAGGCATCATCTTGTTGTAACTGATCCATACAGCAAGAGATAGATATTCAATTGCCTTCATAGCGGAAAGCCTCAAAGTATAGTAAAAGTTGCTATTGTTAACAATGTTTAACCCTGTCTAATTTTTCAGAAGATAATTCTAGCTGACTATAATGTAAATAGCAAATCTGGTTTCATCACAAATGCCGCAACATCTATACTGCGGTGGTAAGTACACTCTGCGGATTAATTAAGGAGGTAAAAGTACTCATACAACATCTTTGTTTGTTTGGTAACAACAAAAACACGCCCCGAAGATTTTGGGGAGTGTTGTCGAAAGTGGCAGTCCTTTGCCGGATATGAACCCGGTACGCTCCGGTACTCCCTTGCGGTACTGCCCGACTGCGATTTGGTGGCCTGTGCAACCTTCTAGGTCATTTCACCCCTCCTTCCCTAAGGAAGGAGAAGATGGGTAATGAGAGGTGAGATCATATCCGTAGATCAACCATCGAGTTGCACGTCATTACCTTTATGCATTTCGTCGCTTCTTACGACCGGTATGCCTACCTCGGGCATATTCTAAGCCCCTAACCCGCAGGTTATACAACATCTAAAAAACAGTACTTGATATTTTTAAAATGTGATTAGTTTAAGGAAAAGTCCAAAATCCGTCACATACTTACTGATTATAAAATCTACTAATACTCACAGATTACTCATGGAGAGGTCCACTTCCAAATTCATATGTTCATGATGATATTTGATAATCGGTACACGCGCTTGCAATATACGACGCACATGACATACACCTGGTAGAAACAGATGTAGCATATCACCAATACTTTCCATTTGACGTTGAGTTTGCGTACGACCATTTGTTAAATTTTCCTTCGTGTGAAAGACTAAGCGCGCATCGTTATCGCGCTTCTTTAAGCTGGCTGATCCTACTACCTCCCGATCGAATCGAAGTATTAAATCTAAATCACAGCCCATTTTACCAAACCCATTTACCGATGAGCCAAAAGGATGTGCATTTGCATAGGGAAACATACCCGACACTGCTTGTTGCACTTGCAATGCCGCCAAGAAACGCAAACGTACACCCAAATCGTTCAGTTGTGTGCGTTGATGTAATACTAAAATTTGTTCATCTAAATTTGGTGCTGCGCATAAGAGATCAGTCATGGCATAGCTGTCAAGCATTTCAGTACCACCAGTTATATTCAAGGCGCTAGTTGACGTATTGGCAGCTGCTTTAGATGCACGTTTGCTACTTGTTGCTCTAAACCAGAGAAATGGTGAATGTGCTGGCACACCCGACAGTTCATCATTATAAACTGAAGCGGATATGGCACCAGATGCTTCTTGTGTGCTGGCAAATTCTAGTAGTATATAATGTTGGTCATCCTCTTGTTGCACTCGATAATGATGCGCACTCAATATTTGGCCATAGCTAGCGCAATAGTTATACAATTCGGGGAATGATTTTTCAGATTGCACTTGAACCACTATACTACGTTTGGCCTGTTGTTGGCGATGCTGCATCATGTCATTGTAGGTGAGTTTTTCTGTAAATTTATTCATTTCTTATTATAAATATTCAGTTGATTAGGAATTTTCTTACCCTTAACTTCAGTGACAATTGATCTGGAAGTGCATGTTCGCCTCAGATATTTGTTCCAAAGTGGCAACTGCCTAGTATTGTATCTTACCAAACAATGAATAATAGCGAATGTCATTGGGCTTGTTAGCGTTTTTGTCTTTAGTGCAAAATTTGTTGTTATATTAACAACTTACTTTAATTTTGAAAGCAAAATATAAAATACAAACCGAAAGAGCAAATGTTTGCCGACCGAGTGAAATTGAAGGTTAGGTTGAATCAATCAGCTGTTTGACAATATTAAAGAATACAGTAGGGTTGTGGTGTTTTGTTTAAGTAACCGGATATAAGTTTTGTGAAGAAACGAGTACAACCGTAAAGAAAGCGATGGAACAGTCGGAGATTATTTCAATTCGCCTTGAGCTGTTTTAATACTGCTAACTACAGAAACTGCGGTCACTAAATTGGAGCGTCAAGCGTGAAATAGCGGTCAAAAATCCTCATGCCATACAATTTGTATGAATCACCCCCCCTAAGCAATATGAACTTTCGATTCTGACAGACCGTTTCGTGGGCAAAATAAACGTGGGGAGGAAGAAGACAATTTTGACAGAACTTTATCGCTTTTATTTGGGTATAGGGTGCTGCCAGACGTTAACGTAAAAATACTACTCTGAGGCTCTCCAATTTAGGGACTGCAGCAAGTGAATCCAACTAACGGCCTAATTATAATATGGTACAAAAATAAATAATTTTGCAATCTTTACACCCTTTTTTTTATCTGCCGGCTTAAGTTGCAGTCTAATTTCGTAACCACCACAATAGATGGTAGGTTAGGTTCCAAGGTGATAACTGGTGTTTCAGTTCGACACTTAGGCTACAAAAAAACAGGTCCATTGTGAGAGTCGAACCACTTCGTATAGTCAATAAAATTTGCTAAAGCCTTTACTTCCATTTTTAATACTTCGGTGAGGTCATGGAGAAACGATTCACCTAGAATGGCCAATCATCTTCTGCTGAGTGCTGAATATTGGCAAAGCAGATGCTGGACGCTCTCTTCCTCTTCGGTGCATCTGCAACTGCGACAGTAACAAGAGGACGTTACCCCCATTCTAGGGCCGTGCGTGCCTATTAAACAGTGCTCCGTTAGAACCCTTTTCAGGGATGATATGCCCGATTTGTGTAGAGTCAGCGGTGCTTTTGTAAGCCCCTTATCATATGAAGGGGAATTTAGCCTGATTGTCTGGCACGACGTAAGTGCTGACCATGCCCCTTTGCCCTGCCAATAGTGCTTGTCTTGACACGAACGAATAGCTACTAACATCACGTAACAAAGAAAAATTGCAAGAGTTTTATAAATTATCTGGTATGCTTAGAATTGACCGCACTGTTCGAGTTATGCGCATAATTATGGGATCGGACCTAGGCCATTTTTGGGTTTTTTTCGAATAACTTTTCATTGAGACAAATTATCTAATTTCAGCTTTCGGATTATTGATACAGAGATCAAAACGCGTCGTTTGATACCTTTCCCAATATTTTTGGACGTATATTAGCAGTTACGTACGGTCGTATAGAATTACCTGGAAAAGATTCTCCACGAATCGAGTCGATGTGTGTATTTTAATCTCCTCTAGCTACAGATATCCTTCCTCGGATATATTTTTACCCCCGGCATGATCCAACTACAAAAGGCTCAACAAACTGAGCACAACTAGCTATGAAATCAGCTGTTATATTTCTGCTGGTCACCTTGAAATAGAAAATCACTTCATGCAACCCTGCCTAGTTTGCACGTGCCAAAAGGATGACAGTCGCAGTTGTTTTTATTTTACCCGCTAGTGGAGTTTTATAAAAATTTTCCCAAAATTACAGAAAATGGCCAAAGACAAACCAAACAAAACTGTTAAAGTAAAGAAAACTGGTGTCGAAGTTGAGAAAGCCACCACCAGCAATGGAGCATCGAGCGGTTCTGCTATTTGGCAAGACGAACGTTTCCAACACTTGGTCACCGATCCCCGTTTCCGTGGCATACCAAAGGTGCAAAGGAAAGTAAAGATCGACAAACGTTTCCAGTCCATGTTTACCGATGATAAATTCAAGGTAAAGTACACTGTAGACAAGTATGGGCGTCGTGTGAATAAAAGCAATACAGAAGATTTACGTAAATACTATGAGATCAATACATCCGACTCGGAAACAGATGGAGAAGAAGAGAAAAGGGAGGTAAAATCATCCGCTGATGTAGATGATGACGATGATGAACTACAAGAAGAGTTGGAGAAACGGAAGGAAGAAAAGGCAATCAGTCGTGATAATGCAGACGAGTCTGTTGACAGTGAGCACAGTGAGAAAGAAGCAGGTGAAAATTATGAGCTAGAAAGCGATGGTGAAGAAGTGCCAAAAACATTGCGCGAACGTTTGTTAGATCCGGATATAGATTATGCACGTGGTGAGGGCAGACTGGTCACCGACTCATCATCAGATGAAGAGTCGAGCGAAGAAGAGGACGATCCTATTGCAAATATTGATCATGTATGGGGAGAGCTAGATCAGGAAGCGGAGATGACCGAAGAGTCCACCAATAGATTGGCAGTTTGTAATATGGACTGGGATCGCATACGTGCCGTGGATTTATTTGTGTTACTTAGCTCTTTTCTGCCACCTGGTGGTAGCGTGTTAAGCGTAACAATTTATCCGTCCGAATTCGGAAAAGAACGCATGCGTGAAGAAGATTTACATGGACCCACTGAGTTGATTGGGCTAGGAAAAGAATTGAACAGCAAGAAGGTAAAACTAAAATAAATATTAAAAATATATAATTAGCCCCGATTCATTTATTTCTAGAAGTCAGATGCAGATAATGAATCCGATGATGAACTCGTACAAGAGCAAGATAGCGATGCTGAAGAAGGCGATGAATATCACATGGAAAAGTTACGACAGTATCAGCTAAATCGCTTGCGTTACTATTATGCTGTAGCAGTATTTGATAGTGTGGCCACAGCAGATAAAATTTATAAAGAATGCGATGGAATCGAATATGAAAGTTCAGCTACGCGTGTAGACTTACGTTACATACCAAACGAGACAAACTTCGATGACGATGAAGCTAGTGATGTGTGTACAGATTTTCCTGATACTAACAGCTATCAGCCACGGCAATTTACAACTACAGCATTACAGCAAGCCAAGGTCGATCTGACTTGGGATGAAACTGCTGTGGAAAGGCAGGAATTGGGTGAGAAACTGGCCAGTGGAAAATTGGATGAAGTCAGCGATAAGGACTTGCGTAAAATGGTTGCATACAGTAGTGAAGAAGAAAATGAAGATGATGCTGATGAGGTTGCGGGTGGAAATAAAGAGGGAAAAGAGCAGGAAAATAACGAAGACGGAAACACTGATGAAAATCCCAAATTCGAAAAGCCTAAACGTAAAGAGGATGCTATTATAAATAAGTACAAAACACTACTAGCGGAAATTAATGAAAAGGAAAAGCAAAAAAAGAATAATAAATTCGAAATGGAAATGAGTTGGATTATTGAGCAGAAAGCTAACAACTATGAACAAGAAATAGATTTCGAGGGGCATAAAAAGACGCAACAATTGACACCCATTGAAAAAGCACTGCAGAAACGCAGCGAAAAAAATAAGCAGCGTAAGGAAGAACGTAAGAAGAAGAAAATGCAAGCAAATGGCCTGGATCCAGACGGTGATACCTCTGGCGCTGAAAGCATACCCGGTGGTATAGATATGAATGATCCCTATTTCGCAGAAGAGTTCGCGAATGGTGAATTTGTTGATCCCAAAGCGAAAAAAAGTGAAAAGTTGAAAAAGCAAGAAAATGCATTAGATAAGCAGCAAGTAGCAGAAGAAGAAGAAAGACAAGCAAAAGAATTGGAACTGCTGCTGGACGATGATGACGCGGAGGAACAAGGTAAACAACATTTTAGCTTAGATAAAATTCTAAAATCCGAACAAGAAACAAAATCGAAACGTAAAAGGCGTAAACAATTGAAGAAATCAAAAGCGGCTATTGCTGACGAGTCCCAACCGGTGGAAGATAATTTCCAGCTAAATATAAATGATGCACGTTTTCAAGCTGTCTATACCTCGGCAAAATTTAATATTGATCCCACTGATTCGCATTTTAAGAAAACTAAAGCCATGGAATTGTTAATTCAAGAAAAGCTTAAGCGACGTCATGGTAAGGAGAGTGTGAAGGGCGGAGATAATAACACAACGCCAGAAGCTGAAGCCAAACGGCCAAAGAAGCAGCTAGAAAATAAGTTACTCGTCAATAGTTTGAAGCGTAAAATTCAAATGAAGCAGCATAAATAAATGTTATAGTATATAGGCTAGCATATAAATTAGAATATGAAATTTTTATAAATTTGTATAATATATGAATACATACTTAGCAAGTCTAATACTTTCTCAGAAAGAGTTCCATTACTGCATTTGGATGGCCACTCAAGTTTGTAAGGGAAAACAACACGGTTAGCAGGCTATGCTCTAGCGACCGCTAATTTCGAATCATGAAGATTTTAATGTTAGTTCGATGGCTATCACGTCAAACGAGTTCACCAAGAATATTCTTAACTACTAGAGTGCCATCTATACCTAGGATTTATTTAGAGCTGAAGTTGGACTTACCCCCAAAATGGTTGTTATCCAAAGTTGTATGATTTAACTGGAAACCCTACTTCGTAAGATTTTGAGCAGAACTGCAGGAGAGACAGAACTTCTCTAAGATTTAATGTAAGTATTAGCGACGCTAGGACATGAGTGCTTTGGGAACGCAAAAACATCTCTTGCGGTTCGTGGCCATGATTATCCCCACGTAGTCCAAAATAGTGACTTACTTTTGTTTTATTTTCCAATCAATTTCATCTTACAAAAACATTAAGCTTATCAACATAAAGAATACTGAGCCCAGTCTAGAGCCCGATACAAGCTTTGCAAAATCTAGATTCTCCGTTCAATTTTCATTCTCGATCTCGGCCAGTTTTGTGTTCGCTTCCTCCTGCTTCTGATTTACGCCTACCTTATTTCCATTTCTTGGACACGGCTCATAACCCTGTATCATATCTCTGTAGAGCTTGGCGACTTTGCTATTTTTCAGGCAAACACTGCCACCACCACGTACTAGCTGTTCCTTCTGACGATTAATATCGCCAACACAAATCCAATCTGCGCCACCAATACGCCAGCGCCAAAGTCTGAAGCCACTTGCTTGTGATACAGCCCACTTGGAGTGATCAGAATTGGTGTGGAATGAAATTTGTAGTTGTTGCTCTTTGATTTCCTGTATATTAAAAACTCTGTAGAAAAAGGGAGAAGAGTTATATTTGCAAGAAAGTAGTTTCGAAAACAAAAAAAATTTGAACTCACTTGTCACTACGCGTGCAATTCGATGCCAAATTACCGCCACCATTACGCCACGTCTCCACTAACAGATTAACATCCAAAGTTGGAGCTATAATATCTTCATACAATTCCGTTACAGCCTTGCCACTCTTCGCAAAAGATCTAAATTTCTCGCCCTCAAGCGTCTGCAGTTTCAAGCCATTCTGATAGGGCGCTTCCTTTTTCCACTTGCCATGCACCACTTGCTGCAAGATGGGAAAGCGTGAGAGTATAGCCTCCGGTGTGCGCGTATAATAGACGAGTGGCATCATTAAACGCAATTGTGTGGCAACCTTATCCACTTCGCTACCTTGCAGCGACATACAGAGAAAACTCTGGCCATAGCGTGAGCCTGTGGCGGGATACTTATACTGTGGTATTTCCGGATATCTTGGCACAGAATGCACCAACCAAATAGCAGTTTCACCGTCGGTAGCGAGTAAACCCTTGGCGTGTGCTTTCATGGTGGTTGAGTTACTATTAGGTTTCTGATCATTGTAGGCGAGTATTAGTATGCGTTCGTCATCGAAAAGTGGTTGTAGTAGTTTGCCGGGCATCGATTCGAGCGAGGTGACTTCGTGTGTGGACAGTTTCCAGGTATCATAATCGCGACTGGTGATGTAGAGATAATTAAAACCGTTGCCGTCGCGTTTGGCGCCGTTTTGTGCGTGATTGCGTGGCAGCTTGTACATGTAGAACCTGGTTGTGGTGGAGAGAGAGGAAAAAACCAATGAATAGCCCTGCAAATATCGGCTACCGAAACTACTAATTACTAGCCTAGGCTTATTATTGTGGGGAAAAGACAACAACAGTTACTGCGGAAATTGATTCTTTACTCAAAGACCTTCATCTGCACTAAGAGAGAGAGAGAGAGAGAGAGAGAGATAAAGAGAGTTGACATACGCTGCTTGAGTACTAAACAATTTCCTCGAGTATCTCTTCAAGTACAAGAAGATCGTCTACCCTACGCTCAAGTTGTTGTAATTTTCCCTATCACCCCTTGCTTCCTTACTCATAATATCATTCGAACTCACCAATCCACTTGCTCGCCCTTTTCATCTTTACACACCACTTTTGGTTCGGCTTTCTTAGCTCCGCAGCAGCCAGCAATGAATAGCGAAAGTAACAGCAATACTTTGTAGCCCATTTTGTATGCTCCTCAAAGATTTTTATATTTCGGAACAGGCTTCAACTAACTCCCTCCAACTGTCAAAATTTTTTATCAACAATTGCACTTCTTTCCTTCACACAAGCGCTCACAGCCACGCTTCGTCTCAAACTAAACGAAATGAATATCTTTAGAGTTGCGATATTGCAAATGAGCTCTTGTCCACTTGAAAGAAGCAAACAAAAAAAGTGTTCACAAACAAAGCAACAACAATAATGACTAATATTTATATATGTATGTAGTTAGTATCGCTTGTCCATTATTGTAAGAAGTGAGCTCATATGGATCGATGTGAGTCAGCCATAGTGGAATTGCAGTTACAGTGCGATAAGACTGCCAAAGAATAAAATACATATTTACATACATTCATATCGCGAGTTTTAGATAAACATACGTACTAACATATCAAAGTGCATATGTACCTAACAGCTAAACAATTATTGTTGAGTCTGTTTGCAGTGAAAGGATCCCAGGCGGTGTCTTAACTTAGCAATTACAAGTCCAGTCCATACTACGCATTACTACAAAGATAAAAATAAGTAAGGAAGTCGTGCGTGTGTAACCGAACAGTATATAGGCAGCTGTGAGCTTGTTAATTTTCAAGGTCACTTTAAATTTATCGGCCACTCCGTCATTTCATTTAAGGGAAGATGGAGTGGCCGGTAAATGTTTAGTGAGCTTGAAAATTAAACGTTGGATGAGAAAAGAGCCTTAAGCGACATCTAGATGAAGATTGAAGGGTGTGATTTTATTTTCAATTATATTACTTACCGCTAATGAACATCCCTTGGTTGCTGAAAAACAAATGGAAAAGAGCAAGGGTATCGGAAATGTTTATTAAGATACTTAATAATTGTGTTCGGTGAGGATAAAGTTTTTATAAAATTTTTACTGGAAATTGTTCGGTGACACAAAATATTTGCAACGAGAGAGCGCATTTTGACATTTCATTAAGAGAGAGTGTTGCAAGTTTCTGCTGGCGGAATTTCACTCAGTAAAACTTGTAAGTGAAAAACAGCTGATCGTGACATAGGAAAGCAACAACAACAATTTAAAAATTTCAACTATTAACCAATCAAAAAAGCAATAGCGGGTTTGTTTGCAAGTTTTTACTGACTCCTGTTCGGCGGAAACTTTTTACTCTTTGCGTTTCGAGAGAGTTTTACGTCATTCTCACTTTACTGGCAGTTCTTTACAAGTGTTTGCAAGTTTTGTCAACGAACAAAGCTAATGTGTTAATCTTTGGGGAGTGTTTTTGTCGTTATAAATAACAACAACAACATGGTGTTGTGATCTTATAAATAAAAATCAATGTGGATCTGTGTCAGACCTGTTAAATTTGATTAGTAATTAGTAACCAATTAACTAGACGGATTTTTTAATTGGTAATGATTATTTATTAATCGATTACGATAAGGAAAAATCCAAAAAAAAATTTTTTTTATTAACTTTGATTATTTTTGATTTTTTGATTTTTTTTAATAATTCTTGATTTTCTTTGATTTTTTTCAGTATTGTTGTGGAAGCACATAAATATATATATCAGTAATCTAAAATAATAATAAAAAAAAATCCGAAAAAAGATCAAAAGTAATCAAAACAACTTTTTTTTGATTATTTTTGTTTTTTTATTGGTCGTAAAAAATCATGATTTTTTTTTGATTATTTTTTTAATTAATTCGAAAAAAATCATTAAAAATTTAAATTAATGGTAATCAATCATTAAATGGATTCTCAAAAAATAATTAATCAAACCGGTAATCGTTACGATTAGTAATAATTAGTCTCTACCTCATCGGGGGAAATGTTTTCAGGAATCTTCAGTTATCTCCAGTTATCCCGATCAGCGTTCCACCTATCGGAATTTTGTTTTCTAACAAATGTTTTGTCATTGCGACCTGAAATATGTGCCAAGTTCCAGGTTCCTAGTGCGCCAGAAATTTAGTTAAAATTGCATCGTGAAATTCCCAAATTCCGATTTTTCGAAATAGCTTGATTCGTGCGCCACCTAGCGGATTATTTCACTTGCATTGAATTATCACGCGATTCTAAACTTGTTTCTAGTTTCAAGAGTCTAGCTCAACAGGAAGTTACATAAAAAGGTTTTGCAAGACCCCAAAATATCGTATGGAAATTAGCGGACAAAGAAGAAAGGGACTTAATATAAAGGTAGTAATAAAAACGTGGAAGATATAGGAATAAATGAAAAGGAAGCGCCAATTGGGGAGGGAATGAATGTGGATATATAGCTTAGGCAACAATCAAATGCGATAGAAGCAGGAAAAAGTAGGAAATGCGAGTTCAAACATGGGCGGTACCACGCCCTCTTAAAATTTTATCGGACATAATTAAATTTGGGGTACCTAGTTTATTCTTATTGAAAAAAATGCCATCGTGCAGTGGGTTGACGGATGGAATTTCTGAACTCTATTTGTCCCACAGCACACGTTTTATGGGTATTGAACTTCAACCAGGCGGATTTAAATCGATTATTTTTAGTTTTGATTATTTTTGACCAGTTTAAAAATGTTTTTCATCAAATTTGTGTAGGCTTTGCTGGTCTAACACGTGCATTCAAACACGAAAACAACTCTGTTTGTTTAAAATTTTTCTCTACATTTCGCCAATCTCCTTGGCATCCTCAAAGGTTAGTCTTTATTTTTACAACAACAAAAAAACACAAAAAGCAACAAACAATTTAGTTTTTTTCCAATTTTTTATTTCATTAATATTTATTTTAGTGCGGTTACACGAGCAATATTCATCATATAAATAAAATTCAAATTTTTACAAACTTATTGTTAAATGTTTTAAATAGCATTTCATAGTAGTAATGTTAATATTAATAATAATAATATTTAATATATAAAAGTAATAATAATAAAATGATCGCTACATATACATAGATACATACAAATATCGCGTGTGCTATTGTTAGCTTACAACAGAGCTACAAAAACTGGGCGTTTAACAACTCTGCCACGCCCACTAAATTTACAAAAGATTTATTTCGTGCCTATAAATTTTATTTATCAATACATCAATAATAACTAATTTCTACGCAGAACGCTGCTTTCGTCTATTTCAGCACTCCGTCCAATACCAAACCAGTAAGAAAGTGCTTTTATAAGAATACAAAACTTCTCAACTACGCTACAGTGCTAACGCGCCGTCTAACTCTAATGCGCTCACTGCCGTCGCACCGTACGCTCACGATTCTCCTCACGATGTAGGCCATAATGCGCTCACTGCCGTCGCACCGTACGCTCACGACTCTCCTCACGATGCAGACCGTGACGCGGTGGTGACATGCTGCCATTGCTGGCGCGCGTCTTTCGTGAACGCTTAAACTTCGCCATATCCTCACCAAACACATCACCCGTACGCAATGCCGATATCAAATCATCGAACTCGCCCTTATTATTATCGCCTCTACCCGGTGAGTCACGCCCACCATTCGCTGACGATGTGAGCCCCAAATTACGCGCCACCGATGACATGAGTCCCTCCTTATTCTTACGTTCGATGGTGCGCTTTTTTAGTTCCGCCTCCTGTTTGGCACGTTTTTCATCCTCTTCTTGACGTTTGCGAAAATTTTCATTATCCTGACGCGCTTCTGCAAATGCTGTTAGAAAGGTATCAAATATACCGAAGAACTCATCGGGCTGTAGCACCGAACCATCTTCGCCGAAGAGACGCACCGCGCGATCAAAACGTGTTTTCATATCTTGAAATTTATCCTCCAACTCGGCGAAGCGCACCGTCGCTTGTGCATGAAATTCGCGCATAACGGGCAGGAAGTGATCGCCCGGTTGTGCTGGACCAGCAGAGCGATGGAATTCGATTTCGCGTGCTACATCAGCAAGGCCAGTGCGTAGCATTTGTATATCTTTGTCCATTTCGGCTAGTGAGACTTTGGATGCCTCGCGTACATGTGGTATGTCGTCTTCGAGTTTGAGCAAATCTTTGAATTTCTTATCGATTACTTGCACCAGATAGTGTAGTAGTGTGGTACCTTTGGCCGCGCTGGATTTTGTATCAGCAAGACGATTCAGCGAAGCTAAACGGAAACCTGAAGCATTGCCACGCGCACCACGATTCATGTAGTTGCCTGCAGGAAGAGAGAGTGAGTAAAATAAGTTACATAATTAGTTTAATTGAACTCCAAATTCTACTAGGATCTGGGAAAACCTATGAGCACATAGGGGGGACCAAAAGCATAATGTGTTCCCATGTGACCCACAGAGGCTGTAGAAACGCACAGACAGAAATAGAAGTATCGCCAGGCTTGAGGTTGAGGAGAATTACGCTGAACCCATTCAGAAGGAGCTCGAAATATTTACTTTCCAAGGACTATTCAGATTTTGCAGTCAGTTAGCGCTTTCTACTCACCCAATGCTAGCACCAACTCAAGTATTTTACGTAGTCGCCTTGAACGCGCGATCTCACGTGATGCCTCCATCACACTGCGTATGCGCGGTACCAGATCGTTTACGGTGATCATGAAACGCTTCTTGTAGTGTAGACTCTTCAAACGTTGCTCGTAATGCGGGATCCTGGGAACAAAGTTGTTATTTTTTTGAATAATATAAAGGATTGAGAAGGATGCTGCTTGATCTCTTACTTGGAAATTTCATATAAAAAGCGATCCGCGCGTGCTAAAGACTCAATATCCTCGCTATGCTCATCTAGCAGAGCACGTTCCTCGGCTGAAGGTGTAAACTTAAGCAGCTGTTCGACCATGTCAAGCGCCAATTGCTCATTGCTGTCCATGGATAAAATGGCTCTACAAGAAAATGGGACACAAACAAATTTTAAATCGGGATCATAAAATGGTTGGAATGAAAAGTTTGCAGAAAACACGTGTGATCGAGTAATTCGTTACACTTACTTGGAGATCTCTTCATCGGTCATCTTTAATTTACTTAAAAGTATGGTACAATTTTGTGCACGTCGTCCATCGATGACTGACAGTATTTTTGTGCGCGGCTTGCCCATCACGCGTAGATCCTCAACTGAGCCGTCATTCTAAGTTAAGAAATAAGAATATGAGTTACGAAGGAGAGGTTGCCATTACTCCACTTACCGCTACGCCATTCTTTTGATAAGCTGAGAAGAGCTTATCTATCGCCTCGAGTTCCATATTGTTGTACCATTTAGACTCATCTAACTCACTCCAGACAGTACCTTGCACCTTGGCATCGGGCAATTTAGACCAATTGAAGCTCTTTAGAGGATTTGTTGGTTGTGGCACATTCTTTTTTGGCACCTCGGCTCTTGGTGGTGGGGGCGCTGAAAAATAGTATGTGTTCAAGTTGCTGTTAGATACAAAGCTACTGAAGTGCTTACCCATTGTCGAGCACATGGTGGGTGGTGGCGGTATACCACCAGGGCATGGCGGTGGCGGCGGCGGTATTGCTGATAACATTGGCGGTGGTGGTGGTATGATCTTCATAGCTGGCGCTGGTGGTGGTGGAGGTGATGTAGCGCCATTGCAACCAGTTAAGCCAGCTACCTTCTGGTCATCTGGTATGCTACCCTCGGTGACTAGGCGTTCAAGACGCGCACGCTCTTGCTGTTCGGTTAGCAAGCGATGTTGCAGATCTTCGCCCCTCATTTCAGCCATCTGCGCACGTTGTACGGCGTGCAAATGATTGGCCGATTCCTTTTCCAAACGTTCACGCATGCGCGCCAAGCTTGTTTCCAAATCTTCCTTTTCTTGTTGACGCTGATCAAGTTCTTGCTCCTTTTTGGCGAGACGCGACTGCACTTCGAAATTCTCACGTTCCAACTCATCGGCGCGTGTGCGCGCTTGCTTTAATTCTTCTTCTTTCACCAATAACTGCACAATTTCGCTAACATTTATTTGGAGCGGTGCGACGTCGGGATCACGTACGCTTGCAGATTGCAACTTTTCCTTATTTGGATCATCGGGATCAATATCGCTACGTGGACGTCCTTCGGTTTGCAGTACAATCTGTTGTACGACACGATCGAACATGAGCCAATGTTGTGTGTGGGGTCCGGTATCTATGCAGGATAACGGGGAAAAGAAAATAAGTAAGTGAAAGGGTTTTGAGTTTCGTGCACTCTCTTCGCTACTCACATGGCAACAAGAGCATATGCTCTAAAAGCGAGAGAAGATGTGTGTAGGCGGGCGAGTGGCTCAATTTGCGACGCAGCAAATCGAACATGTCCGTAGCACTCTGCGTATCTACATGTTCGCGATTGAACTTGCGCGCCAGCTCTTTTTCGTCCTCAGCGCGCATCATTTCAAAGAAGTCCTGCGGAGAAACGGGATTCGGTAAGAAAACTAAAAGAGACTGGATAAGCTTATGCAGCGCGCACTTACCAAATGCCTGTCAAGTGTTTCGTTCTCATGTTTACGTAGCTTTTCGATCACTTGCTGTAGACCGAGCATTAGAAATTCATAGCGTAGATGTAGACGAAACTCGAGACTCTCCTGGCCGGGTCCGTAGTTGAGCACTGCATTGATGAAGGACATAATGGCGGTTTGCAGATTGATATTATCGTTATAAGAGCCTCTTCTGCGATCTAGATCATTGACGACAGTCTAGAAAAGTGAAGTGTTGCATAAGTGCCGTTGATTCAAGTAAATTTTCAAAAGCTCACCTGAAACCTAACGCGTTCCGACGCATGCTCCTGAAAGTTAAGCATCGCTTGCAGTACCTTGCGGTGGCCTCCAGGCACCAAGCACACAGCACCCAGTATCTCCAAAGCTGCAATCTTGGTTTTGACATTATCTGCTGCTAGCGAACGCGCGATCGTATCGATAGATGTGGGATGCGCGAGCACATTGGCACGTCCCGTCTAAAAAGCATATAATTAAGCACCGTCTTACACCAGCCCCCCTTCAACTCATTCACACTTACCGAGTTATTCATCAACGCTTTAATGCAACCGATAATCCTTGTATGTAAATCGCTATTCATCACATCGGGATGCATCCATTTAAGTAGATTGAGTAGACATGGTAATCCATCGAGATCGACGAAACGCAACACAAAGCTATGCGTCGATGTACGCAATGCGGTTTTGAGCGCATCCAAGAAGAGTATGTGACCTTCATTACGTATACAATATTCAGATATGTTGCTATCATCGTAAGAGACGCTGACATAACGTATTAAGGCTTTCAACTGATCAATATAATAGTCTGCTGTGGGTGGTTGTGTAATTGTGGCCGAGCTACCATCTGTAGTATCGATCGGTTGTTTACGCGAGCAATATATTTGCCATTTCTTTTGTGGTGGTAAATTGAGCATGGCTTCTTTATTGGGCGCTGAGAGATCGAGCTCCTCGACAAGCTCAGCGAATTTTGCATCCAATTCATCGACAGGTGGCATTGGTTGTGTGGGTGTGAGCGTTTGTAGCGTGAAGGCGCCTTCGACCACACAAATTTCGGGTGGCTCGTCATCCTGGTTGTTGGAAAGTGAAAATTGTTTATTAGAATGGGATGGATATTGAAGAAAAAACGAATATGTTCGATTCAATGACTGTTGTTTGAGAGTATTCCCAATATTGCCCCGCCCTAGATTCCACATTTCTGGGAATAACACAAGAGTACTAGTTTACATATAATAAAGTTTCCAAGTGCTATTTCACTAGTCTCCAACTGTTCTCAACGACTTCGTTCGTATTTGGAAATAGTTTCAATCCAAAAGTTGTACTCAACTGAAATTTTAGGAAAGTCTCCAAACTCAAAATTTTTTGAAATTTTATTTTATTTTTGTAAGTTTAACGAGCTCAAGACCAGTTGATAATAATTCTTAGTTAATTATTATTATTTTTGATTAGAGGAAAAATTGAAAGCAACAAACATATACAGGCCATAGTTATAGTACTATTTCGAAAACAGGCACGATTTCTCGTCAGACCAATTCGTATAGTTTTGCTATTTCAGAGGATCTTGTGGAGAATCGAACCCACTCACTCTGATTGCAAGCGCAGCTCCCTAACCCATAGACTATGCTGTTTTGCAAGCTGCTTAATTCAAGTTTTCCTCTAATTGTTGTTTGTTATCTTGCCAAGGGTTGATCTTGAGCTCGTTAAACTTACAAAAATATGTAAAAATGAACAGACCATAAAACCAGCAACAAACAATTTAATTTTATTTTATTTAACTTTATTTTATATTATATTTAATTTTATTTTACTTTATTTAATTTAACTTATTTTAATTTAATTTTATTTCATTTTATTTTATTTTATTTTATTTTATTTTATTTCATTTTAATTTATTTTGTTTTGTTTTGATTTGCTTTATTTTATTTTATTTTGTTTAATTTTATTCCGGTTTACTTCGTTTTATTTTTTTAATCAAATTTTTTTTTTTATTTTACTTCATTTTATTTTATTCATTTTATTTTTTTAATTTTATTTTATTTTACTTAATTTTATTTAATTTTATTTAATTTCATTTTTATTCATTTATTTTATGTTATTTTATTCATTTTATTTCATTTTATTTTGTTTTATTTTATTTTAATTTATTTCACTTTATTTTATTATTTTTATGTTATTTTATTTTATTTTATTTTATTTTATGTTTTTTTTATTTTATTTGTTTTATTAAATTTAATTTATTTTACTTTATTTTACTTTATTTTATTATATTTTATGTTATTTTATTTTACTTTATTTTATTTTATGTTTTTTTATTTTATTTTATTTTTTTTTATTTTACTTTATTTTATTTTAGTTTAGTTTGTTTTATTTTACTTCATTTTAGTTATTGTGATTGTTGTTGGAGCAAAGCTCGAATTTAATTTTTTTTTATGTTTGTTTGTTAATTGATATTAGAGGAAAAATTACAACGATATGCACAGCGATGGTATGGGATATTTTGAATATGAACGCGCCTAAAAATATTCCACTTTCCTTGAGTTAACATATAAAATATATGTACCAAAGAATGTATAAAAGGAATAAACAAATGGCACATTAGAGGAAAAATGCATCGTGACGCTACAGGGCATCATAGCTTAGTTGTTAGAGTACTCTAACAGCGGCTTTGGTGCAGACACTTGGGTTCATATCTCAGTGTCCGAGAAGGGGTCTGATGAGAAGTTGGGCACTTCGAAACATGCCATCCCATACCATCGCTGTGCATAACGTTGTAATTTTTCCTCTAATATCAATTAACAAACAAAACATAAAAATTCGAGCTTTGCTCCAACAACAATCACCTTAATTTGGTTTTATTTTACTTTATTTTATTTTATTTTGTTTAATTTTATACCAGTTTACTTCGATTTATTTTTTTAATTTTATTTAATTTAATTTTATTTTATATTATTTGGGTTTATTTTTTATTTTATTTAATTTTATTTTATTTTAGTTTATTTAATTTATTTTATATTACTTTATTTTATTTTAGTCTATTTTAATTTTGTTGTATTTTATACGAGTATGTTATTTTATTAGTTGTATTTAAAAATGTTTGAAATGCCACTAAAAACAAAAATCATTCGTTCAATCTACTGATAAAATATATCTTTTGAACAAGTCTCCAAACTATCCACTTTGAAAATGAGGAAACCTTCAAGCGTTTTCAATCTATCTCGATGGTTAAGAAAGTGTGTAGTTTCCAAACTCTCTGCTGCTTAGATATTAAACGTTTTAAAAAAATTTAGTTGTAAATTAAAAATTTTCATAAAGTCTCCAAAATCTGTTTGTTTGTTAAGAGGCTAGTCTAGTGAGTATGAGTTAGTTTTGGTGTTTTAAAAAAAGTTTCCATAGTAGAAAACTCACCGAAATTTATTTCAAAATGTTTGGTTAATCAAATGTTGCATCAAGTCTCTACTCAAAAACTACTTAAACTATATTTATTTAATTAGTTTAAACGTTTCACGAAAACTAATTATTAATTTCCAACTATTTGTTTGGTTAAAAATTAACATCTGGAAGATTTGCTAATTTGTGAGACATGATCAAATGCACATAAATAAATTATTGTTAAATCAAATGACACCAGCTTTGCCAACACCTTAGAAAGTAACCCAACCATAATATGGAGACTTTTACCGCAAAAACATGAATTATATCAACAAAGACAACAGCTGGCGATTATACCGCATGCCTTTTTAATCCGCTTTGTGTATGAAATATGAATGCATTCGTAGCATGCGGAAAATATTTATCTGCAATAGTTGCCGCTAGTACATAAATAATGCAAACAAAGTAGCAATGTTGCTGCTTTTGTTGTTGTAACAGTAGCTAAGGTTGTTGCTACTTTCTCAGCATAAGATACTGTCGTCATGGCACTAGTAGGTTTCAGAGTTCCTGAGAAAAAAATTATGCCATCGAAATTCGGTGTGAAAGTGAGTGTGGCCTTGTAGTTAATAATTGCATGAATCGTTATTTTCTTTAGCTTTTTTGTTAGTGTAGCTTTGTTTGAAAGCGAGAGTATGCAATATTGAACTGTTATGGGGTATTAAAGTGCATTTTTTTGATATCCTTTTTTATGAGATTTGTAATTCAATATCAAATCCAATTGCCAAACCTTGAATTTAGAGCGGTTAACAAGCTCTTGAAAAAGAGTTAAGATCTAAGTAATGGGTCGTAAAATTGCTATAAACTGTATGGAAATTATGTGCATGTGGCATGTGGTGAGTGAACTCAAACATTGTAATTGAAACAAATTTTTTTATAAAAAACTTCAACTTCATTGCTAATAGCGGCATCTGGCGAGAGCCATATTCCTACAATGAACTGGAGCGTAGTGCTCTCTTAGCCTTAATCGTGGTAATCTTCATTTATAGGTGCTTAACTGCTTAGGTCGTTGCTTTTAAAAGCACGGAAGTTCTCCCTTTTTAGCAATAACTGAGGCCAATCAAGTCATTCCCTTGTTTTTCTAGATGGTCAGAGTATTGTAGATTAGCTTCGAACTCCAGCAAAACGGAACACGTTTTCTTCACGAGAAGATATTAAGTTGCTATACTGCCGTCGATTGGGGAATACTGCTTGCACTGTCTTACGGGTTAGGCATCTCGGAATTATATTTGATGGCAAGCTTTCTTGGAAACCTAATGTGAAAGTTAGCCTTAGTAAAACCTTAAGAACCATGGAACGAAGTCAGAAGGACCTATAGGAGTTTTGGGCGCCGCCCCTACCTCTGCTGCCAAATTCGAATGTCGATAGGAAACCCATCTGGGCAATGCACTATGCTCATATCTATTTAAAGCTCGTACAGTTAAGCTGTCGTTATAGCGGGATGACTCATAAATCTTCCATAAAACTTTTCTCTCGAATACTCGAAGAGCAAAAGCATCTTCTTTCGACACTAACCATCATGCCGAGCCATACTTCGGTACAGGGTTGGTGAGAGCTTTATAGAGCGTAATCTTCGTTCGTCGAGAGAGAAATTTTATTCAAAATTACTTACTCATTTTAAAGTAGCCAAGAAGTCAATATTAGTTCGCGCTAAATTTTTCACTTCCTAAATAGACGAAGTCCACTGTGCACCGCCTAGCAGTTTATAGCCAGGAAATTTTGTTTCGAGGAGTCCATGGCTCGCACTATGACATTTTATCAGTTTTGATATCTAAGAAAAATAGGCACCCGATTTCCTTCCTGCCGGAAGACATCATGAGCTCTTAAGCTTACTGATTGCTAGCCAGGAGTCGTCACTGCGCTATTTCTAAAATATTGACCATGTAGGTCGTTTTGACTTACTTTACCATAAAACTTATCTATGGGATGAGATCAGAATTATTGTATTTCCGGTTAAGTTTTGCAGTGGCACCACATGGATTTTAAATGATCAGCTGGATAGTTGGTGCAAAGAGTGGACAATGAATATGAAAAGTTTACAAAGCGGTTTTTATTAGGCTGACTGCCGCTCTGCCTAATTGGAGCTCGTACGGAACGGCAACGATTGGAATATAATATCTTATTGCACAGCTGCTAGGCCCTACTGTGCGACTGTCCAGCGCATTGCCTCTCAGAACTCATAGATTTTAGGCCTGTGGAGCTTGTCGAATATTTAAGCTTGCTGGAAAGAATCTAATAGGAAGGGATTTAAATATGTACCAGTCTTCTTAGTTTCATAGAAAAAGTCACGAGTTGTATTATCGAGTGCTAATTGGAGTCAGAGGGGACGCGTAATCAAGAGCGCAACATAAATAAGAGCGTTGAGCGTTTAATTATTACATCGGCTCACCTTAAATTCGCTCCAAAAAATGCTAGCTTGGACTGAATAGGCAGTTGAGCAGCAAAGTTTTCTCTTCCGACGAACAAAGATCACACCCTTTAAGTCTCTCCTCATACATATCGTGATGTAAGGTCATGAGATGGCCATCTTATCATCATTTGGCACTTTCCATGATACCGAGTATTCGAGAGAAAAGTTTTTCAGAAGATTTATGGTCTCTACCGTGTTGCTAAAAGGAGTATCTAAGGAAATTTAACAGTGAGATGTACGAGCTATAAGACAAGCTGACCATAGTGCAGCGAATTAAAGGCCAAAGGATCCAGTGGCAGGTTCATTCGACACCCCAATTCGGCAGCAGAAGAAGGGGAGAGGCGGGGATGACTTAAACTCCCTTAGTATTTCCAATTGGAGTCAGTTATCGCTAAAAGGGGATGACTGGCGTGATTTGATACGCAACGACTAAAACCGCTTAGGCGGATAAGCGCTTATAAATATACTTTTCGGAAAGGGAAGAAAAAGTATATTTGGTTCATAGGACAGAACTAAAGCTCGTTTTTGTAAAGCAGTGAATGAATGCTGACGTGAATATTGTTGAGTCAGCAACATATATGCTTCCAAAGCTTGACTTAAATTTCTGGATCGCTTTTTGAATTAAATGAAAACATCTTAGATGGAAGCGCGTTACTCAGGCTCAATTTAAATCACTTCTTTCAAGGTGCTCTGAGTATACAACAGAATAGTTTTGTCGACAAACAGTAACTCTTCTAGACCGTGAGCAACTCAGAAGTGGGGAGCTCATTATTTTCATAGGTTCGGTAACTGCCGATACAGTAAATACGTTAATTCTGAAGTTATTGATATTAATGGTGCTGTTAACATAAACATTCCAAATTTATTACTGCACAGTTGTTATGGCTACTGCAACAACAACACGTTGCATATTTTCACGCTCTAATTTGTTGGAAGCTTGCAAAATATTTTCAGTTTCGCGTCGCGCTGGTTAATCATTTAATTGGCATTAAGTGCTCGTTGAGTGTAATATGGAAACACCAAATTGAGTGCACTGGAAAGGTAACAAAATAATTTTCGTAGTAAGAAACCCAAACCCAAACCCAATGTGTGAAAAGAACCAAAATGACTTTCGTTACACTTGAATAACTTTGGAAACCCCCTTCCCCCAGCACCAACGCATAACAAATTGCTTTGTGTCTTGCATTTGCAACAAAGACTTGAAACGAGCAGTGTACCGCAGCCGACAGTGGCGCAGTGAGGGGGGGGAGGGGGTGTCATAATGAAATCGTCCGCAAAACAATAAATGGCTTAATGGTTTTTATTTGTATTATAATTGATTGATTAAATTTGATTTTAAATTTAGTCCCAGAGTAATATAATGAGTGTTAATCTCTACATACAACAAATTGTAACAGGTCTGTGTCTCTACATTGCAGATATTCAATAAAAATTCATAGGAGGGGTCATTATTGAGCCAATATAATCCAAATAAATAGCTTTTAGAATTTTTGTCTGTCTGAATGGAACTTGCATCACCTCACGTCTTTCTTAAAATTTAAGATATCCTTTAATTCGATATCTCAACGGGTTTCGAAGTTATCAGCCAATATGTGAACCAGGGTGGCCCAAAATGTATTGTTACCGTATGGGTATCAAACGAAAGGTGTTAATGAGTGCTGCAAGTAGCTATGTGATCAAGTCCCATTTCTCAACTGGTTTCGGAAAAACAATGATTAAGACCGAACACAGTCTTATTTTTCCCCCAATTTCAGTATTCGAGTGACTTGCGAAGCTTTTTGCAGGTCTGTTGGTTCGAGTTATTGTCTTTTTCATATTTCCATATGTGTAATATTGAGCGAAGGGAGGCGCTAACGAAGTATTATGAACCGGGCGCGAGTTAAGCTTACTACGCCACTGGCAGCCGTGCAATTATAATAACACAATTGCTTATGCGCTACACTGCACATTCTTTAGATTTCATTGCCCGTTTGTTGTTCTGTCGCGCTATCGTCAATGAGTCGTTTAATCGAACCGCATACTTTAGTAGCTCTAAGATATTGAACATTTAACGCATTAAAATTACCTGAAAGCACCCACACCAGCCGCGTTTACCCCGAAATGCTGGCATTTTCTTTTGTTGTTGATGACGATAGAACTTTTGTAACGGTGTCTCTTTATTGCCGTCGGCGTCCGTTTTGTGCTCTTTAACTCCAAATGGATAACTAATTGTGCAGCCTAGAATGTTGGTTGTGTAATATGAGCTCGCATTATTATTACCGCCAACGCCGCCATCGTTGGTTTCATCTCCATGCGTCGCTGTAAATGTTTCAGCGTTATTTTGTGTTTCTTCTTGTTGTTGTTGCTGCCAATAACGTTGCAAACTATGCAAGCAATTCAGTTCTGGTAGACGCGCCTTTAAACGATTGAAATCGAAACGTTGTTGGAAGGACGCCGAAGATGTGTCACTCGTTGCACTATTTGTTAAGTGACTGTTGCTGAGATGATTGTTGGTGTTGTTGTTGATGTTGTGATTGTGGCGCAATTCGTTGTTGCGTTGTTGTGCCGACTTTTGAAGCGTGCTATCCGGCGTCGTTTGCAAGCTGTCGTTGTTGGCGCTGAGTGTGTCCGGCTCGTTGACACAGCCGATAGGACACGACTGAAGTGTCTGGAAAATTGAGAGAGATTAAGAGAAATTAGTTAATAAATTTTTTATATTTTTTAAATAAATGCATATGTAAATTTAAAATATATTAAAGACAGTTTCTTAGAGCATTGCCAAAAGAGCTCATTTGAAAAAGTTTTTAACAACTGTACAACTTTTCAACTTTTTTTTGACTTATAGTTTAGCGACCATTTTGTTTTTCTTAAATAACAAAAAAGTCTCCCGCATCTATAGAATGTTTTATGAATTGTACAAAAAATCACACAGTTTCGTCACAAAAAAAGTCTCCAAAACTAAAACAATTATGTTTCTTTACATCCCAAAAGTCTCTGAAATATATTATCTAATATAATATAAAAAACCTGCCTGAGCATGGAAAGAAAACAAAAGTCTACAAATATAGGTTTTATTTTAGCATAGATACGACAAGTTTTTTAAAAGTCTACAAAAAATTTCAATTTTAAAGCAACTATGGAACAGAAAACCAAATATGAAAAAAAAATCTACAAACTCGCCAAAACCACAACAGCTTTATATATTTATACAGAAAAAGTCTCCGAAATCGACTCCACTTGTTTATGAGATAAAGAAAAATAATATAAAAAGTCTACACTAAATGGGCATAGGAAAAAAATGTCTCCAATATAGAGCTTACAATCTTTGACATACTGAAAAGTCTCCAAAATCAAGCACTTATTATAAGCACTCTTGATTTCAGAGAATTATACAGATACTAAAATTTACTGGTTCCTTCCCGACTGTCGGCGGAGTAATTTTGCAACTCTGCCGAACCTTCGGGTCCTTTCATCTTATTAGTATGTTTTTCCAAAGATTTTTAGATCTAAAAGTGTCACCTTATGTGAAGGAGAGATATTGAGGGTGAGAAGTGTGAGCCGTTATTTACATAGATCAGCTCAGGAGGATAACCTACAAAGTATGTGAAGATAAAACTGACTTATGTCAGTCGATGAATAAGAAAACAAACAAGACCGAATATAATTTTCTTACAAAATCACTCAAGAAAAACATTGTCCACACTAGAGATTTTACAGAGATTCGGTTTCGATCTCAAAACATCGCAACTTCTAACTGATTTAGACTTGTGATTCCGATTTCGGTTCCAAAACCAAATAATAAAAAAAATTACAAAAATGTACAAATATATGAATGAATACGAAGTCTCCAAACTCTACACTATTTTTATTTATTTAAGAAAAGCGTGATTAAAAAAACCGAGCAGGTATTGCCTAGTATAAAATAATATCTAAACATCCAAAACAAATTTTTAAAAAAGAAATACATAACCATGAGTGTCAGGAAACGCCTCCAAAATCTATAATTATATATTTTTCCAAGAAAATAGAGTTTTGAAAACCGATGCTGGGATTATGAAATACAGCCAATATCAATATATTCCATATATTGGGGTCTATCAGCTATGCCGGCGGAGTGGCCGACAGGGAATAAATGTAATAGAGCTTTGTGATCTCTATCGACTTCATCGAAATTCACTGCGAAATTCCGAGTAAATCGATTGATTTCTCTCATGATCTATTACATTTCTCCCGTCGGCAGTTTCGTCGGAATAGCTGATAGACGCCATTAAATTTAAAAATGTCTCCAAAGCATAGATTATTACATACGAGTACCTACTAATTTTTTTTTACAAAATATAAGTATTTATCAGTTCTAAGAGCTCACATTGATACAGGGTGGCGCAAAAGTAATCCTCCTATCAGAAAATGCTATAAATTTTGCGATTGGCCCCTAAAGTCAGTTCTGTTTTGACATTTGTGTAGTAAACACATGCGAAATACACGTTAATAAACAATGTTACGCTACACTGCTCCAGAACGCGGAATATTGCTGACTATTTATTTGACCAATAATCGGTCGGGGCCAAACGGTTACTGTGAATGGTGAGCGCTACAGAGCAATGATCAACGAGTTCTTTTTGCCGCAACTTGATGAATTGGGATTGGAAAACATGTGGTTCCAACAAGATGGTGCAACAGCACACACTGCACGCGCCACAACCGATATGCTGAACATCGGAAGCTTACTTTTGCGCTACCTTGTAGAATATATATATTAGACTGGGTCGATTTATTAACCGATATTGCGCCATCGACTTTTCAATAGGTTTTGGGCTCAGGAAAAAAATGTTCCACGAAATTTAATTTTTTTTACTTTTTTCGACTTTGATTTTTAAAGTTTTTTTCATGACCTACTAAAAAAAGTTTCGTTAGATTTTAAAATTTTCATATGTACCCTGCCCGACCCAAAAATGTCCGCTAAAAACGTTGGCAATAACAGTTTCTAAAAAAAAAAAATATATTTTTTGGGTTTTGGGGAGTGTTTTGGCCAAAAAGTTTACCCTTTCGCCATTTTTTTTAAGGTTTTTTTCAGCATACGAGTACATGCAAAAATGTTTTCGACGAAAACGAATTTGTCTCATATTTCCTGTCCCACTTAAAATTATGCGCTAAAAACGTTGGCGATAACGGTTTTTTAAAAAAAAAAAATGTTATTTTCGGGTTTTGGGACTTGTTTTGGTCGAAAAATCGACCTTTCCAAACCCCGAAAATGCAATTTTTTTCTTACAAAAACTGTTATCGCCAACATTTTTAGCGCATAATTTTAAGTGGGACAGGAAATATGAGACAAATTCGTTTTCATCGAAAACATTTTTGCATGTATGCTGAAAAAACTCTTAAAAAAAATTGGTGAAAGGGTAAATTTTTTGACCAAAACACTCCCCAAAACCCAAAAAAAATTTTTTTTTCTTTCAAAAAACTGTTATCGCCAACGTTTTTAGCGGATATTTTTGGGTCGGACAGCGTATACATAAAAATTTTTAAATCAAACGGAACTTTTTTTAGTAGTTCATGGAAAAAACCTTAAAAATCAAAGTAGAAAAAAGTTAAAAAAATTAAAATTTCGCAGGCTCGAAAGTTATTTTTTTGGGTATGCGCAGTGGAACTTTTTTTTCCTGAGCCCAAAACCTATCGAAAAATCGATGGCGCGATTTTGGTTAACTTTCGTCCATACAAATCGACCCACTCTAATATACATACATACCATAGCAATACAAAAAAAATACAGAAACTGTGTAATAAGAATTAAAGCTCCACACATGTTTCTTTTTTAAAAAAAAGCAAGATTAGAAAAAGTAAACAGATATTAAAGAGAGTCGAATAAAATTTGAAATGTCTCCACTAAATACGATATTATTTATAAACCAAAAAAAGTGTATTTAAAAGCGTCTTAAATATTTATTAAATCCTTAAAATATTATTAAATGCGTAAAATAGGCAAATGAAAAAAAAAAAAAAATTTAAAACTCTCCAAAAACAAAAAAGGCTCCAAACTATATACACTAATTGAAGTCAGATAAATCTATAAAATTATAAATTTTTAAGAACTAAAAAATTTGGTACTATTCCCCATCTAACATGCCCAATTTTTTTTCAAGAACACAAGCAATTTATATTACCTTTAAATAATTGCTAACTGATTTTTTTTGGTATTCTTCTGCATTATTAAATTCACCTAAAAGAGCACCAATAATGTGCAGCTTTTCTTTATTTGGTTCGATGCTGCTTGGTTGGTGATGCTACAACCTTCAATTGCATACGAATTGGTGTGGCTCAAAGCAAACTTAGTATGGAAAATCTCAGTGACCAGTTTTTCTTCTACATTTTTTCAGCGAGTTGAATGTCAATGTGTCAAAGCGCATGGAAATTAAAGAACAATATATATAAGTATACATTTTAGTTAGCGTGGCCCTGAGATTTAACTTTTTTAAATTTTAAATTAGTTTTCAGGGGTACCTTCCTTTTTGGCTCCGTTCTATGAAAATCTTTGCCTTCCGGAATATGTTGACCAATGTAGGAGAAACTTATTTCGTTTAGAGTACGAGTATATACGGCTTTGCTATTCCACTTAAATTCCACTGCAGCGCTCGCATAATAAAGGATTAAATATGTTTTACCAAGCATAGGCACCCAAATAAAAATGTGATATACAGCGGCAATAGGATATGTACTCTATATTTTGAGAGAGACTCCCAGCAATACGTTGGTGAAGAAATCATTCAATGCTATGTAGCACTTATTTCGTGATGTGCGTACAAGCATAAGCACAGACATACAGACTGAAATTACAGGAAATGTTCCTTTTTGTTTTGGTTGCTGCGTTTGTTGTATGCGTGCTATTTATTATTCGGCCAATTCCCGTTCCATCACTGTATTCTGCGGGAACAAGGAACTTGTTTGCCGTCAAAAGGGCCTTAAACTTAATGTTAGACCTCCAGCAATGTTTCGGTGAGACTAATATTCCTTTCCATGCTAAAGTTTCTGCGAGATGCGAGTACAAACATACAGACAGGTAGACAAAAGTTCTGAAAATGGGTGTATTGTCAACGAATTTTGTATATTTGCTTCGTTTGCATATTTTCTTGTAGGTGTGAAAAATAGGAGTCACCCTAATGTTCAGGTGTAAAATTAAATAGATTTTTATAGCTAAGCAATTCATAATAAGCGTAAAGGAGAATAAACTAATTTATAGTATTGTGATGAATTTATATATAATGTTTTTCTTTTTTTGGTTGAATGTGTTAGTCCGGGAGCTAGCTAATACTTGGAGCCATCATAGTACCAAAGCTGAGGTGGCGTGGTTCATATCACTCTATCAACAAGCAATGAAAACGACTGATGGCTGTACAGAGAGATGCAAAAACAACAATGTTGATATCGATACATTAGTGCTCAGTTTCTTTTACCGATATCCATATTTCAGTTTTGATATCGATTATTTCTGTGAATTTTCTCACTATCGATCAGTACCGACTAAAAAACTTAAAAAATTGTATACTCAAACTTATTCTAATGGCTGGTTTTTAGTCGGTCAAATTATGCCAAATGCTATTGACTTTATCGAAAATCGACAGGAAATTCTATCGAAATTCAGCTTTGAGAGAAAAGTTTGAAATGAAAGTTTGGTGAATATTCACAGGTTTCTACACGTCTTGGCGGATTTGTATAGGTACTATCGATAACGAGTCCAATTTTATTTTAAATGAAAATGATGGATTATGAAGTTTTTAATTTTACTCTCGAATTTTCTTTCGGGATGTGGTTCTCTGTATGAGCAAGTTCCTATAAAAAAAAAGAATGGATGTACTATACGAGTATATCACGTAACATCGCTATTAATTAAACACAATAAATTAATATCGCTATATTTGGTCTCTCTCTCTCAAAAATATCGAGTGAGGAGAATATCGATACTTTGTAGTTCTCGTATGAAGCGATTGGTTCACACGCAGGGGTTCTCAGCAACCCCCATAGTTAAAAAGCCCGCTGCACCAGCTGACGCCACTAAGCCTAAGTAGAACATTAAGTAGATTGGCTAACAGTTGGCTGGATAGATGGGGGTGTATAAGCGACATAAGCTGTAGTCATTTCTTTCGTTTATTTCATTTGCATTGCATGCAATTCGCAATCACCTAATGAAATATTCGAAAGATATAGTTTATGCTTTACAATCCCAAATCGGGGTTTTTCACAACGAGAATGAGGAAGGCAATCCCGCGCAATGCCTCAGAGCCAACAGTGCTCGCCCCCAATTAATACATACAAGGTGTAAAGGCGCCCCACACCCCCCGTTCTATATAGAAAAAATAACTCAAAAAAACTACTCGCCCTCCATAAAGCTTACACAGGGGGATAAGACCGAGACTATTGCAGCTTTGATATAATGGCCCACTATAACTGCCGGCTGGCTCCCGGCCTATATAGAAAATGCATAAAATAACGACAGCTAGTTTGCGCGCTCATACGAGTAAAGTAATCGCTTGAGTGTTTTATTGCACATTGAAGGTGTTTGCTAGTGGTAATAAAATAGAAAAGTTGATAAATTGCTGCAATTGTGAATTTATATGAGTATTTGTATGTATGTAAGTAATGATTGTAATGGTTATACTTGATATATGGTTATGCAAATTAAAGTTCAAGAATAAACAAACGATAAAAAATGCAGAGTGGGAACATATGACATACATTGCATGCAGAACTAGACATATGAATGGCACATAAATTGTCCTCCACTTTATGAAATTGAAGTAGGTTGCTATGCAGTTTTATGTAACGGATTGAAACAAAGAGCCGATAAGTTAATGCAGTTCAGAGTGGAGGCGTCAGTTGTCGGCACATTTGCACAGGTGAAACGTGTAAAACAATTGTCGCAATTGCAGTTTGGTGGCGCCTGTGCCTCTATATTCTAGAGCAGTGAAGGGCAAAGTAGCTCACAGAAGAACTTTTCTGGTATAAGCCGGGCTTGTTTCATTTGAGTACGTGGTGAGGTGTGAAAACAAAAGCCGGCTTAAAGAGAGTTCTTTACTCTCGGCGAAGGATTAGAGATTAACTTCTTGCCTAGCACTCGCTGACTATTTGACTATTTTAGGAGCTGAAATTGAGCCCATCTCGGCTATAGAGTGTGGTGTAGACAGGCCTTTTCAATAATGATTACTAATCGTAATGATTACCGGTTTGATCAATTATTTTCTTGAGAATCCAGTTAATGATTGATTACCATTATTTTCAATTTTTAATGATTTTTTTGCAATTAAAAAAATTATCAAAAAAATCATGATTTGTACAAGGTGGCACACAAGTAAGCTTCCGATGTTCAGCATATCGGTTGTGGCCCGTGCGGTGTGTGCTGTTGCACCGTCTTGTTGGAACCACATGTTTTCCAATCCCAATTCATCAAGTTGCGGCAAAAAGAACTCGTTGATCATTGCTCTGTAGCGCTCACCATTCACAGTAACCGTTTGGCCCCGACCGATTATTGGTCAAATAAATAGTCAGCAATATTCCGCGTTCTGGAGCAGTGTAGCGTAACATTGTTTATTACGGTTATTTCGCATGTGTTTACTACACAAATGTCAAAACAGAACTGACTTTAGGGGCCAATCGCAAAATTTATAGCATTTCCTGATAGGAGGATTACTTTTGCGCCACCTTGTATGTTTATGTGCTTGTACAGGGTGTTTTTTTTACAGGTTTGTTTTTCGAATAGAGATAAAACTGGCATTTTGTGGTCAAATCTGGCAACTCTAATGTCATTTATGTTCAGTTTGGTTTGCCATTTCATCATGAACAGGTTGACAAAAGAACAACGCTTGCAAATCGTGCAAATTTATTTCGAAAATAATGGTTCAGTTCGCGAAGTTTACCGTGAGCTCCGTCCATTTTATGGTCGACATAATCGTCCATCAGAGCAATTAATTCGGTTAACCATGGATCGTTTTCGCACTACGTTTACTCTATGTGATAATACGCATCCGCAGAGACGTCGAACAGTGCGCACCGAAGAAACAATTGCCGCTGTAGAGCAAAGTGTTGAAGAGGACCCGAATGAATCGATTCGCCACCGTGCACAGCAATTGGAGCTTTGTCCATCAACTTTATGGAAGATTTTGCGCAAAGATCTTGGCTTGCGACCTTACAAGATCCAGCTTGTGCAAGAATTAAAGCCGCGAGACCATGCAATGCGTCGTGATTTTGGTGTATGGGCCGAAAATGAGATTGATTTCGATGCTGATTTTCATCGCAAAATTTTGTTCAGTGATGAGGCTCATTTTTGGTTGAATGGCTACGTCAACAAGCAAAATTGCCGCATTTGGAGTGAAGAGAATCCACATGAGACCCTTGAAACGCCATTACATCCACAAAAACTGACTGTTTGGTGTGCTCTATGGGCTGGTGGAGTCATTGGGCCATACTTCTTCCGCAATAATGCTGGAGAGGCAGCTACCGTTATTGGAGACCGGTATAGAGCCATGATAACCGACTATTTTGTTCCCGAATTGGATGGCATGAATGTGGATGAGTTGTGGTTCCAACAAGACGGCGCTACATGCCACACAGCGCACGTCACAATCGATTTATTGAAGGAAACATTCGATGAGCGCATAATTTCGCGGAATGGACCTGTCAATTGGCCACCAAGGTCGTGTGATTTGACACCATTGGATTATTTTCTTTGGGGATATGTGAAGTCGCTCGTCTACACCAACAAACCAGAAACGTTAGGGGAATTGGAAGCCAACATTCGTGGCGTTATTGCCGACATACGGCCCCATATGCTCGAAAAAGTGGTTGAAAATTGGACCTGTAGAATTGGCTTTATTCGAACCAGCCGCGGCGGCCACATGCCCGAAATCATATTTAAGCATTAATGGCATAAAATTATCCTTCCAATAAAGCCAAATTGATGGACCTTAAAACGATTTTCTTGTGTTTTATTTCAATTCGAAGTTCTATACCCCTAAAAAAAACACCCTTTATAATAATACTGAAAAAATCACAAAAAAAAAAGGAAAAAAAAAAATTTAAATAATAAAAGAAAAGTTGTTTTGATTACTTTTGGTTATTTTTGATTTCACTTTGAATACTGAAAAATAAAAAAATATAGTCAAAAGTAATCAAATTCACTTTTTTTGATTATTTTTCTAATCGTTATCAATTAATAATTAATTTTTTTTGAAAACCAATTACAATAATAATCACAAGCAGATTTGCCTCACATCGAGAGAAAACATTACCTTGATAATATGCAAGTTAGCAACGAAAAATATTGTTCGTAGGTGTCGCCAGAGTCCGGGCCTTTAGAAGGCTTTGCCTTGGTCGTCGACTTTCGATGCTATTCATATAATATGTAGTTTTTTATAATTGGGCATAAAAATAAAACATTGGGGTCTATCATCAATTCTGGCAGAACTGCCGGCGGGGAATAATTGTAATAGAGTTTTGTGATCTCTATCGACTTTATCGAAATTTACTTCCAAATTCCGAATAAATCGATGAAATTCTCTCATGATCTGTTACATTTGCCCCGTCGGCAGTTCCGTCGGAGTAGCTGATAGACCCCATTATGTTTTATAAAAATTTTTTATTTACAAAAATTTTAGTTTTTTTGATAAATAGATTGGCTACACTGTGAAAAATATAATTTTTTCAGTAGAATAATTCCAACTCGGGATAAAATCTCCGAAAAGTATTGCTTTCTCAGATTAAACTCTCAATTCTCAAACCTAGATTACACTGAGCAATATCTGTTTTGGTGGCCAAATCCGAAGTAACATATACAAGGTGGCGCAAAAGTAAGCTACCGATGTTCAGCATATCGGTTGTGGCACGTGCAGTGTGTGCTGTTGCACCGTCTTGTTGGAACCACATGTTTTCCAATCCCAATTCATCAAGTTGCGGCAAAAAGAACTCGTTGATCATTGCTCTGCAGCGCTCACCATTCACAGTAACCGTTTGGCCCCGACCGATTATTGGTCAAATAAATAGTCAGCAATATTACGCGTTCTGGAGCAGTGTAGCGTAACATTGTTTATTAACGTGTATTTCGCATGTGTTTACTACACAAATGTAAAAACAGAACTGACTTTAGGGGCCAATCGCAAAATTTATAGCATTTTCTGATAGGAGGATTACTTTTGCGCCACCTTGTAGTTAAATCATTCAATATTTTTGCTTTCTTCGGTAAAATTTTAGATTTTCTAAAAAATATTAATTACACTGTGCAAAATTTTATTTTCGAAGCTTTATAATTCTAACGCAGGATAAAACCATAAAAAAATTGCACTCTGAGATAAAATTCTCAGTAATCGAATGTCTGTATTCATTACACTGGGCAAAACTATTTTTGATGACGGAAAATTCCAACTCAGAATGGATACTAAATATGTTTCTACAAAGTATAATCTAAAAATAAAAAAAAAAGTTGCTCCCAAATCGAACTCAGTTATCGAAAAAAGTATTGATTACCCTGTGAATCAAGTTTTTTGGGGCGCAAAAATTCCAACTCAGTGTGAAATACCCAGATCTATAAAACCACGAAATATTTTTGAATTCTGAGTGCAAAAATTCTCCTAAAGCCATTTGATACTCGCAATTTTTTTGCTAAAAGAAAAACGTCAAAAAAGGGTTAAAACTAATGCATGAAAGAAACATATTACTCCGTCTGTAAAATTGAGAGAGGAAGAATTTTGTGCTACATTTTAACAAATTAGTTCTCTGACTAAGGTTAACTTCTGGCGCCTGTTTTAGTTAGTTCGCATAAAAATGATATTTGAGTGGCAGTCAGAGGTTTAAAATGCTTAAAAAAATTATTTGCCAGAAAATTTCATAAAAAGGTGCAAAGGACGCGAAAGATTACAGAGAATAAAAGAGGGAGTCTGCAGCTTTGAGGCGTGCAAACATTTCTTGCTTACTCTCAAGCTCTATAATTTTGCTAGTTTTCAGGCCACACTTATAAAAAAAGCCTCCATCCCGTGGTTATGATCCAGAGAAAGATAAGACATTTTACATGATAATGCAACAACAACGATTTGTGCCAGATATATCAAGATAGATGTGAGGTTGAATTTGTCCGGAGATATGTATATCGCACTTAATTATTTTAATTTATTATGCTTGAAATTCTATAATGAAACAATTGACTACAAAATATCTATCTAAATGTTGAATTAGATCATATAAAACTGGTATAGACTACAGAAATATTACAGGGTTTTTGACCATAATGACTGGGGTTGTACCCCACTAAAAGGTGTTATTTCAGCTCAACCCTGTTTAGTCTGTTTCCAAGAGTGGACGTGGCGATTAAATAGGACGTAATACTGTAATGCTACTGCCTTCAACCACCAAGGTTCCTCCGTCAATGTAATACTATCTCAAAGGGTCTCTTTTTCTTTAACATAATTTGGGTTTTTACTATACATATATCCACTGATAAACGTAATGCATCCGAAATAAGGGCAACCGATTTTTTCCCCAAAAGCAATTAAACATTCATTTGGCTGAAATCTTTTCACTGCATTGATTGCACTTAGCGCGCTTTAGTCATTGCGCTACATTGCGTTAACGCAGCTATTACTAGAGCGCAAAGCAATACAGTGATACCCAGGCTTGCTGCGAAGATTATTATTAGTCGCATCAAAAAACTTAACTTTTCAATTTTGACGTCAAACTAAATGGCTAGTGGGTAGCACGCATTTATTACTAAATCTCCACGAATACATTAGCAATGACAAAATTTATACAGCTAAATTTGTTTATGGAAGCTTTGGTGTTTCATTCAATTAATACCTTTATACATCTTAATGCTTATTGTCTTATGACAGTTCGAAATTTACTATGCTTCACATCGTTTACGCCCACTAGTATCCAAGCTTGTTTTACTACATTGGTTAATTAGTTTTTTTCTTATACTAAGTTGATTAATTTGCCTGCTTTATTATTTACCGTAGATGGTAGAGGGCTATAAATTAGTTTAGCATTTTTTTTGTAAGTGTTCGAAATCGAACGTTTATCGCTTTGAAAATTCATGAGAATTCCGATGTAGAAAAGTGAATTTGTTACAAGTAAATGTGTTAATGGAGATATTAATAATTGCATGTCACTTTAGTATATGGGTATGTAATTATAACAGTTTGGGCGGAAAATAAATTGTCATAATGTTGGAGTTAGCAATTTTAATAAATACTTTTTTATTGCGGTGGCTATTAATGAAGAGATTTAAACTCAAATTTGTTATACGTCCAACTGTGTTTTAGCATAAAAAAAAACATATTAAAAATCCACTCTGATGGTTGGTTATTTAACTATAGGACACTAGTTGCTTTTATAACAACCCTGACTTTAATAGGAGGGAATGTCCGAATATTGTATTACTTAGGCGTTCAAAAGGTTCTCGAGGCAAATAGAGATTCCAACAAAATCTAAAAATATTTTTTTAATTTCCACATATTGAAGATATTTAGATAAAGCATTTGAAGTCAATAGAATAAAAAATAATTTAATACTTTTAAAAAATATATTAAAGTTTCAGATCATAAAATTTGTGGACTCTTTGACTAATTTCAATATTTTGCATATTCAAATGGATTGCTCTTAAATTTTAGCGTATAACGAATACTTGGAACTTACAAGAACGTCGAAAGTCTCCAAAAATGTATGTATGTTGTTGTAAAAAAAACCAAACACTGCACCTTTTTCCAGTGTACTGCAGAAACCATGAAATGTACTTCAGAATAGTCAATTGTACTTCAGAAATTGTAAAATGTATTTTAGAATAGTCATTTGTATTTCAGAAACTGTAAAATGTACTTCAGAATAATCAGTTGTACTTCAGAAACCATAAATTGTACTTCAGAAAATATAAATTGTACTTGAGAAACTGTAAATTGTACTTCAGAAGCTTGATTATTCTCAAGTATATTTTACAGTTTCTGAATTACAATTGATTATTCTGAAGTACATTTTACAGTTTCTGAAATACAAATGACTATTCTGAAATATATTTTACAATTTCTGAAGTTCAATTGACTATTTTGCAATACATTTTACGACATCTGAAGTACAACTGACTACTTTGAAATACATTTTACGACTTCTGAAGTACAATTGATTTTTTTGAAATACATTTTACGATTTCTGAAGTGCAATTGACTATTTTGAGATACATTTTACGATTTCTGAAACACACTTGGAAAAGGTGTAGCAAATCTATAATTTTGTTGAGCTAAAACGTATATATATGATTTGCAGAAATCGTAAAATGTATTTTAGAATAGTCATTTGTATTTCAGAAACTGTGAAATGTACTTCAGAATAAAAAATTGTACTTTAGGAACCGTAAATTATAATTCAAAAGCTGCAAACTGTAAATCATAATTAATATGAATTTATAATTTCTGAAGAACAATTTACAGTTTCTGAAGTACAATTTATGGTTTCCGAAATAAAATTGATTATTTTGAAGTTCATTTGACATGCTGAAGTACGTTTTACGATTTCTGACGTACATTGTACGGCTTCTGAAAAATAAAAAAAAAATTATAAAATTTCTTGAAATTCATGGAATGCAAAAAAATATTGCAAAAGCCCGATTTTTAACGAAAAAAACCCCACCAGTTTTGAAACAAGCTCCTTTCGTTTATTCGAAGTATTTATTAATTAAGTTTTAATGTGCCAGTCTTAATTAAATTATTCGCCACAAGCCTGTATTAACCATAATCGTCACTTTGCCTTAACTGCCATAAAAAATACTAAATACTAACCACTTTAACAAAACCGCTGGTACTTGTAAGCCCACTGCTCTTGTGCTTACAGCTGGCTAATCTTGCTTCAAGGAATCGCATTTGTTTGGTTCACAAAGCATTGATGTTAAGCAACTTCAAAATAGTTAAATTAACTGCAAAATAAAAAACCATTGCAACATTTATGCTTATCTCTCTCACTTGCTCTTTCCCACTGCACACCCACTCTACCGGCTGTTGAGTTATTTCTGGGATAATTTGCAACGGCTGCTGGTCATGGTTTTGAATAAATTTTGTGTTTATTTTTGTCTACCAGCTGCGCACGTGCCACAGTCTCGTCATCGGCACCAACGGTCAATTAGGGTACATATTTTAGTTAACTGTTTTTCGTTTTGTTTTGCCAAAAAATTGCGCCACCGCAAAACACTTAAAATTTTTTTCGACTGAACATATTTTTTTCCTTATGTAAGAAAAGGCTTATGTCTTAAAGTGAAAGAAGTATGTTAAAAATTATTTATTTTTTTCCCAACAACCCATTACCCATTCCTCGTATGGGTAGACTATGCATAGCATGCTATAAGGGTATACACAGGTTTTGAAGTGGAACTTCTTTGCCAGCGATGCGATGTTTAGGTTGACATGCACCAGCTTGAGATAGCATGTGTTGTTTTCGGGTTAAGCACTCTTATAGTGGATACTCCCCGGTTATATAGTGCGTTTCATAACAATAGCACATTCAGCATTTATATATTTTAAACATTTATATAATAAATTTAAGCTCACTATTTTTTCTCATATAATTCTTTTAAGAGTCTGTATTAAAAATTTTGTTAACATTTTCTTCTTATCTTCTTTGTTTCTTATCTTGAATCATACTTAGTTATAACAGTTTGATAAGTTTCACTTCTATTAATTTTACAAGATATGCTATTTTTGATATCAAATTTTTATTATGTAGTAAGAGTGTACGATTAGGTTAAAAATTGAGGACTTTTTATGGTCTTCAGAAAAAATATTAGCTTAAAGGCACTGAAATCTAAACAAATGCTTTTTTACAATTTTATGCTTTTTCAACTTTTGCATGTGGGACGTACAGGAACGATAAGTATTTGTGTGAGCAAACGAATTTGTATTTATTTCCTTAATCTGCGGTGTGAGTATTAGGTTTTCTTTGAGAAAATTGTGCTAATTTATTTGGTTAATTGGGCTTCAAGTCTATCCTCCATAAATGTTGCAGCGGTTGTAAGGTGAGAAAACTAATTAATTGAGACTTTAATGTCTAAAATTTAGGTTTTATTAACTTCATTAATGGAGTAATAGTGAGTGGGTTTACTTTTGCTTTCTAGTTTTATAATACAACTTAAATCATTAAACGTTTTTTAATTTTTCAATTTGTACATTGCAGTGGTTTGAAATTGAAAGTAATATTTATAACTAAATGCGCAAGTTGAGAAAGCTTGTCCCGCTTTACGGCCAAAATATACATCTAAGGTATAAACAATTACATATCTATCGGTAGGTCTGTCCAAGCAGCAGTGCAGTCAATAAAAAAAAACTAAAAAAAAATTAATTATAGTATAGATAAATTAGTTAAAAAATGACACCACTACCAATGCCAAACATTTTTGTTTAATTGGTATTATTGTATTAATCACTGGCTACGATGCCCACTGTCAGCTGCTCTCCTGAGAGCTCGAAGATTGCTTTGTTGAAGATATTAACAAGCAATGTAAAATATGAGCAAATATGTAAACTTCATTGATGATACAAACAATGTTTACAAAAACAAAATACTTGATTGTTCATAAAAAGTATTCAACACCGGAGTTAGTTTTGATTTTGTATTTGTGGTTGGGTTTGTGTGAACTGAAATAAAATAAAATAAAATAAAATAAAAAAGATAAAATAAAATTTATCAAATGGATGTGAAGGGAAGGACAGGATAGGAAAGAAAAGGAAAGGAAACCATAAAAAGAAAACAATAAAATAAATTAAAAATAGAGACTATAGAGAGAAGAAGAAATCAAAGAACAGAAAAATATATTAAAGGAAAGGAGCAGGAAGGGGAAAAATACGACGGTGAGGAATAATAGCAAATAATGAAGGTAAAATAAAGTTTTGTGGTTAAGTTTATACCTGTGGGCGATCTCTAGTATTCTGAAATGTACATATATTTTACTTCAACAGTAAGTCTCCAAAGTACTGTTCCATTATTTCTTACCAAATATTTCAAAAGTTTATCCAATGTGTTTGAAAAAATATTGATCTGATTAATTTTTCAAACTCTCCATAAAATTAAAAGTCTCCAAAACTTATTTTAACTGTACAGTGATGCTTCCCAATAAACAATGAAGTAAGCTAGTTTATTAAACAATATTTTCCAAACGTTGAAATAAATGTTTTCCCAACGAGTTTGTAACTAAAAAAATTTGACAAACGTTTAAATATATTTTCACAATTGTATGGTAGCTTTAGGGAACTAACTTGAGGTGAACTTCCTACGAGGTGAAAATTTGGCAGCTCTCAAAAATAATGCTAAATAGTTTACCTACTTGATTTATATGGACTTTATTATATGGCCGACGTGGTGTAGAGGCCCAAGGTTAGAGTCCTGGGACAGGTAACATCAAAAGTGGTTTGAAAAAGGTTTTTCAAAACGGGGTCTGAGGGTAATTCTGCCATGGAAGGCTTCTTAGCACAAATTTATCTGTTTTGCTTTGCAGATGCCGTTCGGCAAAAAACAGTAGCTCCTGCCAATTTGTATTAAAAATTTAAAGCTGCACGCCACAAATTGGTAAAAAAAGCTCGCGCCGAATTTAAAAAAAAAATTTTTTGTTGTACTTGAATTAAAAAAAAAGTAATAAATGGAACTGAAATAACTCTAAAACATATTTTAAAATAATTATAATAATTTATTTAATAAAAAAAAATGAGGAAATTGTCGGGATTCGAACCAGCAACCTTCGGAGTAAAGATCTAGTACATATTCATTAGGCTACTGGCCCGTTTTCAACGTCGTTGCCTAAATTGGAGTTTTATCAATGAGTTTTCAACAAACCCTTACTGTACGTTGAATAAAACGTTAGTTAAAAATTGTTTTCCAAACCTCATTTGCAATTGTTTAAAAAGCGATCACTTTCGTTGATTCGACAATTGTTTACAAACGCTTAACAATGATTATAGTAAACGTTTTCCAAACGAAAAAATTGCTAAAGTAAATTTATCGTAAGCTTATAGTTAACGTATTTTGCTTATTGGGTTATCTTTAAACATGTGTATGGGTATAGCTGCAGTACTAATTGAGCAAACAAATATTTTAAAATTTATTATGTATTAATTCTTCTCAAATTTTTGCTATGCAGTTTTTCGAAACACTTTCACTTTTTACTTAGCTCAAAGCCGTGCTTATATTTATCAACTTATTATTTTTTATTTCAACAATTTCGCAAAGGTTACAAAGTCTCCAAAATCAAATTTTTCGTGGAATCCTTATAATTTATCTAGTAAGGCACTTTGAGCAAAGAAATTTTCTAACTTTCCACCTTAACATTTTGGTCTTAACAATCAACATCTAAACAATGTTTTAAAGCAGAATCTAAAATTTAATTTAATATTATTTTATAAAATACTACAAAATCTACGAAAATTGTTTCCTTAGCTTTTTAAACTATCAAAGTTCGGGGCGAGCAGAAAATATCTACTTTGGGTTTACAACATCCCAACATATATAAACTCTACCTCAATTCTGTTAAAATTGAGAAAAGTCTCCAAACTCTACAAAGTCCCTAAAAAACGCCTTTGCCGCATAAAATTGTAGTAGATATAAACATCTTAAGACAAAGTAATGGTCATTACGAGCAGGTGCAAAACTGAATGTCATCTCAAAACGTTTGACTTTTACAAATCCTCTTTACAGCCCACTTTAATACAGTTTTTTGCAGCAAAAAATAAAATAAAGAAACTTTTTCTTTTCATAGCCTCATGCAATCAAAATATATTTTTACACTGAGTATTTGTAATAAATGAAATACCCAACCGGGCATGACTAATACATTTTGCAAAAGCCTCTACACATAGGCGAAACATATGAGGGTAAATTGTTGTAAATAAATAATCCATTCATATGACAAATGGTTATCCAAAGCCATTTGCACAATGACCACAGCGGAAATTGTACTTTTATTTTATAAATTTTTTGTTGTAATTGTTACAAAAACATTCGCCTTAAGCTTTTTTTTTTTATAGTGAAAGTGACTTCTGCCCCTTTAGGTATGAATGTTAATGCCTTCTGGGTGTTTATATATTTCAAAGCTATTGCAGCGTTATCTAATTGATATGTACAAGGTGGCGCAAAAGTAAGCTTCCGATGTTCAGCATATCGGTTGTGGCAGGTGCAGTGTGTGTTGTTGCACCGTCTTGTTGGAACCACATGTTTTCCAATCCCAATTCATCAAGTTGCGGCAAAAAGAACTCGTTGATCATTGCTCTGTAGCGCTCACCATTCACAGTAACCGTTTGGCCCCGACCGATTATTGGTCAAATAAATAGTCAGCAATATTCCGCGTTCTGGAGCAGTGTAGCGTAACATTGTTTATTAACGTGTATTTCGCATGTGTTTATTACACAAATGTCAAAACAGAACTGACTTTAGGGGCCAATCGCAAAATTTATAGCATTTTCTGATAGGAGGATTACTTTTGCGCCACCTTGTAGTACTCATCATTGGTACGCACTGTTGACCAGTCATACGCAATAAATATACTAATGTTTAAAAAAAAAAAACAACTTAAAATCATTAGGGAAATAAAACGTATAACAATGTTTTTTCGTTTAATTTTTTTAAAGTAATTCCAAGCTCTGCATATAGAATGTATCATGTGCACGTATACGGGCTAATGATGGAAAAAACTGTATGATGGCTGAAGAAAGAGAAAGTAGGTACTTGAACCGGAAGAGCGCGCATCAATACTTTGAAAATTTCGAGAGCATGAAAAAGTGAATTAGATAGGATCGTACATTTTTTTAGCTCTCATGGTTATGTTTGAACATGTTTGTAAAATAAAGAAGAATACACCTATCAGATGAAAAAGTATACCGAAATAATCAGAGGACGAGGAAAATCGCTTTGGAACAATCTTCTGTTCGTTTGTCAATCTGTTTGAAAACAAATAAGTCAATCAATTTTTAAGATATCTCGATGAAATTTCGTATACCGACTTCTTTTTTATTGTTTTATTTTCCACTAGCAGACCCGGCAGACGTTGTGCTGCCTATATTGGACAAAGTCTACTGTCTTTCCTCACCATTCAGCGCTTCTTGTTCATTGGCGCCTATATCTTTTTTGTTCATTGCCGTTTTACTTTCCCCCCACCTTCCATGTGCCCTTTCTCTACATTTTTCTTTAACACCTCCTCTTTGTCTCAAAATTTACTCTTTCTACTTTATAGAAATCGACAATACACTTTGGACATGAGTGAAGAAAAAACAACACACAAAAATATGTGGGCGTTGGACCGCCCACTTTTCGAAAAAATTATATAATTCTTGACTAAAGGACATATATATCCAAATATCATTAATTTAGACCAAACACATTTGGAGTTATGAAAAATTTTAATTTTATAAAGTCTGGGGGCGTGACAGCGCCCACTTTTCTAAACCTATATATAGCCAATGGCGTACCCAGTGAATCCAAGAATATATTCTGAACATTTCATAAAGATCGGTGAGTACTTTGGACGCCTATAAAAACACACACAGACTCACAGATAGACATTCATTTCTATTTATAAGATGAGATGGATTGATTTTTAGAATAATATTTTGCTCGTTGTAATCTACAGGCAGAATCAACTTCATATTAGTTACTCTTTCGTGATTGATTCTTATTTGTCTAGTAGGGAGTGCTTCCGGTCTTGGCAACAAGTAAGACTGCTTACTCAGTCTAAAAAATAGAGTCCACTCTGGACGTATAAAGATCACGCTCTAAAAGTACTGATGTTATCAGAATCACGGTCAGTATCGGAAGTTGAAGCCATAACAATTGAAGTATTGGAGAGAACAGTTTTCCGATAGGTTTAAAGTCATTACAGTGATGCCGAAGGGAGTACTTAAGGAATTTCGTTGATGGCCTTTATGAGCTTTAGGCTGATGCGAGCGTGATGTGAATTAAATCTCAACTAAGTACTCCGTCTCAATCTCCTCGGGGGCATAACTGGGGTGCGAATGAGCAAAGCAACTCCGTCCTAGAAAGTTTCATTATGAACCCCTGATTTTGGAATCAGAGTTAGGAAGAGGTGTTCACTAAGTTGGAAAAAAACAAAGTGGTCTATTACTTAAAATTTGTTGGCAATCGCTTAGAAGGGACATGAAAATGTGTTCAATAAATGCAACAATAATGCCGTACTAGTTATTTAGTGATGAGCATACAAAGATACACACAAACAGACAGTCAAAAATTAAAAAAAAAAATGCCTTTGACTTTTGTTGCTTACTACACATATTAAGTTTTAGTTAGCATCTATTTTAGACAGACATTAAACGACATTTGATAGCCACCATAGTGTATATCGGCAACAAAATGGATCCCTAACAAATAGTTGGAATTCCACTCAATTTTATAAAGAGGTTTTCCAGTGATGCGCGAACAAACTTGTAGATATACAGACGAAAACGCTAAAAACTGCTATTTTGGCTTCTATTACTCTAACAAAAACTATTCATGTATTATTCTTTAAGACCTATAGTGTAAAGGCATCGGCATATTTAAATTTTATTATATATAAAGATAAATAACAATTTGCCATATTCACAGCCAAATAACAAATCTTTTTTTTTCGAGGTCAGCGCCAGCGTCATTAAAATAATGGCATGCACTTGTCAAATAACGGTAATGCCAATTGAATTGACATTTGAAACACAGAATGCCGACAAATTTAAGATGATAAACAGTGACACTGACACAGAGAAAGCGTAATTTGCATGACCATAGCACAAGCGCATTGTTTTTGTTAAGCGGTTTGGTTTATCTTTTGATAAATAAAAAAAAATTTCACCGACATATGCAACTTTGTTGTTGGTGTGAAAAGTATTATTTACTTTGAAAATTATTTACCGACTTGTTAGGTGCTTAAATATTTATTTTCAGTTGTCAGGTTTCTTGTTTTTTTTTTCGAGCAAAACATATCAATTGCTAATGCTATACAACACTGTATTATTCTGCTGTCAATTTTGACAGATGCATTTTTACTAATACATAGTAAAGTGTGTGTCACTTTTGCGGGCGCTGGCGAACACAGCGGAAGCTGCTGAAAGCGAAAGAAATGTGAAATGAACACTTTGTTTATTGTTTTTGTTGTTTTGTTTGTTATTGCTATCGTTGGATTTGTTTTCATTCGTGCTGTTGTAGTTGCCATTTTTGTAATAGCGGTAAATCAGCATTTACTATTTTGAAAACTGGGTAAAGATGCGCTTAAACTCACTTTTCATTAGCGAGTGGTTGTTGTTGTAATTGCACACTCCACACTTGATACGAGCTGCAACTCCATCTAACGTTACAAATATTTTCATGCTGCATTTTCACCATTTTTTTTGCGAATGATTACCTGCTCTCGTTCATCTATAAAGCGTGACTAGCAACATTTTAGCCAGCATAATGACGGCGATTGTTGTTCTTGTTGGTGCATATATTTTGTTGTTGTTGTTTTTTGTAAATTTTGAAGAAACAAAGAGTTCAAGAAGCGTTCAAGTCGAAACAAAGTGTCTTTGTAGCCTATAGTTTTTGTTGTGAAGCTTCCAAAACTCCAATGGTACCCAAGGGTAACATTTTTACCATAATAGTTGTTGTTGTAGCAGCTAACGTGCATCCGTCTAGAGCTGAATAAAAGCTACTGATAGTCTTCTGATTCATCTAAAGATAGGCTGAAAGACTGAGTTACTTCCACGGGATTATGCCATATAACAATAATGTTAGATGAGTGGATCTCAGTGGCCTGTAAAGTCATTATGCGGCATTAGGTATCATGCGGCTATTCCCTACATGTCGAATATTAGTTTGGAATCTCTGGATAAAGCCAGGATAAGAAAGGTTTTAACTTCCTACAGTGCCGGATGAAAAATGTGCCAGTGTGTCACGTAAAAGTGAGACAACGCGCTCTCCTATTCCCCCAAAGGTCGAGGTTTGTCGAGAGCTACAAAATGTGTGAATGATCAACCAAATCATGAGAGCACATTGTCAGACTGTTATACCAAGATCTTGGGATTGTCGATGAGGACAGTGATATAAAGCAGCATGTTTACCCATTGGGTCTGATAATAGTGGGATCGATGATGTGGCTGAAATGGAAAATTCTTTGGGGCGAAGAAAGCATCAAGATCGTCAGAGTTGACGATCCGGTACATTCTTTATGGCGCTTGCACGAACCTCAAAAAATAAACGATCCATCCTTCAAGCTCCCGTGATAGGGTGAAGAAATCCATTCCAATATTGTTTTCGAAGTTGAGCCAGAGTTAGTAGACTTTCAATTGTAAGTTCGTGTTCCTCTGTAGACACAGGTGGTACCAGTCTCATTCCGCACACCTTGTTTGGCTTGTTTTCCATGTATAAATATCGTAGCTACTCCACCTTATTTTCTCACGTCATTATGTGATTATTAGGGATAGGGTTTGTAACGTCCAAGCTTACCTACAAAGCTTTGAGTGAGCCTTCTTCCTCTTAGTACTGATAAAGCAGATACAGTTGCCATGACACATGGCTCTAAGTGCAAGATGATAGCATCATATCTGATAAGCGATCTGGCTGTGAATGTATTTCAGGTTTCTGGGTATCAGTATGACCCATTTGTCTGAAAGCATTGATAGCTCACTTCAGCGTGTAACACATTTGCTTCCATCCGAACTTAGTCTTTCTTACTTAACTTTTTTTTTAGCTTCACTTGTTGTGTTTCTGTTTTCTGGTTTGTCACTGCCTCAAGTTTGATCAGCAAGTTTTTTTTTAAGTTTATTTCTTGCATTTGCTGGCATGTGGCATGCGGAAAAACTTGTTCTTCAACTACTGTGTTAAGCATAAATTCGCAGTTATATACCTACCTTCATATATTTCTACACATGCATACCTTGCACGCTTCTTGATATATGGAACTAACATTTTACCGCTAACTTCTGCTACTACCCTGTAGTCCAAATAACTAGCTGAAAACTACTTCAAAACTAGTATAAGTAGCAATAAATAAATAAAATAAAATAAAATAAAATAAAATAAAATAACTTAAAATAAAATAAAATAAAATAAAACAAAGCAAAATAACATACAATAAACAAGTAAAATAAAATAAAAAAAGTAAAATAAAATAAAATAAAAAAAGTAAAATAAAATAAAAGAAAATAAAATGAAAAAAATTTAATAAAAAATTTAAACAAAAATAAAAATAAAATTAAATAAAATGAAATAAAATTAAAATATAAAATGAAATAAAATCAAATGAAATAAAACAAAATAAAATACAATAAAATAAAAAAAATAAGATAAAATAAAATAAAATACAATAAAGTGAAATAAAGTAAAATAAGATAAAATAAAAAAAAAATGAAATAAAATAAAATAAACTAAAATAAAATAAAATAAAGTAAAATAAAATAAAATAAAATAGAATAAAATAAAATAAAATAGAATAAAATAAAATAAAATAAAATAAAATAAAATAAAATAAAATAAAGTAAAATAAAATAAAATAAAATAAAATAAAATAAAATAAAATAGAATAAAATAAAATAAAATACAATAAAGTGAAATGAAATAAAATGAGATAAAATAAAATATAAAGTAAAATAAAGTAAAACAAAATGAAATGAAAAAAATAGAATAAAATAATTTGAACCAAAATAATATAAAATTAAATAAAATAACATAAAATAAAATAAAATAAAGTGAAAAAAACAAAAAATAAAATAAAATAACATAAAATGAAATAAATAAAAAATGAAAAAAATTAAAAGAAAATAAAATAACGCAAAATGAAACAGAATAATAAGAAAAAATATGGATTCAAACAAAAATAATATAAAATAAAATAAAGGAAATAAAATAGAATAAAATAAAATAAAATAACATATAATTAAATAAAATATAGTAAAAAATGAAAATAAAAAAGGAAAACAAAACAGAATAGAGTAAAATGAAATAAAACAATATAAAATAAAAAGAAACGAAAGAAAATTAAGTTTTATTAAATTAAACGTGGGAAAATAAAATAAAATAAAACTCAAATAAAAGTTTTACTGAGATTTTCCAAAGCTTTTAATATTTGTTGCTATATGTTTGGTTGTTGTTGTTGTTGTTGTTAACAGTGCTTCGCCCTGCCCCAGATTGGACAGGGTTACACTGAAATAACAGCCCTTGGCCGGGTGAAAAAACCCGGGTCATTCCGGTGCGATAGAACCGGCTGTTGCGGGAATGGAATGTTTGGTCTTTTAGACTAGTTTAAGCCCAGGGTAAACCACTAGTTGTAAACTAGTATTTTTTATGACCAGTTGGGTTTTTCATATGAATGACTTGAGTGAGTTAACTCTGCTAAAGCTCGTTTTTTTGTTGTTGATTTTCTTAAAGGGCAAATCAAGCTGCATTTACTCACACCCACAAACAGATATATGCACTTTTGCATTTACTGCCATCGCCACATAGTTGCGTGCTTGCATGCTTACATGCACCCAATACCAGAAATCCAGTCACGCCAAGCAGACAACTTGTCGACCGCTTTTTTGTTGTTTTTGCTTTGTAACCGATTGGTTTCACTTTTATTTGATTGCTCGTTGCAATGCCGACTGAAATACCGCACGCTGTTGTAGTGTCACCAATACTCGTTTATAGATACAGTTATTAGCATTCAGCGTTAAGCGCAGCACAACACCTGTCACACCTTCGTCTCTGAGTAAACGAGTGACATGGATAATTAAAGTCTGCCGGGCCCTTTAGTATGTATATACTTTTTGTCTATCCGCGTTCAGCTAGAAAATGGCTTGACACACGCCTATCAAATTTGTGAAATAAAATATCTGCCAAAATTGTAGAAAATTTTTAAAAATTGAGTGTGATATGCCAATATGGAAGGTAGTTTACGTGTTATTCAAACAAAAATATTTTTTAGTAGGGTTACCATATACGGTTGCCACCTTATAATATTATATTTATTTTTCGTATACCCGCTATTATACCGAATTTGGCTGAACTTTTGAAAAAAATATAATATGCTCTAGCTCTCCTACTTGCACTTTGCATGTCTTTACAGGGTTGCCACCTATTTAAAATATGAAAAAGCAAAGTACCGATATGGATATAAACCGAAAGGCACTTTTTTCTTATTTCAACAAAAATATTTCTAGTTAGATTTTTTTCCTAGTGTTGCCACCTATCTTATTATAATCCTGATATATACATTTTTTTTTCAATTCTGTTTTTATCTCGCATTAACAAACACAAACTTTTATAAAATTTTGTATAAATATTATTTGCTGCAATATACAATTTTTCACTTTAGTGTTACCACTTAGAATGATTTTTGCAAGGTTGCCACCTATTTGAAATTTGAAAAAATATGTGTTTCAATAGAAAGGTGTTTTATGTCGTACGAGTATTTCAAGAAAAAGAGTTCTAGGTTATATTACTATTATGTGTCATCTAGATTAGACTGGGCCAAAAAAATTTTTGTCACAGTCTAATCTAGATAAATATTCTCTTACTACCCCGCTTATGACTCTAGCTCCAATAAACCCACTTCAATAGCAACCCTAATTCATATATGACTAGTCACTGAGTAGTCTCCTAAGTTTAAGAATTTTGGAGCAGAAATTAACTATTCAGAAAAGCAGAATTTTAACAGCCATAAAAACTCAGTAAATGCCAAAAACGCAAAAATGTCACTTAAATTGGCAAAAAATCATTACAAATCACTTGCGGCATTTGCCACCGTCAATTGTCAGCCATTAACCATCAGCCATAAGCGTCAAAGTGTCAATTTATTTCAAATGCTATTCAATCTTTTGTTGTTGTAAATATTTTTAAAAGGAAGAAAAAAAATGACATGACATTTGCGCGCGGTTTTTTTGCAATTACTCTTTTATTATTTTTTTCTAAACCACTGTAGCAATAACTCAATTGCTGAATCCGTTCGCCTTCTGGGTAGTTTATTTGTTGCAAAATTTTTGTGGAATTTGTATTGTTTTATATATCTCAGACATGACATTCCTGAGTTATCGTGTTCAATGCCAAATAGCCGTTGTTGTATTTGAGTTACACGTGAGTGTTTTGCAAAAAAAAAACAACTAATATTAGAATCATGCACAGTGTGTCTCAAAAGTGAGTAGATAGTGTTTGTTAATTGAATAAAAAGAGATAAAAAATATTCAGCAAAGCTTAAAGGCCTTACTGTTTTATTGTTTTCGCTAAAACTTTTGAAATACCTCATGAGGTCCACATTTGGGAAGGCTGTGAACTTCGCAGTTGCCAACAAGTGGCTTCACAACTGTGCAAAATGAAGTGGCTTCAAATCTTAAACTCGTCGCTTTCAACACTATACTTTTCGGAAGAAATACGCAGCCTATATAGGTAGAATCGATTAGTAGAAGATTGCTATGCAAATTATTCTAAGTTCTAAAGCAGATTTTTTTAAAAGTAAACAAAAATTAGTAAAACTTAGTAGTTGGTGAATGAAAAGTAGTAGAATATATCAAATTTTAATATTTTGGTGTATTAAAAATTAAAGACTATAAAATTCCCCATGCTATTCTTAAATTTTTAATAAACGTTCAAAACTTTTTAGTATTTTACAGTAATGTTTATTATAATTTAATGCTTTTTCAAATATTTCTATAAAATTTCATAGTTTTTCTTTAATTTTTAATATACTCTTGCCGATATTTCTCTCCGTGTACAGACTTAGTCCAGGGATACTTTATGTATACCCCGCTGGAGTAGTTCCTCCATCTTTTCGAGTACTCAGTGAGACCAACTGAGCTGAGGAGCGTGGGTCACAGCGCAGCAATCTTTATACGTTCATATTGAGGTTGATCCGATATTATAGAGAGTTTTCTTGGCGAGTGGATACAGCCGACATCCAGATTAACCTATTATTCCCACAGTAAACCAGTCTACGTGCTTATTCGTGACTTACCTGAACAAGGGCTGTCATAGAAATGTCTAGGAATGTCCAGCTTCAACAGAATTTGATCAGACTGAAACCGTCGTTGGTTGGGTGCGACGTGTTGTAGATTATACCTTCACGTTACCTTTTTTAATTTTAAGTTATGTTATGTTATTTTAAGTTGTGTTGCGTTTTCTTTTGTTATGTGGGATGATGGTATGTAAATTATATTTTCGTATTTCGTATATTATGTAGTCTTTAGCTATGTACGGCAATGTTATGTGATGCTACGTGATTATATAGTGACATATCATTTTAGTTTATGCCAAACAATGTTATGTTATATTATACTATTTTTATATTCCGTTATGCTATGTTTTTAGCTTGTTATGTTTTATTATGTTATGCCACTTTATGTCCTCTACAATATTGTATAAGTTGATTAGTTATACAATTTTATGCTATTTTAGGCATGTTCTGTTATTTTATGGTTTGTTAAGTCATCAAGTGTTATGGAATGTTATGCTGTTTTTATGTTCCGTTATGTTATGTTTTTTGTTTGCTGTAGTTTGTCACTTCGTTTTCTGTATATGTATATGGTATATTATGTTTAGTTATGTCACTTTATGTTATTTATGTGTATTTTGGGTTATGGTATGCTATGTTATGCGGGTTTGAGAGCTCGGCATGATTATATTTTGGTGTATTATATCAGATTTTGGTATGCTATGTTATAACTTTGGTTAAGTTTACGTTATTCTGTGTTATGTAATGCAATGTTATGTCATGCCATTTGACTTGAAATACAGTTTTATGCTTGCTTATTGACCATAACACGCAAGTTTAATATATTTCAAATAAATGTTATGTGTCAATTGTGAATAACAAAAATGTCTCTTGACAGTTTTAAAGTACAGTTGTGTGCAATATAATAGTAGTGAAGTTAAATTAGATATCGTTTGAAGAAATAGAACGAAGCTGTGATTTTAAAATTTTCATTTAAAATATAACTAATTCCATAACCGAAACCACATAAAAAGAAAATTCAAAGCTTACAAAAAGTTCAGGAATTTGAAAACGCAGTTTTATAGCTCATTCAATCTTAGCACAATAATATGCAAGTTAGAAGTACTTTAAAATTTCGTCTTAATTTTTAGAATTTTTTTATCAAGGATTTTGGTGTTTTTTCCATATAAAATAAATTTTTCTTCATGCGTTGTATGGAAGAAATCACTCAATACTCATGATGAAAAAAATTCTAAACAATCAGAGAAATTTTTAAGCGAGTTTTAACTTGCACAATGTTAAACTAAAATTGACTGGTTTACAAAAGTGCGTACTCAAAATCTTTCTAGAAATTTTGCCAAAAATTTTAAAGATTTTGATGGCCATTCTTTAAAGTTTAATTAACTTTCCTGAACTTTGTGTACACTTTAAAATTTCTTTTTATGTGGTTTCTGTTATGGAATTCGCTATATTTCAAATGAAACTTATAAAAATCACAACTTCTTCTTATATGATTTATTTTGTTGTGTTGATCTTCCGACAGGGTAGTAAGCTGATTTTTGTTGGAACGATTTTCCGTCATCCCTTGTCAAGTTTGGTTTTGTGACAAACCGGTTTCGGCGTTCTGCCATTTTCAATGCCTAGTTTCGTTCTCGAACGAAACCAAACTTGACAAGGGATGACGGAAAATCGTTCCAACAAAAATTCTTCTTATATCATCTAACGATATCTATTTTAATTTCACTACTATTATATTGAACACAGCTGTAATTGAACATAAGCACACAAGTGCACATAACATACATACAAACATATCTACGATATGTGTTTAACCCTCTAACAGGCCAATGTTTGTTCCAAATTAAGAAACTCATATTTTATAATTCTAGTGCGATAAACTCGAATTTGAAGTCATATATCCAAAAGGGCTGATAATTTTGCTTCCGCGGCTGAAGCCAAAAACCCTGCCTTTAGCCGGACTTGCCTGTTAACTGCCCACACCGCCTTTAGGCGGGGTATGATTTTTGGCCAATAGTTCTATAAATTTAATTACAAATCCACATCTTCTTCATAATTTCTCATCCTTAATAATTACTTTACTTAGTAAAAATTTTGTTTCTTTTCTTTAGAAATCATTTTTTTTCACTTTTTTGTAATTACGAAAAACACTTCTCCCAAAACTATTTTTTTCTTACAAATTGCACTCAATTTTTCAACCATAATGATTATAACGGAACTCTGCCACCACCTAAAACTATAAAATCAAGATTACGACATAGATAAAATATATGGCGACGATTATTTGTCAACATTAATAGAAGAAAAGTAGAGGTATGCGGGTTATATCTGTTTAATTTACCCCGCCTAAAGGCCATCCTGCCTGTTAGAGGGTTAAATATAGCACGAGAAACAGTTAGCTGAGTGGAAATAATAAATAATCTGTCTGTCTGACAAACAGACAAACTACAAATCGACAAAATGTCACTTAATATATCGAGTGAATGGCAGCCAGCCACCCATTCAGACACGCGGAAATTTGATCTATGCGGCTAAGCTTAGGCAGTTGCCTGCGCAAAAATCAACAGACAAGGGTGGAATTCATAAATTTAACAAAGGTGTCACTAACAAAATTTGATACTCTCAAAGGTTATTTGTTTCAGCACTTAAAAGGAATTGGCTTACTCAGGGCGATATGCGTACAAAGCAACGAATGTGTGAAGCGTAAGAGTTGCACAAAAGAGTTTTTTCGCGCTTTGTTTAAAGCTAATGGGTAGCGCGTGGGTGAGTTTAATACAAGGTGGAGCAAAAGTAATCCTCCTATCAGAAAATGCCATAAATTTTGCGATTGGCCCCTAAAGTCAGTTCTGTTTTGACATTTGTGTAGTAAACACATGCGAAATACACGTTAATAAACAATGTTACGCTACACTGCTCCAGAACGCGGAATATTGCTGACTATTTATTTGACCAATAATCGGTCGGGGCCAAACGGTTACTGTGAATGGTGAGCGCTACAGAGCAATGATTAACGAGTTCTTTTTGCCGCAACTTGATGAATTGGGATTGGAAAACATGTGGTTCCAACAAGACGGTGCAACAACACACACTGCACCTGCCACAACCGATATGCTTAACATCGGAAGCTTACTTTTGCGCCACCTTGTATAATAAGCTTCAGGTGAATGGAAAGAGAAGCTAGTAATTACTTTACATATGAACACATGCATTGTCTTAAGTCTACTATGTGGATAATTGGTTAATCGAAAAATGCGAGCTAAACTTTACAAACTATCAGACCTGTAGGGGTCAGGAATTTTAAAAGAATAATATTTTAGCGGAATAGATCTCCGAGGAGGTTAAGGCATAGCTTTTCTTCTTATTCATATTGTGCTGTTTCAAACTATTTCATTGCAGCAATATGCATGGAGGGTTGCCGGCCACTATCGAGGGCCGGCTAATTTTTTGACCGATTAGTTCAGTTGAGCCACTCTAAACAAATAACTCGAATAAATGTCAAAGTTAAAGCCTCAGAGTTCTATGTAAATTGACCTTTAAATTTCTACAAAGTATTATTTCGCTGCTCATGCTCATAAGTAATTCAAGACAAGGGCAGATCAATGCGTAGCACAGCTGATCTGACTAGTTTCTTTGCCCACAGCGGTGCCACACCAAACTGGTTAGACTTTTAAGTTTCAAACAGATAGAGGCATGAAGCTAGTCGAGTTGCAAAAAGCACAGGCTAGATTATAGAAATTTGACAATATTAAGGAATTTCCGTGAAAATTAATGTAGACATTAAAAATTAACAAGCAGACGTACTCATCCTGAAGGAAACTTAGAATTATCAAATTAAATTAATCATTTAAAAATAAAAATATGTAATAACTAGTGCACCTGAGTACAAAAACAAAAAATTGGTGAAACAAAATGTTTGCTAAAAATCTCTATTTTTATGTACTAGTTATAAAATAAACTCTCTCTCTCTATGGCGCGATATACAACAGGTATATCATCATAAACCTCCTAAGAGATTTTTGCGCCAAGCTTCTCTTCCAATTTGTGGTGTGCCGATTTGAATTTTCCCTACAAATTGGTGGGACCTACAGTTTTTTGCCGACTCCGAACGGCATCGACAAAGGAGACGAATTTTTGCTGAGAAGCCTGTCATGGCAGAAATACACTCGGAGAGTTTGCCAAACCACTGCCGAGGGGCGACCCCGTTTTGAAAAACTTTTTTCAACTCACTTTTGATGTTACCTGTACCAGGGCTCGAACCATGGACCTTCGGTGTGGTAGGCCGGCAACACTACCTTCACACCACGGCGGCTAAAGGTGCTATAATATCTATAGGGTGTCGCCTAATTTGGAACAAGAAAATCGATTGCAATGTTTTGAAAATTATATTGATATTATTTTAAAAAATGTTGTATACCAACAATGCTATTGAATTCTCGTTTTCACGCCGTGTATATTTTGTAGTGCCTAGCCAATTATATTCTATATTTGCTTATTTTATTTAATTCAATTTAATTTAATCCAAATTTATTTTATTTTATTTAGGTCATTTTATTTTATTCTATTATATTTTATTTTAATTTAATTTATTTTATTTTATTTTTTTTTTTTTGAATTTTATTTTATGTTATTTTATATCATTTTATCTTATTTTATTTTGTTTTATTTTTGTTCACTATATTTTATTCTATTTTATTTTATTTTACTTTATTTTATTTTATTTTATTTTATTTTATTGTATTTTCTTTTATTTTATTTTCTTTTATTTAATTTAATATTATTTTTTTTTATTTTACTTTACTCTATTTTGAAGTACCATGACTATAAATGTGCTCAAGGCCAAGAATAATAACTTTTTTTATTAAAGTTATGGCGGTTGTCTCTAAATATTTCCTATTCTATTTTAATAAAAACTTTTAATAAGTTATTGAAAATAACTATTAAAAAATAAAAAAAAATTTTAATTTTTATAAATAAAATAGTAGAGAAGTTACCAGGCAGTTGCATTTGTTGTTTTTTTTTTGTAACTCGGTTACAAACGATTACCGCCACTATTAGGCTACTTTAAGCTGCGATCAAACGCGAACACACTGCATGAGCTCGCCTGCAACAACCAACCATATATCCACCTGGTCTATTGTGAGCATACACCGATGCGTCTGGGAGTATGTTGGTAGAACCTGACGGTGCACGTTTTTTGACACAGTACTTAGTGTTGCAAATCTAAGATTTCATTTAATAGGTACAAGGGAAGTGCTTAATGGCCTACATTAGGATGGGTTGAATTTTTTTTAATTTCGCCTGGAGAAGTAGGCATTTCTTCCCTTTATAAAAAGAAGTTTACTCAGCAATTTGAGGCAATCTACTTCAGTTTTTAATAAATAATTGATTAAGTGATAAAAAGTAGTCTAAGACTAAAAAAATGTTTTGCGTAATTGTTTTCCAGTTGAAGTAAAGAATCAAAAAATGAAATGAACTTCCGTATACTGGGTTGGAGCTTTACGGCCGGTAAATGAGAAGGCAAAAACATAAATTGTCCTTTACCCCCTATGCGTTACGACGCTACAGCGTTTTCCTCAGGGAGTCTAGTATTTTTTTTTTTTCGTTTGTAATAGAAGGAAAAAAAATTACACTTCACAATTTTCGGTTGTTTTTACGATTTTGTTACGAAAAAAATCTTCAGTTGGAACTTTTTACATATTTAAAAAATAAAATAAAAATTGAGTGGGAAACCTCTTAAGGTCAAGAAAAAAAAGAAACCCACCCTAATGTATATCAACTTCTGATTAGGAAAAGAAGAGATATAAATAAGTAAAGGTAAACTAAATTTTATTTAAAAGACTATCTTCAATTTCAGTGGAAGCTGTGATTCTTCAAAATCCTGAAAAAGCGCAATATGGTTGGCTCAAGGTCCAGCGCTACTGTGGGCATTAACTATCTGGGGCTACTTTCGTTACATAAGGCCGGCTAATTCCGTAGTTTTCTTCTAGCTACCTAAGCCTCTGGAATGTGGAGCAAATTGGGTGCGTAAACTGTTTAGCAAGTGGACTCTCGTCAGCAGATTTCCAACTGTACTTTCGGGTGCTAAATACAAACCTCTCACATAAAAATGTGGTGTCAAGTACGAAACGGCAGTCTTCAAAGGCCATTTATTTGAACAATTTTCTTTAGTACCGTTATACATTTTCAATGCTTATTTTCCGGCAATTTCACTCACATAAAATTTTTACTTCTAACAAAGATTGAAGCAATCTAGAATAACTCGCACTCGGGCTCTGCAAATCTATCAGTCCACTGATTTGAGTCATTAGTTCCAATCAAAAACGGTTACACTCAATAACAAAGTTAATTAAAATTGATTAGCACAAATGAGTTTAAACGATTGGAAAGATCATTAACGCGAAAGCGCATTAAACCAGTAAAGCGGTTAATTATGAATAGAAGTGGAAGAATAAGCGGGTAGAAAAATGGAATGCTACTATAGAAGACAATGCAGTTTTCTAGAATCGAGCTTAAAACTTCGCTTCAATAATAAACAACAATTTTTTTTGTAAATAAAGCAACAAAGCACTTATCGAAGGCTAAGCAGACCGAGTGAGCTGATTACTTGAATACATGCAAATCATTAAGGTATACATTAGGGTGGACCTCTTAAAAAGGCGAACTTTTTTTTTTTTGAAGTGTTTAGCATTTTTGAATTTATGCTGAATTATGACCAAACATATGGAAACTAGATATGTTCTTATAAAGGAGGACTTGAAAGGATGCAATCCTCATTTAGCCTCCTAAAGAGTTCAGGAAATTCAGTTAATGTAAAGGTAAAGCAGAGCGCATTCTTTTGTGAAGCACTTTTAAATAAAACCTGCTCGAGAAGTGCGGAAAAACTCACAGCACTTAGTCGAGACTATTTAAAAATCATAGGCAACTGAATATTCTTCTAGTTTTAATCAAATAGCATTGAAAAAGCATTTTTTAATTACTATTCTTCATATATTTTGAGTTAATTTATCATCTAAGCTGTCGGTCACATCATTATTACTGAGTGTCTCAAAGATTTCCTGTTTGTAATCTTGTGTCTTCCCTAAAACCAATCAGCTATTTAGCAGTGGCTGTCAAACTGTACGCCAGAATCTTTGCACTATTCCAGTGTTTTCAAAATTATATAGCTCTTAAGCTGTAAAACCAGAGCGGCTTACCAACTAACTCAGTTATAATAATTTTATATTTTATTAATATGAGTATGGCACGTATTTATGTAAATTATAGACTAAAAAGAGAATGCGAGCGCTTCACGGCTGACTGGTTATTCGAAAGTCGCGGCCATGTTAAATTTACTTATTTAGTTTGTTTTATATTATTTTATGCTATTTAAATTAATTTAATTTAATTTTATTTATTCAATTTAATTTAAGTTAATATGTTTTGATTTTATTTTATTTCAATTTACTTTATTTTGCTTTATTTTAATTTCTTTTATTATATTATATTTTATTTTTTTTTATTCAATTTTATTATTTGATTTTATTTAATTTAATTTTATTTTATTTTATTCTGTTTTGTTTTATTTAATTTAATTTAGTTTAATTTAATTTTATTTAATTTAATAAATTTTTTTTTATTTAACTTTATTTTATTTTATTTTATTTTAATTTATTTTATTTTATTGTGTTTTATTTTATTTAATTTAATTAAGTTTAATTTAATTTAAATTAATTTCATTCTATTTTTTTTTATTTTCTTTTACCTTATTTTATTTTATTCCATTTTAGTTTATTTTATTTTATTTTTTTTTAGTGGTTTTTATTTTATTTTGTTTTATTGTTTTTTTATTTTATTTTATTTAATTTAATTTTATTTTATTTTATTTTACCTTAGAAAAACATTTATAAAAAGCTATCTCTGAAAGTTTTCTATAGAATGCTCACTTAATGTATTTTATACTAGCGGAACAATCCATCAGGCGTTAAATGAGTACTAATAATAGAACACATAGAGTGCGAGTGCTCATGGCTAATGCAATTGGCAATTTTAAAATGTCTGCGGGCTATGAACTAGTGGCCTACTGGAAGTTGGCAATCATGCGCATATGAATACGCAAGCATTTTTGACTGCAAATCAATGTCATTTTATGTATGTGCCTTTGTAAATATGTATTATTGTTGCTGATTTGCGTAGCAATGTCGTACGGCATTGAGTGTCACTTTGGTCAACCAATAAATTTTGCACACAATAAGAATTGATTAGGCCGCTAAACTTCGCAAGCGATTAATTCATTTATGTGTAAAGTGCAGTGGACACATTTTAACTTAAAAAAAGTCAATATTGGATTTTTTGAGATTTCTGATAGACTGTTATTATTATTTCCCCGTGTTAATTTCTAATTGAGCTGATCTACCATTAGACTATATATGCGTTTACCAACAATTTTATACAAAGAGGGCTATGACTGAAAAGTATCTCTGCAAATGTCAGTTCGATTCAGCTGGATTTGTCAAAATGTGTAGATCACTTTTCACTACCTTGAAAATGTTAAAAGTTTTCACTTTGTTATTTGGTCGATATTATGACCACCTTTTGGTTTTGTAAAGTATACAACTTTTATCGACCAGGCGTCACTGGGGAATGCTTAACTCTCTTTTAGTGCTCGCAGGTTTCCCCTTATAAGCTTCAAAGCTTCAAATAACTTACTTTATCTCTATCAATTTATTAACAGCTCTTTGCTATCTAGATTCCAGTGCCTACCAAAGTGTTCACAGTGACTCTTGAGTTCACACTGCCATACCAGTATCATCCAAACTACTTTTCGTATTACAGCGGCTTTCGAACTTTCTGATCTGTGTTATTACTACACTCATTAGTATAATTCTTATGCCGTATATTTATTTATATAAAATGTGAAATGTGCAGTGGGAGTAGCCTATGTAGTAGGCTAGCTTATATTAAATATTATGGGATAGCAAGAAGAGTAGCTGATAAACGCCAGCTTTGTTTCTCCACCTCCTATTCATCGTGTACGCCATTAGCTGAGGCAGCATCTACTTTGTTTTGTAATATTTTTCAGAGCAAAAGAAGGATGCGACTCATATAGATATAACGTCCGCTAGGTGGGGCAGGGTTTGATGTACTTTGAAAACTCGTTGAAAACTTGTTAAAACTAACTATCGATTTATATGTAAAAATGTGATACGCTATTCACTTGAAGCTTCGAAAATGATCCAAAACGCGACGACAAAACAACACTAAAAATTTCCGCTAGGTGGCGCAGGAATCGCAATATGAGGAACATTCGTATCTATGGTGTGATTTGTCTCATATTTAAAACATCCATAAGAAAATAAAAGTATAATAAAATATTTTTCATAAGACCACCTTACCTTACTGAGAGTAAGCGGTGAATTCTAAATTGGGGAAATTCAGTGTCAATCTTACCTAAGAATATTCCGATAGGTGGCGCGTGAATAGAAATATTCAGAAAATCCGTATTTATAGTGCGATTTCTTTCAAATCTAAGACATCTATAAGACAAAGAAACAACTAGAACATCAAAGGATAATTACATTTTTTATAAGACTACCTTTATATAAGTCTAACCAAAGTAATAATTAAATTTGTGTTTTAAAAAAGAGGTCATCTCGACGAATTTCAGTGTCAGTCGCAACATAAACACGCAACACGACTACACATTTCGGTTTAGGGACGAATCGTCTCCTAATTTTCGTTCCATTTTTTTAAAGGCAGTCTTAGAAAGTCATCACCGGTCAATATCATTAACTTTTTTTACCCTTCTTCCTGCATAAACGCAATTAGCTACGGTTGTCAGTGAAGGAAATCACAGAGTTCATTGACTTAAAGCCAATTTTGCCAAAGACATAAACTTACATGGCAAACATTTTTAATGCATTACGTCAATGTCTATTTAAGGCTTCAGCTAAGCAAGGTAATAAATTAGAATATTCAACCAACCGAAGAAAACGAGCAGCTGACCTTGCTTGTAGCAGGTTGAAAAAACACTTTAGTTGAAGCCGCTTAAGCAGGTGAAAAACATTAACACAAATATGAAATAGAAAACTAAGAAAAAGGCGAAGAAAACTATGCCGAAAGCTAGAACTGGCCAGATGCCTACAAGTACAACAAAAGAAAAAAGCAAAAGCAGCAACCACACACACACACGCACTTACCTTATATGGCCCACTGTGCATGCAAGCAAATCACGTCTGGCCTGTTTTAAAATGCTCGTACAACAATTTCATTAGAGCACTGTTTAATGGTATGAAGCTTGTTTTGCTTTCATTTACATTTTAGCCTTAAGTCAAGTGGAAGACATTGAATTAGTTTCAATTAAAATTGCTAAGTGAAAAATGCAAGTATGGAGTGCGTTTACGATGAGTTTACCAGACTAACAACCTAACTGCATAAGGCACGTAAAATTGTTGAATGAAAAAAAAAGCGCGAAAAGCGAGCTGTAAAAAAAACTGAGTTAAAGCTATGAAAAATGTACTGGTTCGTTGGCAGCGCAACAATTTTTGAACGCGTTTTTGTGTGCGCCAGCAGCTACTTAGTGATTCTTGGCCTGCGCAAAAAAAAAAAAAATTGTGTTAGTAAAACACGCAAAAGTGCGCATGGAAATATCATGACTGTCGAGGTCGCTAGAAAGACCCATAAATCAAATTAAGGCGATTTACAAATGACCGACAAACAAATTCACTTGGAAATGTGTGGTTCTTGAATGTATTAATTTATGCCAAAATATTGCGCAAGAGCTTTAGTGCTGGCTAGACTGGTTTAGGAATACTCATATGAGTTCAGTGGTGCACCTGTAAGTGCTATAAGAGCAGCGGCTGAGATGATACAAGGCAAGCAGTGAATTAGTTTAAGCTAAAGTGCACTTTTAATAGCTCTAAAACACTTGAAGAGCTTCACATTAGTCGGCCTTCACTTAGAATAGATACACTACTATCGTTGATAAGATCAACCACTTTGTTTTTAATCCAGCACATTTAACATGACCAGCAAGCTTAAATATGCTTTGATTCCCTTTCGAAGCTAAAATCTATAATATAAATGCACAAGTTAAGAAATTTTGTCCCACTTAACAGCCGAAGTATACATGTAAGTTATAAACAACTATATATGCATCGATAGGTCTATTTAAGCAGCAGTGCCATCAATCAAAAAAAAAATTAAAAAATACTAATTATAATATGGAAAAATCAGTTAAAAAATGACACCACTACACATGCCAAACATGTATTCACACTACAGAGCCGTAGTTGTGTGAGTAGACATGTCATGCTTGTTACTCGTGTGATCGGCTCTCACTGTAAAAGCGAAGCATGTTTGCAGCTCTCCTGAGAGCACGACGAGTTGCTTTGTTGGAGACATTAAACAGGCAATGTAAAATATGAGCAAATATGTAAATTCATTGATTGTTTACAAAAACTAAATAATTGATTATTCATAAAGAGTATTCAACACTGGAGTTAGTTTTGATTTTGTATTTGTGGTTAGGTTTGTGTGAACGGAAATAAAATAAGATAAAATAAAATAAGATCAAATAAAATAAATAAAAACAAATAAAATAAAATTTACTAAAAGAAAATGAAGGGAAAGAAAGGAAAGCAAAGCAAGGCAAAGGAGAAGAAAGAAAGGAAATGAAAGGAAAGGAAAGAAAAGGAAACAATAAAAAAAAAACAATAAAAGAAACTAAAAATAGAGACAGTAGAGGGAAGAAGAAATGAGAGAAAACGACAATGTATTAAAGGAAGGGAAAAAAGGAATGAAAGAAATAGCAAATAATAAAATTAAAAAAAACGCACGCAGTTTTCAGAAACGCACGTCATGGAATATTAATAAAGTTGAACAAGTGCTTGTTGATATGGAACCCTGATTTTACAGTTTGAGAGCTATGCATATACCGGGTGGCGCAAAAGTAATCCTTCTATCAGAAAATGCTATAAATTTTGCGATTGGCCCCTAAAGTCAGTTCTGTTTTGACGTTTGTGTAGTAAACACATGCGAAATACACGTTAATAAACAATGTTACGCTACACTGCTCCAGAACGCGGAATATTGCTGACTATTTATTTGACCAATAATCGGTCGGGGCCAAACGGTTACTGTGAATGGTGAGCGCTACAGAGCAATGATCAACGAGTTCTTTTTGCCGCAACTTGATGAATTGGGATTGGAAAACATGTGGTTCCAACAAGACGGTGCAACAGCAAACACTGCACGTGCCACAACCGATATGCTGAACATAGGAAGCTTACTTTTGCGCCACCTTGTAATTCTGTCGGACAGTTTGACCGGTACTGGTGAACAGTTCATGTGCTATATAAGGCAGATGAAAAAAATATAACTATTAAATAAAGTATCAATAAAGTAAAAATTATAATAATAACAACTGCGTGTGGTTAGTTTATGGACAACCGTGATTTTACAGTTTGAGAGATATGAATGCAGTTTTGCAGGACAGTTTAGCAGTCACTAATAACAAGCTGATCTCTATATAAGACAGGCAGAATACAAAGGCAAGAAAAATAGAAAAATAATATTTACTCCCAACAGAAATCGCACATACAAAAACTGATACAGGAACACCAACAACACTTTCCTTGAGTTGACATATAAAATATATGTACCAAAGAATGTATAAAAGGAATAAACAAATGGCACATTAGAGGGAAAATGCATCGTGACGCTACAGCTACACGCTTAGTTGTTAGAGTACTCTAACAGCGGCTTTGGTGCAGACACTTGGGTTCGTATCTCAGTGTCCGAGAAGGGGTCTGATGAGAAGTTGGGCACTTCGAAACATGTCATCCCATACCATCGCTGTGCATAACGTTGTAATTTTTCCTCTAATATCAATTAACAAATATAAAAATTATTTTGTAGTTTATTTTACTTATCAAGTAATAACTGCAGTACTCCACAATAATATTGAGGCTAACGGCTCACTTACAACTTAAAAAAATGTAAATAAATTTTTAGCAGAATAACAATTGAAAAGGTACGAATTCAACTATAGAAGTATATGAATAATGCTCGATAAAAACATTTTTTTGATAGATAATTTTTGCTTACCAAACAAATAAATTTCAAAGTTTGCTTGAGAGAAGGGCCCTAAAACCAGCGATCGCATAGTTTGACAGTTTGATACTATGTTAAAAGATTCTTCCACCCCTTTTTCGCTTAGAAATAATAAAAATAAATTCGAGGAAGATAAAGTTGAATAGATGGTTCGTTTCCTGTATTGATGATATTGATACTCCAGAAAATGCCTTTGCCTCCAAGACTTGCTCTCGCACTCATTCTTCAACCTATGACGTTAAGTAGTAATGAGGTTTCGTTGAAGATTTTCTGCTTTTGACTTAGTAGGGCATATTATTTATTCACCAACAAAGTTAAGGGTCTGTGACCCCTTTTTAGAAAAATAATGCCTAATCAGCTGGTTCAAAGTTGAAGAAAAGACCACAGTGGCAATTGCAAGCTCTGTCCGAATTCCTATTCGCTCGAAGGTAGCGAAAAAGCACAAAATAAGCAACCCAAAAACTACCGAAATTTTCACGGCGCCTCACTAGCTTGTGCAAGGTTTAAAAAAAGACCTTGACCCTAGCGAAAGTGTACATAATAGATAAGGTTTAGGGGGTTTCTTTCCTGAAGCAAGATATGTTTAAGGCAATTTCCTTGTTTCGGCTGCTTTGTCTTTGGACGCATGGTCAGTCGTTCAATAACCGGATTCACGCACGGTACCAAAGGTGCATAACCCTTGTATAGTCCATATCCATCAATTGGCTTGTCGACTAAGCAAGGCGAAACAACAACTAAAGATACATGACCTGTGATTGCAATGCAAAATGGGATAAAATTGTATAATCGAAAGCAGATGCACCTTTCTACCTGAAATTCAAAATAGATAACTCTCCAGTACGGGTTGTCGACTACTGTCTCCCAGGCAACAACAATTAAAGCTGTTAAACACCAAATTTCTTTGCAAAAGTTATTTCGTTCCGTGAGTACAAACAAAACATACAAACAGACAGGCAGAAATTTAAAGAATTGTTCCTTTGGCAGGCTTAAAGGACTGGGCTGAATACTATGAAAAACCTATGAGCCCTACACTTGGGCCACATGTGGGTTCATTGTGATATCCTATGTGGCTTCATTGTGATATCCTAAGCATGTTCCACACACTTTTTTTTATCAAAACATAGGATCGAACTATTTCGTAGAGACAATATATTTAGCTTTCGCCTTTATTTCCCATTTTGATACCTTCATAAGCTTTATAAAGCTTTTTAAAATAAAATTTTAATGCAAATTTTCAATTATTAGAGCTTTATAAACAAACTTAATTTTTTATAAATTTGTAAATTAATATATGTGAGCATAATAAGTCAAATATACACAGATTTCCGTCTAACAAAAAAATCAGTAAACAGGTTTTTCAAAATTAGACTTATTGACTTTCAAAAATGCGGTTTATATCTATGTTGTTGCTTTTATATGCAATTCATCGTTGATTATTGCCCTCAAGTTCTAATTTGATAAAATGTCAAATTCCTTTTACCATGCGCTTAACACTACATATTAAGTTGTGTTTTTATCTCAAATCAGCAAACAAAAACTTGCAAATCTCTACAAAGGCAGCTCAAGCCATTAACAGCACTTGCTTGTTCGCTTCGAGATTTTTTCTTTATTTTTTGATTTACTGCTGCATGTTGCTAGTACTGTTTTTGCTGTTTGTTTGTGAGTTTTTTATTGCCTCAATTTAAATTTAATAAATCTAATTTGAGTGCAAGTTCGTTGCCATTCGCTCAGCTATTTCTTTAAAAGTTTTTACAAACTTTTTATTTTTCTTTTTTTTTCAAACGCTTTTTTTTAATGGTTTTGCTCGAAGGGGTTTGAGTGTTATTTGGAATTTTGGAGTAAAAATACAAAGACCAGCCGTTTTATTAGAACTTTTGAAAAGGATTGTATTGAGAGTGCAGTACGTTTTGTGTTTGTGTTCTTGATGATTTACAACTTGTTTTATTTGATCGAAATTTAGAGTTATTTTTTATGGCAGCGTGCTAGATGCTTTAGATTGTGGCATAGAAGGTTTTATTTTCAAAGTAACGAAACGGCATTAAAGTATGCAAAAAGCTTTAATTGTGGGCTTACTAGAGTACGGTGTCTTGAAAATATGGTCACTTAATTGTTTAGCACCAGGTTTGCTCGAAATTTTTTGAGGTTGCCATTTCATTTAGTTTGTGCTTGATATTTAACAGAAAAGCACATTCTAAGTGGCAACACTTAAGTAGGATAGCTTGAAATGTGACACATGCCTATCTACAAAAGTAAAAGAAATAAATATAATAGGATAAGGTGGCAACCCTAGGTGATAACCTACAGGGTGGCTGATGAATTTTGCTACATTAAGAAACTCAAATAATTTTTTTTCAGTGTATGGAATTCATTTTTCTTTTATTCATGTTAAAGCTCATTAAATTTTATTAAATATAGCTTAATTAGTTTTAAAAATAATGGAATTTAAATGCCCCCCCTGCTCGTCGATGCATGTGCGGCATCTTACCAAAAAGTTGTTCATTACTGCTTGGAGAGTTGAGACAGGAATAGCCGCAATTGTTTCTCGAATGGATTGCCTTAGTTCATTCAAATTTGTTGGTTTTGCTTTGAAGACTTCCTGTTTGCAATAACCCCACAAGAAAAAGTCAGGTGCAGTAAGGTCAGGCGACCTGGGTGGCCAACGGAATGTGGAGTTTCTGGATATCAGCTTATTGGGAAATTTTCGTCGCAATTCTGTCATAACAGGTTGGGCTATATGAGGAGCTGCACCATCTTGCTGAAACCACACAGAGTTGAAAGAAATTCTCATTCGGCGTAATTCTGGATAGAAAAACTCTCTCAACATGCTCAAGTAACGGTCTCCAGTAACCGTAACGGTGTGACCGTTTTCTTCGAAGAAGTAGGGCCCGACAATGCAGCGTGATGAAACTGCACACCACACTGTGACACGAAGTGGATGCAATTCCGTCTCATGGAGTGTCTGTGGGTTGGAAGCACTCCATATTCGACAATTTTGTTTGTTTATGTTGCCGTTTAAATCGAAATGGGCCTCGTCAGACATGAAAAGACAGTTCAACATGTTTCCATCCTCTTCCACCATTTGAAGCATCTTCTGGCAAAATTCCAAGCGAATCGGCAAGTCTGCAGCGTTCAGTTTGTTGGCCATTTGAATTTTATATGGGAATAAGTCCAAATCTTTGTGCATAATTGACTGTAATGACTGTCTGCTTACACCCATTTGAGCAGATAAGCTTCTTGTCGAAACACGTGGATTGTTTTGTATGGCAGCAGCTACAGCAGCGATTGTTTCCTCCGTTCGAACTGAAGGGTTTCGATGGTAAGGTCTTCTGTTGACTGTCCCATGCTCGGCAAAATTGTTTACAAGTCTTATTATGGTCCATATGCTCGGAGGATTGCCGCCAAACGTGCGCCTATACTCTCTTTGAACCGAAACTACGGACTCCAGTGCGTGAAAGCGGCGGACAATCCAAATTCTTGTTTCAGTGTCCCAGTTATCCATTTTTGTTAAATGTAAAAGTCAATCTGCAAAATAAAAAAAAAATTAACCAGATTCATTAAATAGAAAAAAAGTTATTTAATTTTTTTTGGTAGCGGCTTTCATCAGCCACCCTGTATTTATCATTTTTTTTGGAAATATTAGGTAAACTTTCTTTCAGATAGGTGGAAACCTGACCTGTTAAGTAATGATTACTAATCTTAATGATTACAAGTTTAATTGATTATGTTTTGGAAAGGGCAACTATGATTGATTAACCATTGGTTTCGGCTTTTAATGATTATTTTAAAATATAATCAAAATTTATCTAAATCAAAAAATCAAGCAAAATCAAAAATAATTAAAAACAATCAAACAAATTGTTTCGGATAAATTTTGATTACTTTTAATTGTTTTTGATTACTTTCGATTGTTTTTGAATACTTTTTGGTATTGTTGCAGACAAACATAAGCACACGCGGTAAAATAGTTAAAAAAAAATCAAAAAAAATTAATACAGAAGTAATCAAAAACAATTAATTTTGATTATTTTTGATTCCTTTTTGATTACTTTTGATAATTTTAACAATTTTTTTACAATGGTAATCAATTAGTAATTACAACCTTTTGAAAGAGCCATACAATCAATCGGTTACTCAATTATAATGAAATTTAAACTGGTTTGCTGGCAATCTTGTAAAACATCCTAAATAACAGCACTTTGGTGAGAGAGCTTTAAATTTGTTCGTAATCAGCTTATGTAATATTTTAAAGTCATAGTTTATGTTTGCAAATATTGAAGGGGGGGTGTTGCCCAAACAAAATAAGGTAGTCAAGCTGACGTCTAGCTCAACACCGAAACGCTCGCCCCCAATGAATACATACAAGGTGCAAAGGCCACACGCATCCCCTTTCTACTCTCCGAAAAAATAATAAAATCACATAATCAAATGACTTAAAAAAGCTGCTCGCACTCCATGCCCCCAAAATCTTGGATAAGAGTGGGCATGCAAAAAAATAAATAAATAATTTTCTTTTCTAAAGCCTTTGTAAAATACCTTTCGTTTAATATCCATATTGGCTTGTATCACTAGATTTTTGATAAACAATTTTAAGTAAGTGGCAACCTTGTAAAAACTTCCTTAGTGACAACGCCTCAGCACAAAATCTCAGAATTAAATTTCAACCAAATCGGTTTTATCAGTATAACCCTTGACCCCATATCAATGAGTACGCGTCTGACTAAGCAGGGCAAATTACTGCGACAGCAACAACGAAGGCTTGTTTGAAGAAAATTCCCACATCTTTCGACACTGTTGTCGACTAACTTAAAGCAGAATATCCATAGTCCTGGGCTCCTAACATGATCTCCGTGGGTTGCATCTCAGCACCCTTTCTTATAAAACGACGTATTTTCCAAGCCTGAGCAAATTCCAAAAGTTAAGTCGCAAGGGAGTAAAACCACGACCCTAAATAATTTAAGAAAGGTAGAAGTGAATCGGCCATTTTGATAAGAAACTAAACACTACCAATTAGGCTAAAATAATTTATACCGTCAATACCTGAAGATTGTGGCAGCACACTTTAAACCTATTCTAGTTTGTTGCGAGGAAGCCTTATTTAGGTGTGAGACTGACTTCAAGTTAGTTAGCGAAAAGTCGACTGTGATTCGAGAATGTCGCGTGAGGAGTATTTGCGCTTTGCCTTTTTAGACAACGCCCAGCTGAGCTTGTAGAGAATGGGTGACTTCAACTTGTCGAAGTCCCATAAACCTAATACAGTAGAGATAGTTCAGAGTATTAATCCCTACCACATGAATTCGTATTCGGAAGTGAAATATCATCAACCTTAACAGCAAACTAAGTACCTCTATCAAGCGCTTGCTTACCTGAACTGAGATACACTTCTCTTGACTGCCATTAGCCGTCATGTGCCTGCTCGGGTCAAGTGATTATTACAATTACCAGGTATGTGGGTATGTATGGGAACCTGTTTAGGTTAAATTTTTAGAGATAGTAACCAGGAAATCTATTGAATGAGAAATGTTGCTTAGTGTTTTTATAAGTGATGGTTACAAAACCATTGTCTCCGTTGGTATAGGGTGTTTCGTTAGTACCCAAATTTCAAGACGCAACTGATTTGTTGTCCAACTTGTGGCATCCCTTATAATGTAGGCACAGAGCGAGTGGAATAAATTGTGGTGAGCTTTAAAAATACTTCACAGCTTGGCTTGATCGCTTGTTCAAATGTGAGATATTGACTTAATTCCTTACATATTCCTTTCATATTCAATATGCGGAAGTTGCTCACCCGAATAGATGAGTCAATGATGTTTGTTAATTGATTTACTGTTGGTGTTATTCTAGGGCACTGGTAGTTAGCCTTAAACAAGTGTAGTTGGTCTAGCTTGTCTTATTACTAGTAAGCGTAAAACTCTACCAAAGCTAAGTGTGGTATTTTCACTCGATTAAGAAGCTTGTAGAGACTTCAACCTATTCTTAAGGCAATAACAACTCAGACATCTTCCGAAGGTGTACCAGATTGATTGACGATTCAAAGTCTCGCATTTATCAACATACTTCAAAAGAAAGTTCTTGGCATGGTCTAATCCCCTAGAGACGAAGACAGTACATAAGGTCCAATACATACAGTAATATGATCTTTAAATTGTCACTTCGGAGTTATTATATTAAGGTGGAAACTTTTCAAGACTCTTCTGTTAAAAATAGTTTGATAAATCCACTAAGTCATAAGTTTCTAAAATGGTCTGAGTGAGGTAAAAATAAGAGAAGGCCTGTGTTGATTTAAGGCAGGGGACTACACACTACTTATTTGTCAAAAAGTTGCCACTTGGTATAAATACATTGCTTAAAATTTGAGCTTAGATTTTAAACCATTCGTCGGTTTAAACCCTTTTTTAATAATAAATTCTTTTTTTTTTTTTAATAAGTTCCAAATCTTTCAATTACCTACACCAACTTTCAATTTCTTGCGGTTTAGATTTAAAACTGAACTGAAAAAAAACCTCTAAACTTTTCTTAAATTTTTTTCATTTATTTCTGAAACTTTTTCAAGTCATTGAAATTTTCTCTAAACAATTTTGTGTGCGCCGTAGCTAAGTGGGTAGAGCAGACGAGTCTGCTGCGGGGAGCATTTTTGGTTTAAAATTCAAAATTTTCTTCCCCTCATTTTTTCTAAAACTGGCATAATTTTAATTCTAAACCAAATTTGGTTTAGACATATTTATAGCCCAAAAAAGTTTTAAATTTAGGCTCAAATTTTTAGCCGTGTAGCTAGGCTCATAATAGCTACAATCATATATTTGGTCTATTTCTTAAAACCTGGAAGGGGTCGACTTTTTACAACTCCCTTTTTTAACAAATATCATAATGTGAGCTAAATAATTTGTTGGGCCTTGTATGCTCTTATTTTACAATGTTGGCTTTAGCTTTTATCTATATATATAAAATTCAAATTATGTATGTATGTATACATATACAAGGTGGCGCAAAAGTAAGCTTCCGATGTTCAGCATATCGGTTGTGTCACGTGCAGTGTGTGCTGTTGCACCGTCTTGTTGGAACCACATGTTTTCCGATCCCAATTCATCAAGTTGCGGCAAAAAGAACTCGTTGATCATTGCTCTGTAGCGCTCACCATTCACAGTAACCGTTTGGCCCCGACCGATTATTGGTCAAATAAATAGTCAGCAATATTCCGCGTTCTGGAGCAGTGTAGCGTAACATTGTTTATTAACGTGTATTTCGCATGTGTTTACTACACAAATGTCAAAACAGAACTGACTTTAGGGGCCAAGCGCAAAATTTATAGCATTTTCTGATAGGAGGATTACTTTTGCGCCACCTTGTATATATGTATCTATAGATCGACTTGCGTCCTAAACGTATAAACCGATCGTAACCAAATTTGAAACACGAACTGGATACCTCACCGAGATGGTCATGGGCTAAAAAATATTTTGATATATATAGGGGGCGTGGCACCTCCCATACAAGTGGAATTTTTTACAGTCCGTATTTCTGGAAGTATTTAGGCTAGACCAATGAAATTTGGGAAGGGGTTATATGAGGTTAATCCCTAATACCTCCAAGAAAACTGAGAAAAACGAAAAAGGGGGCGTGGCACCTCCCGTATAAATGGAATTTTGTCCATATCCCTGGAAGTATTTACGTTAGACCACTGAAATTTGGTAAGGGGTTATATGAAACTAATCCCTACCACCTCCAAAAATACTGATGATAACTAAAAAGTGGGCCGTGGCACCTCCCATACAACTGGAATTTTTCAAGTCGGTCTATAGATACATACATACATAATATTAATTTTATATATAAAGACAGAAATGTGGGGTGAACCCCACGGGTATAAGCTAGTTGCTTATAAACACAGATATACGAGTATGTCTATGGTTGACAGGAAACACAAACAAATTAGTACTTCCTGTCTATAGGAAGATTATTAGGCTGAACATTTGTTGGCTACAGATTTCAGAAGGGATGACTGAAAATTCTTGCTATAACAAGTACTTTTTACGGTTTGATATCTTTGATGTAACTTAATTGAGTGTGCAAGGTATGGAATTAGATAACATGCAGCAACTGTCAACAGGTTTGTTTCTTAAGTCTTTTGTCTTAGTTCCATTGAGGTTAACAACCACTTAAGTTTTTCAACATAAGCTGCAAGCAAGTGGGTTTTTTGTTACTTTTTTATATAAAATTTTTTTTCTAGCTTAATTTATAAGCTAATTAGCAAGAGTTGCTGGCTTGTTGTTATATTTATAGACTTTAGTATAGAACAAAAATAATAAAAAACATTTCATACCGTTAAGTGAATCATTGCTGCAATGGGCCTTAATCAAATTTCTAATTTTGCTTACCTGCAATGAAAGAGAATAAAAATAATTAGCTTATTGTACAATTATAGTAATTAAATAAACGATATATAAAAATAGTTTTGATTAATAAAACCATAATATACTTCTAGCTATAAGTTAACATAAATAATTAAATTCATTGAAATATACAAAGAATTCCCATGCAAATTTTAGTAATTAACTGACGTCATAAACCGTGTTATGCACTAAATATACTTTTCGCAAATTATTCTCATTAATAGCCGAGTGTATTATTGTTAAAGCAAGCTGTGGGCGTGCAAGACTCAAGGCATTTATAATTTCCTGCTACCACTCCCCTTTCAGATCATTAAAATCTCAAATTTCGTGCTTGTCTGCACTATAATTAATTTGAGCTACTTAGCTATTTAAAATTATAGTTATTTTTGTTATCCATAAATTTTAGCATTATTTAAATTTATTTTCCTGCATTTTGAACTCATTTAGTCGGCATTCAAATTAGTGTCTTCATTTGCGAAAAACGATTAAGCTGCAGCTCCCGCCCAACTAAACGTTTCGTGTTGTGCAAATTGACAGCGCTTAGAACAATGAAACAAATTGTATTTATTTATTATTTGTGAAAAAAATCTGAAATTTCGCATGATTAATTTTGCTTTACTAAACATATCAGGTTGTGTGTTTTGTTTTCAAGGTTGCAACTTATATACAAATAAAAGCGTACATATGTTTTTGTTTTAAAAAATATGCATGTGTTTTGCTGAAAGAAGCAAATGATTTCTTGTAAACTTCTGTTGGGTTTGGCGTTGACTTTTATTATTGCTGGAGCTGCGCAGCATCAAATTGAGTCACCCAGGAAGTTTTTGCATTAATTCACACGGTTTCTATGGTAAACAAAAAATGAGGCGTGCTTTAGCAAATTATTTTATTCTGAAAATCATTTAAAAATGCCTCAAGTACCGATTTTGTTATTCTCCATACTTTTGAAATGATGTTATTAAATGATAAGATAACTATATAAGTAATTAATAAATGAAAAAAAAATTACGCAAATAACACAATCGCAGCTCAAACCGCTGATTTTGTTTCAGATATGCCGCATGGGCTTGCGTGCTGCACCTGTCGTTAACAAGGCATTGTTGTTGGACAAATAAAAAGAACTTAATAAATTTGGAAAATAAATTAATACGAAGTAAATATAAGAGATGACAGAGTGCAATAACAACCACGGAAATAAAGTCCACAAGCTTGATTATCATTTATTTTGAGCAATCAGTTTATAGAATCGGAGCTCGTTCCTACTTCTCAATTGCACCATATTAGCTGCACTAGGCGACCTCCCTCACCTCTGCGGTGGCTCACCACTAATATGACAAGATTGTGCCATGTATGTGCTAGGAAGTGGAGGGATCCAAACTGAGCTCTGGCCGTATATTATGTTAGGAAGCGCTTCGAAAGAAGTAAAGTCAAACCTGTCTACAGAAAGTTCAGCGAACACCGTTAATGTCACTGATTGTTGGAACCAATAGAAGGACCAATACTTTTGGCTGGTTGTGTTGGCTTTTCAAGCTTCCAATGTCGATATGGAGATGGGGATTGCTTTGGAGAGCACATAGACAAAACCAGTAGTGATAATTGTGAAACGGAATGAACTGAAGACAAGGGAAGTACAACTCGACCTTCACAAATGTATTGAAAATTAGAATAAAAAGGACTTTAGGGTCAGGTCAATGGGATTACTAATACTCTGTAATTAGCTCATCCAACATTTTAATATCTAATTTTACCGCATGTAAATCTTATTTACCCTTGTCAACTTAGAGATGTTGGACCGCCCTTACTATCAGTCTAATTGACAGAGCATTGAAATAGAACGCTAGAGTGTTGAGTTCAGATACACAAATCTCAAATACATAGATGTTTTTGGTTGTAATTGTAACATTCGGGGAGTGTTTTTGTAGCTAAACACAACAACAACACGCTGGCCATACACAGGCACTCAGCGAATGGAAGTCCGCAAGTTTAACGAGTCACAGTCGAATAGAAGCTCCGTCGAGTGCTAGGATTGGTAGCAAATGAGAGATGTTAAAATATTAAACTGATGCTCAACCTATACTAATTGAAATTCATTTGTACATTAGGGTTAACATTTTTTTTTGTTTTTTTTTTTTTTTAAATCGATTGTTGAGCAAAAAAATTTCCGTTCAAATTTTGAAATAAAAGTTCTACTCCAATCTTAAACGAAAAGAATACTTTAAAATCACCCTAAAATATGTATCATCAATTACTATAAATGATTGACGTTTAATCTCCATTCTCTGCTAGCAAAATATTCACAGAGCTATAGAATTAAGCGCCATATAAATAGTATTGTTTAATAGAAATTTTTCATTTATCAAATACTTTGTATGCAAATCAATATCTAAATTGCATAATAAATGGTTCTAAATAAAAAAAAAATTGTAAAATAGTTTTAGCAAATCACCACTTACCATTATTAATAGCAGAAAAATACAAAACAAAACCAGTTACAGCGCAGTAAAATCGATAAAAACATTCAAGCGGCAGCACTAAAAAAAGTTTTTAAGCATTTTGCACATAAATTTATGTAATTACAATGTATTTATGTCGGTGCACATGGTTTTGCATATAAATATAGCAACACACAAACACTGTAGCGAGAGTGGAGCGCCTGTGACACACTAAAGTTGGAATTTTTAAAAGCAAAGTCACTCATACGCCATGGCGCACAACGATTACGAAGTGCAGGTTAAAGGTGTTGCTAGGTGCAAATCAAAAGCAAAATGCAAGGGACAAAGGTGCCATAGCGACATGCTGTACTAATGTGGCAACATTTAACAGCCATCATGGAGATAAAATAGTTTAAAAGCAGTAAAGAAAATAAAAGAAAACATGTGCACCACCGTATGTGTGGTAGAAGTGAAACTTCTTAAATCATTACTTCAAGTACTTTCAAAGCTTAAAAATGAAGATAGCAAAAAGTAAAGAACAATAAAAAAATGTTATAATAGCTGTTGTAAGAAGTAATAATAACTAAATTAAAGTTTTAGAATTTCTCAGCAAAATATTTTTAAAGTTAAAAGTTTTAAGTTAAGCTAGTTTTTTAATCATGACTTTAGGAATTCAATTTGACGTTTTTACAAGCAATATAACTAAAAAATGGTTTCTTAGTGTATTGTTTGTTTTTTTTTTTTAAGGAAAATTAGTACTTTTAGGCGTTATCCTAGAGCATAATAAGCAGTTTGGCGATTTTTCCAACATTTTAATTTTAAGTAACTACATTTTAATTCAACTTAAGCTATTAGTTATGTATTTTATTTGTTCTTTTATCTTATTTTTAAACCGCGTAATTTAGCTCCAAAAACTATTTGTATTTTAACTTAAGTCCACTTTGGTTGTTGTTAAACAAAATTTTGTAACTTAAAATGCTTGAGAGCAACAGAGAACAGGTTGCTCTCAAGCATTTTTGCTGTGTAAAAAATTTAGTCAGCCAGAAAACTGATTAGCGTTTTGAAATGATTTAATATTTATCAACTTTAGCTGTTATTTCAGCAATTTCTGTTATCTTTAGGCAAGAAAACTAATTTTTTAGCAGAAAGAAACACTTTGAGAGATGCACAAAAAAGAAATAAGCTGTTTGACCATTTTTCAAATGTTTTTTTTTTTTTAATTTTAATTAAATTGTAGCTATTATTGCGGTATTTTACTTTTTCAGGTTACTTTGCTAGTTCCACAAAATATTTGTGTTAAACTAAAATTTAGTTTGGCTCGCTTTTCAAAAAATAAAAGCTTTTTGGCGAACTTAAGCTGTTCTTATCAAGCAATCTAGACTTAGTTGTTGTCACAATTTCAATTAAGCTGCAAGCTGGCATAAACCATTCGAAATTGTTAGATATTCAGTGAACTTTCGTTGTTATTTCACTATTTTATTACTTCTTTTTTAAAGAAATTTATAAGAAAAAAGAAGTAGTTTGCCGGTTTTTGCAAAAATTTATAGTTTGACATTATTTGAATTAAACTTAAGCCGCTAAGCATTTTTCCTGCAACTTTTACATTCAGCTTTTTATTCCAGTGAGAAAAAATCTTTTATTAATACTAAAGCTCACTTTCTCTCTTCAAAAAACAGGTCATTATTTTTCACTAAAAAATATTTTATATTTTAAATATTTATTTCTAACTTAAGTTTACTTTCTTTCTTATTATGAAGCTTAGAAAACAAAGAATGCTGAATGACTTAAGCTGCTTTACTCAATTAATTTGGGCTTTTTTTGGTACACAAAATACACTTTTTTTGAGCAAAAGCCATAAATAAGTTCGTGTTAATATGATTTTATGAATTTGACTATAAACGGCCTCAAGGCCAATAATAATAATTTTTCTTTTTTATTTATGAAAATTATTACTGTTTTTTATTTTTAATAATTATTTTTAATTAATTATTATAAGTTTTATTAAAATAGAATAGGACAATTTTTAGAGACAACCGCCATAGCTTTTCTTATAGATCCATTTCGGAAGCTGCTAGACTTCTTCATCAGATTTTATGGAAATAACTGGTTTTTTTCCTACTTCGACTTTGGTGGTTATGCCAGCTGTTTTTTACTAAGTAGACATAAATAAGTATATAAAAAAAATATTAGTATAAATAAAATGTTTCTCTGAAAATTTTAATAGAAAAAAATTCGATTCGTTTGTCGATTGTCCGGCAGGATGTGCCATCTTCATTGGCAGAAACGAAAAAAGTCACTGCAGATGGCACAGTGCCGAAACCGATTTGTCTGTAAATTAAATTCAACAAAGGACATAGAGTTTTTAAATAAATACAAAATAAAAAAATGTATCTAAGTGCCGCAAGCAGACTTTTGTTGTAACTCAGATAAATAAAATGAGAACCCAAAGCGGAATCAATGTTCTGAAAAAAGTTAAGTATCGAACTGGAGCAACCGAAATTTAAAGCTCCATAACATCCTTCGTACTGATGACACATATCAAATAAGTCTATGCTACTGCCATCACACTAATTCCGTCACATGGTGCAAGTACGTTTACTTTTCATTTCACACTCAAACTAAGCAACGCACTACAGTCAAAGAAGTTTCACTCCAAAAGTCAAAATAGTTATGTATGGAAATATAAGGCAAACAGACAAAGAACGCGCTTAGTTGGCGACTAATTTCAATTATTTATGCTGCAGCAATTTGACGTGCCAACACACACTTTATGCACTTTTAAACTCCTATGAGAAATATATATATAAATAGTTTAATACATATGACAGCCTTATATAGCACTTTGTTAAATAATAAAAATAAGAAAATCAATTTGCTCACAACAAAGCATTAACGCGCGTGTTGCTACAAAGCCGGTGAGTTAAGCGCGACTAATGGTCGTTAAAGCGACTAACGTTTTGATGAAGTTTGCGGCAAGGCATTAACGATTATCTGAATATTCGCATGACGATAGTATGGAGCATATGAAAGTATGTTTGAGTGAATTTGTTCCGCATTGCTTTGGGTTGAAGCGATCATATTTTATGCAGCTCAATATGTCAAAGCTAATGTGCGAAAGGTAAGAAGTATAAATATTGAGACATAGGTATTCGAAATTAGCTATCAACCTTATATGCATATATGACGTAAACAAGTATATAATGGAAGCATATCTCTACTTAGATATATATGTATGAATGTGTATATTTTTCAATATTCGCTGTGGTTTTTTGAGGGCGTCTCAAATGTGGTAAGCCAAGTAAAGTTGTGGTTTTAATTTTCCTTCAGTTGACGGTGCAAATTTTTTCATAAGCTTATATGTTTGGTTTACATAGAGGAGGCATGATCAAAGTTCGCTTAAAATCATTTTTACAGTTATTATCTGACGAAAATGTATCTAAAACCCATTAGCATGTGAACTTATCAACGAATTGAGAGTTCAGTTCTGGCAACCAGTAAAAAATTGCAAAGTAAAATAATAAAACTGACAGATTTGAAAAGGTAAATTTTGAGAGTGCTATACTTATGAAACGCACTATAAGAGGGATACATCCAAGTACCATCTATATCATACGCCTATGTCCTTGCTTATCACGAATTTGTAACTTTGCAGTTTGAACTAAACGGTCCGTTCAGTAGATTGGATGTTTTGATCTTACGAAAATAAACCAAACTTAGTATTCGTAAGAGCAAAACAGCCAATCTACTATGCCGATTTCTTTAATTCAAATTTTAAAATGTCACACAAGGATATATGATACTTGGATCTATGCGTGCTATAGTGCGTTTCATAACTATAGGTTATTCCTTTTTTCATTGCAATAAGCTTTTCTCAGAGTTCCGTCTCTTTTAATACTTCTATGCGTCCCTCTCTACATTAATTGAAAATATACAATACCGAACCGCATTACCTTTAATGCTGGGCTTGCAAATCGTTCACATGTAATAATTGTTTGTTTCATAAATATCAAATAACTGCACTTGTTGGCATTCAGACACTTGTTTGTATTTGTGTGTTTGTATGTATTCAGTATTAACTGTAGACCGCCTACTTACTTACATATATTTTCTTTCACCTGTGCATATATATCATTTACTCTTGACATTCATAAGTAGCTACGCGCCGCCATTCACCAGCATAATTCACCTTCACACCTGCCCACTCTCTCAGTTGACTCCCTTTCCATAGACGTTTAGTCAATAGCGTCGTATTTCGGCCGTCAAACTAAAGTGTCAAAAGCAAATATTTTGGTTTGTTTTACTGTTAAGGGCCCACCTTACTGATTTTTGTTTGTTCATCAGTTTCTGAATAAACAACACCAAGAGCGGGTATCCCTCAAGTTTACCGATCACTTGAGAAAATTAAGGCCCTTTTTACCTTCTTCTAGCATAGCTCGTTCGATATTTTTTAATTCATTAGACAGAAGTACGCTGTCACAGCAAACTTCATCAAAAAAAAAAAATATTTTCAGGCTTTCAATTTGTATGCCAAAAGTCTGAAAAAATACTAGTTTCCTACAAGAACTTCCTAACTTAGCTGAAAGTGGTCCTAAAGAGATAGTCTAACAACAAGTAATAATATATAAACAAGCTTGTGGGGTTGCAAGTTTTTTTGCTCTTAAACAAAGTTGTGCTCTCTTATTTAGTACAAAGTTCACAAAATCTACAAAGTTATAGCGTACGGAGCTTTTTTCAAGATTTCCCAAATTTGAAACGCATATATTTTTTGCCGAAAGCTTGTGTTTTACTACACTTATTCTTTATTGTTTTTTAAGTTTTTCGTTAAGAAATAAATAATTTAAAATATTAAATTTTAAAAACAGTTTTTGTTGAAAAGGTTAAAAGCTTTAAAAGACGCTTTTAGAGCTTTATGGCATATTTTTTTAGGAAAAGTTTCTTCAAAGCTTCTTAAAATCAGAGCGTTTAGATCAAGTTCGAGCTACACAAGCTTTAATTTTATGTACTGTTTTTTAGTAGTTAATTAAAATTATTTATTGTTCAAAAATTACTGAGCTTTTTCGAAATTTATGGATAGTATGTACAATTAAGTGGTCATACCAGATGTTATGTCTAGTTATTAAAAAAATTTTCTTATTTAGTAAAGCTTTTTTAATATTTTAGACCTGCTTTGAGGCGTAGGAAATAGTTATCAACCCAGAAAGCTTTGAAGGTGAAAGAAAATTTGGGTGATGCTTAAAGCTTTAAGCGTTCTCTAAAATATGACATTTGCAGAATTTGAACTTTGACAAATTTGTCTTATAAACTTTTTGCCAAAAAGATGCTTTTCGAAATATGTATTTCACTTTCAAATGCTAAGCATGTACACCACAAAAGCTCAGTCGTTAACTCCTTTGAGGTTTATTCGGCCATAATTATATATATTTTTATTATATATTATTTTATAAAGCAGTTAAGAGCTCGTTTAACTAAAAATTTGTATAATGCCTTGTATTTTTTGCTGAAGTTGAGAGTAGAGCTTTAACGAAAAGCTTTTGGTTGAAGATATTTTCAAGTTACCCTATGTTTTGTCGAATGAAAGGGTTGCAAAATTTAGAACGAAATATAGATAGGTCAGTGGATTTAAATTTTTTTTAAATATTCAGATTACGTGAAACTAGAAAGCCTAGAAATCCGACGAAGAATTACTCTTGCAAACAAATGCTACTTCGGACTGAGTAGGCAATTGAAAAGTAAAGTCCTCTCTCGACGAACGAAAATAACACTCTACAAGTCACTCATCGCACCCGTCCTGCTATATGGTGCAGAAGCGTGGACACTAACAACATCTGATGAGGCGGCTCTGGGAGTATTCGAGAGAAAGATTCTTCGAAAGATTTGTGGACCTCTACGCGTTGGCGACGGCGAGTACCGAAGAAGATTTAATGATGAGCTGTATGAACTTTACGCAGACGCCGACATAGTTCAGCGAATTAAAACACAGCGGCTTCGCTGGCTAGGCCACGTAGTGTGAATGAGCGAAGATGCTCCAGCCCAGAAGGTATTCTTATCGGCACCCGCCGGTGGAAGCAGAGGAAGAGGGAGACCACCACTCCGATGGAAGGACCAAGTGGAGACCGATTTGCGATCCCGCGGTGTTTCCAATTGGCGCCAGTTGGCGCAACGAAGAAACGACTGGCGAGCTATGTTGGACGGTCAAAATCGCCCAGGCGGTTAGATGACCATTTAAAGAAGAAGAAGAAACTAAATTTCAGTGAAGCTTTAAGATTTTAAGCTATGAGTTATGTAATTGCCGTACTAAGCTTTTGAAATTTTATATTTTCCATTAAAAACCCCTGGAGGTAACTTTTAACTTTCGAAGCTTTCGTTTTTCAGCTTTTTAGACCTTAGCTCGACAAATCTTATAGTTGCACCTTGTCACTTTGGTCCTTTAAAATATTATTATCATTATTATTTTAGTTTGACTTTCAGTATTTCGTTTTTAAATAGGAGTTGTCAGCACATTGCACGCTGAGCGTTGATTGAAATGTAAACTTTTGAGCTTTTACACGTATTAATTTAGATCATCTTTATGATTTCGTCTCAACAACTGAGAGTCTTACTTAAGCCACAATGGCTTTTGAGTTAAATTGCAACTAAGTTTTGTTTTACATAGTTTAAGATATCTTCGTTTAAAAAAATCTCTTTCGGCAATTTTTAAAAGCTTTTAATTTCGATTCAAAGTCACACATCTTAAAATGGATTTTAAAGGCCATGAACTTTTATTTCTTCCTTTAAAAACTAGTAAAGATTTTATTTTCCCTTTCTAAAAATTTTAAAGCTTTTATTTTTTATTTTAAAAACTTTTAAAATCTATTTGAAGCTGCGTGTTTCCAACTTATTGGATTTCTTTATTTAAAAAGGGTTGAGAATAACTTTTATATACAGAAATTTTAGGTTTATCAATGAGATATGTTCCATTTCAAAACTGCGAGTTCGTTTCTTTTGATATTTTAAAGGCTTTTTCTGGCTCTTTACACGAATTTATTTTCTGACAGCTTTAAGCTTCTGTATTAGTCAAGTTCTCGACTTTTGCAGCTTTGAATAACAACTGCTGTTTCAATATGTCACACATCACTAGGCAACTATTAGCTTTTACGAGAAAATAAGTACTTCACCGTGAGTGAAATGCAAAGCTTTTGAGCTTTATATACGTTTACATTTGAAAACCCCTACTTGGGGTTGTTGGAAGACATTTTAGAGCATCCTTGCGTTTTTTAGTATTAAAAAAGCTTTGAAATGGTTTTACAAAAAGAGTTTTGATATGGTTTTTTATAAACCGGCAGGGTTTGTGTATAGAAAGCTTAGCGCTGAGTTGTCTCCTTCAATTATTTTGTTTCCAGAGAGCTTAAAGCTTATAGTAAGTTAAGAGTGCGCTTAGTTTGAACTTGTTCAGCTTACAAAAAGTTCTCGTTAAATACCTTATGTTTTACAAAGAAGCTTTAAGCTCTTTTCCTTAGAAAGCTTGTGTGATGTTTACCACGAATAAAGCTTTGACGTAAGCCTTGAGGGTAACAGAGAAAAGCACACCAAATATATGAAGATTGTTGTCGGTTGAAATACCTCGAAATAACCGCAATAACTTAAGAGCATACCATTAATTGTCACTTTTAAGTATTTGCACTAGCACTTAACCAATCCCGCAAGTTTCAGTTTTTAATAAAAGCAACAATAAATTATCGAGTTAAGCAGACACATTTCGAAAAATTACGATTCACCAAAGTTAACAGTGGCATTCAGCTGTGCTTGGTGTGACGTCAAATTGGATAATTGCAGGGGACAGCTGCGCATGCGCCAAGCAAAAAAATGCGCAGACAGCTTTAAACAGATAAGCACACAGAAGGCAACAATAACAATAATTGTAGCAAAGCGAAATTGAATTAAAATTGGATGCTGGTCGCACTAAAACAAGTAAAAAAAAAATTGAAAATGTGTCTTGTGAAACCGCCGGAGGGACATTTTGAGGACCTTCGCATTGGATTGGCGCGAAGTCGTGAAATTGGAAAGGTGCTAGTTTTGCGCTGCTAAGGCGGCGAAAGCAAACAAATTTATGCAGCAACAACAACAAAGCCAACCACAAAAGCACGAGGAATATAAACAACAACAACGCAATCAACTGCAGCAACAACAACAATAAGATAAGTGGCAATGGGCACCTGCGAACGCGTCAAACAACTTGAGCACACCAGCCGCAGAGATTATACAACAACAACAAAAACTCGAAAACAGAAACCAAAATAAACTAACAATATGTCTACATAGCTGTTTACATATGTTTAAAAGTAATTTGTTGCTGCTCAATTTTTGTTTTGGTTTGCCCGCTTTTGGTGGCTTTCTTGTTGCTATTTTGTTAAATTTTTTGAATTTTTTTCTGTAAGTTTGATCATGCAGTCGTTGTTGCTGTCACCTTTTAACGTGCCATTTCACCTTTTGGCATTTCATCTTGAATTTCATTTTCAAGCGCTCCGCTCAAGTGTTTCGCTGCAACGAATTTTTGCGGCTTCTCCCATGAGCGCTTGATGGCGATAAGCATCGATGAAAGCGAAGTTGTATGTTTTGGGATAATTTACTTTTTTTTGGTTTTTTTTTGTCTTCATTTTAAATTTTTTGTTTGTTTTTTTTTTCAAACTTTGTTGATGTTTTTTGCATGTTCCCCACCTCTTCACTTTCAATTTCTTTTGTGCATGATGTTATTTATCTCATGCCGTGACATTGACTGGCTTGTTTTTGTTGTCAAAGCAAATATGATTTGTTTTTATTTGGTAAAAAATATTCTCCATTTACTTATGCATTTTTGAAATTGTTAACTTTTTATAAATTTAAAATGTCAAATATTTAGTCTCGCTACTCGTCGAAAATTCGCATTCCATTTTAATAAATAACTTCAGTGGTCGTGGTGGTATTTTATCTTGGAGTTATTGTAACCACAAAAACTCTCCCCGAAGGTTTAGGAAGTTTTACGAAAGTCCATAGCTGGAATGAGCCCGATACAGCCCGGTACGAGAACTTTCTTTTACCAGACCGGCCCTCGTACTTCAGCATAACTTACCGAGGGTACATTCTAAGCTCATCGGAGAGGTCCTTACCAATCTTGACAGAGATGTTGTTATTATTCAACGTCTTTCGGCATATACGACATGGTATCGTACAAGTAGCTCCTTCTCACGATGTCAAAAGCTGCTTTAAAATCGACAAAGAGATGGTGGCTGTAAACGGTCTTATCATGAGTCTTCTTCAAAATTTGGCACAGCGTGAAAATCTGTTCGTTAGTAGACTTACCAGATCTGAAGCAAGGCTGACAAGGCTGAATCAGCTTATCGACGATTGAGCATCGCACAATTGAGCCCCAATCTGGAGACATGCGTGTACCCGACCATATTTTGCATAAGAGTTTATACACGCTTTTCAAAAACTCTTCGCCTCCGTGTTCGAACAGCTGATATATTGCGATTCTCACTTGTCATAGTCGGCTTGGGGGACATTTTTTCCATAGTCAGGAAATGTCGTTTCGGGTTACGAAACTTCCTAACGTTTTAACAATTAGGAAAAAGCGTTTTCTCCATAGCTTAAGCACTCTCTATACGTCGGTTAGAAGGCCCCCAATATTGTCCCTGCGGGAATTCTCCAGGATCGGAAAACTTTCTGTCATCCGCTGCACCTTTTGGTACAGTTGTTGGGCTTACTCCTGTCCTTCAGAATCTCAGTCTCCTCACACGCGTCATTTTCGGCCTCACGTTTTTATACCTTTCATGAACACGAAATTATAACTTTGGTCCGATGTTGGTAAGTATGAGTAGAAGAAGAGATAGACCCACCAAGAAGTATACCGAAATGATCAGGGCGATGAGCTGAGTCGATTTAGCCATGTCCGTCTGTCTGTCGTCCGTCCGTCTAGTCCCTCAGTTATCTCACTGGAATTTGCTAAAGGGGCGCCATTTTGTAAAGCATTAATCATTTGTCGGAACCAGCAAGAGCGGACCAATACAACGCATAGCTCCCATACAATCGATGCGGATGCAACAGTCGCGTGAAGAAGTTGTCAGCCGTCTGTCTCTTGCGCAGTTTCTCTACCTCAAGCTTCCCATGCGCTACTGTGCTCACTTTCTTCTTCTACACAGAGATGTATTCGTATTTCACTGCAACAAGTTCATATTTTGAGTAAATATTAGGATCTCGTAGAGTGCGCATATACCAGACTGTGGAGCTTGGTTTAGCCTTTCTTTGTTCAAGGGATAGCCCTGTAGTTGGATGAAACTTCCAATGCTTAGTAGTCTCTTTCTTAGCTGAAATCGAATATTAGGACTTCGCTTGTCTTTCGTTCTTGGTTGGTCACAATAGAAGACGACGCAAGGTGCCATTATTTTACGGCTTTCCCTGGCCATCGAACTTTGTGTAAGGTGATGCAACCTCTGCAAGCACGAAGACATGCAACAGCTGGGCAGTAGTGTTTTGGAAACCCGTTTGGATACATTTCCCACCGGGGTGCTGCCACTTGGGATATTTTTACAAGAATGCCACCTATTTGAATTTTTATTTTATGGAGTAAATACACCAACAACATGAATTCAAACGAAAGGTTTCTACACCTATTAATATTTTTTAGGTATTCGCTATTATCAAGCAAACGGCATAGCTCGCCTACTTCAGTATTGCCACTTTTTATGTGTTTTAGGAGCTGCCATCTAACTGAAATTTAAAACAATCAAAACAGAATTGCCATTTATGAGGATGAAACGAAGGGTATTTTACTTCGTATTACCATGAAAATAATTGCAGGTATGGTGACAGCCCAGGGTTGCCACCTAATTAGGTGTTTTAGTTGCATATCGGCGATTATCTCTGCTTGACTTATTTGGATGAACTTTTTCATATAGGTTGTTGGATAAATTTGCTAGTCACTACTTGAGAGTTGGAAATTTTTTACGTTGTTGCCATATGTCTGAAAATTAGGTATGCTAATGTGGGCATCAATTATGTTTTTTTTTTTGCTGCATATCGGCGATTATCTCCGAAACCGCTTTATTTATTTGGATACACTTTTTAATATAGGTTGCAAGATAAATTTGCAAGTGCCTGCTTGAGAGTTGGATTTTTTTAGAGTGTTTGCCACATGTCTAAAAATTAAGTATGGCTTTGTGGGCATCAAACGATGAGAAGCCCGGTCGCTTAGTCATTAACTGATAGCGAATTTCACCCACAATGCAGGCTCCTAAAAGTCTTTAATACCGCACATTTTGACTTTCTTATATGGTAATACATGCATATCACATATCGACATACTTCATGAGATTTCTCTTTCAGCTGCGGATATGCAGCAAATCACTTGATATTCCATTCAGCAATAAAACTTGCCTTATCAAATTCCATTACCTATTTTTAGATCGACTTGTATGCTGAGTTTCATTAAATTACTATATTTAGTTATTTTTTACCAGAGCAAGAGAAAATACACGACGATACCTTTTGGCTTAATCTATGGAAAATTTAACGGTCATACAAATTCACATAAATTAACAATAATCATAAAAATTAGAAAAAACACAGAAAATCAATGATTTCAAAATTTATGCGTACGCTAAATAAATTCACACTCGTCGCACACAAAGCGATAAGCCAAATTCAGCTGAATGCGCACAAAGCGGTTTCTCACAAGCGGCTTGACCCTCATTAATAAGTTGATGCGAGCTTTTTTTCAAGAAAGCTTGTAAGTGATAGGCGCACATAAATAAACATTGACAATACGATGCGAAAGAGGAAAAAGAAAACAACAAAAATTTACAAAGTGTACTGAAAGCGGCAGGCCGACAAGACTAGCTAAGCTCGAGCGCAGCTGAATTGGCATGCAGCGGCTCAAACGCATATTTCAGTGATTAACTTACGTTAATTTATTTAAATTCGTTTCTTTTATTCACCCAACATACAAATGTATAATTTCACTTTCGTTGTTAAATGAAAACGAAATCGAAATGTATACTGTCTCAGTAAAAAAAGCAACCAACAACAACTGTACGGCGCAACGACAGCAATCAGCGCGCAGATCAACCAAATGACCGTGTGGCCAACGAGTCGTCATCAACGCCAGCCTCTGCGCCTTATCGCATGTTTGGCTTGTCAGAGCCGGCCACCGGCTGGGCGACTTGCCATTGCTGACGCTTTTTTTTTTGGTTGACTGTGACTGTGGCTGGAGTTGTCTCTGTGACAGCATCATTCATTACAACCTCAACCGCTATAAAAGCTGAAAACGAAAGTGCAAATCTAAAAGTACGGTTGTGCGCTAGAGGTGGGATTCCCGTTTACTTTCATACATAAATTCTAAGGTACGAACCAACTAATCTCCAGTTTTCAGAAACAATTTGCAACACAATTTCCAGATAGAAGCGAAGTGGAAAAAGGTTTGATACCCAAGTTCTACTTCTATCCTCACTACGGATAGAAATTGTGTAATGGTATCAAGTCAAGGGCAAGTTGTTGTTGTTGTAATACTAGTGAGTCCCGTTTACCCGGCATCTGTGTGCATGGACTCGCATTTAACAGAGATAAACTGAATAACCAAGCCGATCATTGAACCAACGCTCTACCAGAAACTACTCCTACAGTGCAACTGGGAATCCAAAGAGCTGTTGAGCCAAATGAGTAGCTTCATAGATATTTCCTTTCTTCAACCGAAACATCCTGGAGGCGAGGCTAAGGAAATCTCGTATACTTAAGGGATGGTATGATCTAAAAAGTTGTATGTACCGATATCAATTGTCGACTGCCAGCGAAACTAGAATCCGTAGGTACTGGTTCCCTATCGGAAAAGCACTGGCCATTTTTGTAAAAAATGGTCGAATCTTTTTCATCAAGTGCGACTAGTCTGCTCTGATTGAGCTTCAATGAAAGTAGGACTTGATTTCTTATCCGTTTAGGTGGGCTTTCTGTGGGCAGTGGAATGTGTAATACTTTCCAACACTGATATCGGCAATAGCTAAGAAATGAAGGGGTAATCTCGAGTACTTCACAAGTCCCAACGCTGTCCAGAACAATATATCGCTTCTTAACCCACGAAATTTGTTAGCTTGTCTGGTAGATCTGGGCTTAACAATATTGCGATACCGATAGACACTTTAGAGGATTGCACTGCCAAGAAAGTGCCATTGTGATATACGGTGATTCAGTTTCACGAATGTCTGAGGAAAGGTGGAATACTCAACAGTGCCCTTAGCGGTTGAGGTGGTCTGGAATATACAAGAGCTAGGTGTGCCTGTCGTAGGGGATATACTAAAAACCACCTAAGCCCCAGCTTCGGAGTCAGCGAAATCGTGCGAGTACCGGAGCGTAGTCCCAAGCTACACAAATCTAACCTAACGTACTTTCCACAATGTTTCAGGAACGCTTTCTGTAGCTTCCAAATTTATTAATTTTATTTGCAGAGTTGGGAAAAGTCTTCTCATCCGTTCTTCCTACAACGGCAATCAGCACAGCGATTTCCACTTGTGCCTTCATTCCATTCACATCTCTACATATACTGCTTTGTTGACCAAGGCTACAATAAACTCATTTATTTTCGGCTATTCCGATCTACCCTGAAAAAAATCGTGGGACTGAGCTCTAAAGAGAGTGAGCCGGATTCAATCCCTTTCGTCTACAGTGGGCTACAATTGATCCCACCCATTCCGTTATAGGCATAGTTGTGATAATTCGATTTTAATTTCTGTAGCCTACTTTTAGGTGTTGGAAGTAAACTTGTCCGATCCGTACCCGTAGAGGAACAAAGGGAATCTGTCCGACGCTACCTTTTGGGCTTGGAAGGGAACATGCTCAAAAAAGATCACTTCAACCCATACAAACAGATCAAAACTGACATTGCGACTCATCTCGGATTCATCCTACACTAATCGCATTTTTTGAAGGGTACTAATATGTGTATATATATATACATATATATCTATGTATGTATGAATGTATTAACTTATGTGTGTTTTAATCGAAAGGAAACCGCCAAGCAATAATTTCCGTTCACCGTCGAATTGGAGGTGGATTTCAATTTCTTCGGATTGCCGTTTTTTTTGCAAAATTTCTACACAAATTGTTTTTGTTCGCTTATTTTGTTGTTGAGTGCTGAGTGTTTGGTCAGTGTGGGGCTTACCAGTGGCGAGTTATGTTGAAGAAAATTACTATTTACATGTGTTTATATATGTAAATACATATTTATATATGTATTTTTTATTAGCATAGAGTATTAAAAGGCACGAGGACCGCTTAGTAAGTAATGCTGGAAGTTTTGGTAAAAGTAGTGAAAAGGATAGGAAGAGGGTAAAAGAGTAAGTTAAGGATATAAGAACAACTTTATGTAAAGCGAAAAGAAAAGCGTTTTTTAAAGAGAAGAAACAGCTGAAGGGAACAGAGTTTCACCTTTTCTAAATAAAATTCTTATTTTCCCCTAGGAAAGAGTGCTGAAGGGGATATTAAAGAGAAACTGCTTCCGAAAAAGTTTCCACTAGTAAAAAACGCTTGAAGAAGAAGAAAGTGGCAAACCTTTTAGACAGGCAGATGTAACTATTTCTCATGTTAATCTTAGAAGCTCCAACTGGCAAAGCTTTGTCATGGTGCTAATCAATAAGCTAAGTTGGCAATCTTTACAGGAAACGGCATCAGTGAATATAAGTACGCTGGTGAAGGCCGTGTGATCCATAGATAGTTTTATTTAAAAAGTCATATCCCCTTCTGTTGGAATGCATTTTTTTCAGGTTCCGAAAGTTTCTTAGTATCTAGTCTTATAAATCATAGAGTCCCAGTTACAGTCACGGTACTACACTTGTCACTTTCATGGCATGACACCGGTTCTGCTGACTGTCAGATTTCGGTCATGGTAACTGTCGCGTTTCTGGTTACTGTTACGTTTCGCGTCACTGTTACGGATACGGGTTATAAAAGTGACCAGACATACGTAGTCGCTACCATCATCAACATCATAATTATAGGGTTTGTTATCCTTTTCTTCCTTTTCCTATCTTTCAACTCGAACACTTCATGTTTTCCTTTCACTTTTTTTCCTGTTCCTTTTCATATTTTTTTTAGTTTCCTTTTACTTTTCTTTTCCTCTTCCTCCTCATCTTTCTCGTCCTTTTCTTTTTTCTGATTTTTTTTCCATACTCCGTTTTTGCTTCCTTTTACTTTTCTTTTCCTCTTTCTCCTCACTTTTCTTCTTTCTGCTTCCAATCCACTCTTCCTTTTCTTTTTTTTCTATCTTTCAATTCGAACACTTCATGTTTTCCTTTTTTTTTCGCCTGTTCCATTTCATATTTTTTTTCGTTTCTTTTCCTCTTCCTCCTCATCTTTCTCGTCTTTTTCTTCTTTCTGATTTTTTCCATACTCCTTTTTTGCTTCCTTTTACTTTTATTTTCCTCTTTCTTCTCACCTTTCTCGTCCTTTTCTTCTTTCTGCTTCAAATCCACTCTTGCTTTTTTGCTTTTGCCCTTCCCTTTCTTGTTCTTTTTCAAATTAATTTTACGTTTTCTTTCTCAAGGTCCCGGCTTGAGTTACGGATACCGGTTCTTCTCTCTTAATTCCTGGACTTTTGGTTTCCTTATTGGCTTTTCCTATTCCTATTCCTGTTTCTCCTCCTTTTCGATTTTTTTCTCCTTTTTCGTTTCTCGTTTCCCTTTTTTCAATTTTCCTTTTAATCTTCATATTTTTACTCCTTCTCTTCAATTTTCTTTGCAATTTTTTCGTTCTCTCCCTTGCTCTTATTCTAATTCTTATTCACCGATTTCTTGTTCCTTTGTGGTTTTCGTTATCTTCTTTAGTCGTTCTCATGCTCAACATAGCCTTGAGGTTTCCCGTAATTCTCGCTACGGCCCATATAAAGAGCAAAGCCTATAATACATCAAAAATTAAACAAAAAATTAGCTTATTCCTCGACCCTTGTACGCTAACATTTTGCAGAACCTGTGTAATCTATGGCCAATTTTGGTCAGTTAAAGGTTAAGTGGTTTCACTTAGCTCTATGGTAATTTCCTCAGTTATGGAAAATATTCATAAAATTATGTGGTGGAAAATTTTCCAACAAATTAAATTTTATGTGGAAATATTTAAGCAGAAAAATGCATATGTATATGTGTGTGCATGTTTATATATTGCACATCTGTACGTGTTGGGGATAAAGTTCGTAGAGTGGCATAAGTACAGGGTTGATACACTATAATTTCCGTTTCGAAATTATAAAAATTGAATTGGGAAAGCAATAGCCTTGACTTTGAAGATATTTTGGATTATTGAATTGTGAACAATCAATATGTTGATGCATACATGCATATTAGCAATGTGTGGTAATTATGTATGCACATTAGGGTGGTGCTTAAAGTTGTAGAATAAATATTTAGGCGAAATTAGTATAGGCGAAAATAACAGTTATAAGTTTTGGGCACTATAGGAGGAGGTTAAGGCGTATCGCATATGTATTTTCAACATTTATAGACATTAAGGTGGTATTTAAAAAATAAAATGAATTTTTCTCAAGTTCAGCCCGTCATGCCGTAATGCTACGGCCAAATATATATCACATATAAATTTTGCTCCTAATTGGAGCTTTTGAAGATGTGTTGCAAAAGTTTAGAAAACACTGTAAAGAAATCTAAACTGTATGTAAAAGCTTAGATAACACTTTGTAGAGATGTTAACTGCGCACTACGCCCAAGACGTCTCCAATCGGAAGAACACGCACATATGAAATATTTTACTGGTATATCATCGATTGAAAGTGTGAACCAGAAAAAGTTCTTCATTTGTTTTTTTACATCCCACCCTAATGTATACACATACCTTGAAAATTTCAACATTAAATTTGCCAATAAATTCTGAAAAGTTAAAAGTGGGTTATGTTAGGAGAATGCAAGTTTGCCCTAGTAAATGAGCTCATGGCAAAAATAAATTTGAGAAAATTTATAAAACAATTTGGTAAGGCCTTTAGACAGGGTTTCTGCTACATATATTTGGGGTTTTCATACATACTATTATCTTGGTGTCGTGGCAGTGTTTAGGAGGGAGGGGGATTCTAGGTGTTCTGACCCCACGAAACCTAACGGCTCCCCTAAGAATAATGGTATTGTTGAAGAATTTAATTTATGGAAAAGCTAATGTAGCCAAGTGAATGCCGAATATCATCCAACAACAACACTGAAAGCTTAGAATTAGTGTCAAAGTGAGCTCTTTTTAAACCTTCGGGGTTTGCTAAAAAATATGCAACATTGCCTGCCGTAACGTGTACTGCAGAGCACTCGCTTGCGACCTTTAGATGTTTAAACAAACGGCCTTCGAAGAAAGATTGAAGCTCTTAGCCGTCATCAGTGTTCATCGAAGGTTTGAAATGGACACAGAAGAAGTGATGAATGATTTTGATGCAAAAATGTAGATGTATAAACGTTGTTTTAGAATAAATTTTAATTATTTTTGTTGTTTACGGCCTTAAATTGTGCGAAATAATTTTATTTACGAGCTCTAGGCCAATAATCAAAAGAAAGAATAACTTAAATTTTTCTTTTGATATTTTTATTTTTATTTTATTTGAGTTGATCCGTTATTTCGATTTCAATCTGAAAATTATTTCGAATTAATTTTAATAAATTTCTAAAAATTAAGTTTTAAGTATTTGAATTAGAGCTTTAAGATAATTTTTGTGCTTTGTTGTTTTGGTGAATTATTTTGTTTTATTCAGAATTTTTTTTAAAACATGTTTGAAGGAAATTTAAAAAACTTTAAATAAACCCGTCAAAAAAAAAAAATACTGCCGACAGCCCTGCTTAACAGTGTTGCTTCATCAAATATTTGCTGTTTTTATACAATTTTTTTAATCTTGTTTAGATAAATTAAATAAACAGTTTGTCTTTCTAATTTACTAATTTGCGTTCTAGCTTTTCTCAGATTCCATCTCTCTTAAACTCTCTTATTATTCTTTTTTCTTGCGACTTTTACAAGAAATTCTATCAGTGTCAACAAGCTGTCAGATTTCTAGATAAGCTTCATTATCTGCAATTATCTGCTTTCTCTGCTGTTTGTTTTGTACCGTTAGATTGTCATATTTACATACAGCAATATTTTGCTTGCTTTATCTAAGTCTGATGACCGTTAAACAACCTTAAGGTACGTGACAATTTTGTTGAAAGTATGACAAAATATTTTTCAAGTAAAATTACAAAAATGTCGAACATTTGCACTGTAGGTCAATGAGTCAAGTGATTCATGGGCAACAGAAATTCTCTGGTATTCCTTCCAAGTTCAAATTTTTAAGAAAGAAATTTGTATATCATATATATATACGAGTATATGAGCCTTTAGTTAAAAAAAATATATTGTGGCCAGATTTGAATAATGAATAAACATTATTATTAAAAATTTGAGAAATTGAGCAATAGCCACGCCCACATTTTTATATCGCATATTTTAGTGAGGAATAAAAATTAGAGAATTCATTAACTTGTGCCGAAAGACTGATTAAATATAAATTATATTTGAGCTTCAGGTCTAAGATTGAAACTTTGAAAAAGTTGTAAAATAGGGCGTGACACAGCTATAACTCGAATTCCGTAATAGCATATCTAAACTAAATTGAAGCGCTACTTTTTTATAAATAAAGACAGGTTGAGAAAGCGCAAAATCGGTTATTGGCCACGCCCATTTTATTATTTTAAAACTTTAAAAGATCATACCTTAATAAATTTTACAATAACTTGAAGGCGTGTAGCTCAATTTGATTAATATTTCGCATCAATTGAAATACTGTAAGAATCAGTGTAAACATTTCAAAGGGCGTGGCAACGCCTCCGTTAAGTCAACTATATTTAATGCTATAACACGGACAATTCAAGAGACAGGAGAACGATGCACATTAGACGATTGGAGTTTGCTGTGAAAATTGTTTAAAGCAGTAGGGAGCCCCGCCCACTGACAAGATATCAAAAAATTTTCAGTGAAAAAGCGCTGTTATTTCTGAATTTGATTACTCATAGTTTAACTGAGATATAAGCCCAAGTCGTCCTTGAGCTTGCTTCTTCCAACTAACGTGGGGCTTGGTTTCCCTCTTCTGCCAGAATCAGGTTTCGATAGGATCTCTTAAATTGTGTTGGTCGCATAAAGTTATCTGGCTAGTAAAGCCGTTGGATGAGTGCTTTACGGAATGTCCAGGATTCCGGAGTCTACTGCATCCATTGACGTTCCTCTACATCAAATTGGGTATGATGACAGATTTTTTAAGCGTGATCTTTGTCTGGAGGAATTTACTTCTAAATAATATATTTTGTCCAAAGTCTCCTTGACATCCTAGGCTGACACTATTTTTTCGATTAACGCCTTTTCCCAAAAAACACGAAAACCTTCATAGTTTTAAAATTGTAACAGTCAACAGCGGCGTGGCTGCCAAGCCCCATTACGGAGAAACGGTTAAGGACTTATTGAACCGATAAGTCAAAGTTGGAAGGGAATTTTGAAGGGACTGTTTGCTATTAGGAGCCTGTTGTAAGCCTCCAGTTAAAGGTGCATGATCGTTGTAGGGTCTTCGTAGCGCTAAGCGGATGCCATTCAGTGATGCTGAGGTTATTAACATCCAAGCGGCCAAGGCTCTCAATCGTGCTGTGGCTGAGCGTGGTATTGTGAATACCTAACCTCTCTGCTACTTCTTGCAGCGGAGCGCAATCCTTCGGGCCCAAGGTAGATTACAATCAGTCTGCGAAGCTTATTTGGGTTACTAAGGCTTATTTATCTCTGCTGATTTAGGATCCCACTAGTCGCTGTCAAATCGTACTACACGCGGTACACATCAGCATATTAAAAACTCTTCCCACTACAGTTGTATGGAGTTGACGAAGCGGATACACTGATCCCTGACACAGCCATTGAAGTGGGCGTGGCACCTCCCATAAAAATGAAAATGTTCATACCGTATATCTCCGGAAGTATTTATGGTAGATCATTGAAAATTGGTAGGGAGTTAATAGGAAAAAGGATAGGGATAGGGATAGGGATATTCATAGGGATAGGCAATATTGCTAGATGAATTCAGGTAAATTTATAGCCGGGACAAAGTCTGCCCGGCTCTATAGTATTTTGTATAAAAGTCGATGCATATTTTTAAAAAAAATTTTCACCATCTCTTTTGAGGAGCTCTCTAAATGTGTCTAACAAAACTTAACTTAAAGCACGCTTGCTATAATAAGCGACTTATAAGTGTTTTCAGTATAATTTTTTTTAGTTCCCATAAATAATTTATCTTTAAAAGTGAAACGCAAATCTGGAATAAATAAATGAAACTAAACGAAAAACTAGTCTTTTTGTTTATTTAGTAAGCTTTCTAAAAATTTTAATTTAAGCTTACTTGTTGGTTTCGCTATCACTTAGAGGTTAAAAAAGGCTACTTTTATGTGTTTTAAACTATTACAATGTTTCTTTCATTCTAACCAAAAACAATTAAATAATTTTTCTGTTCAAGCTAATTGATTTACAGCTCACCAGACAATCGACACCACACTGTGAGCAGCTAGGTTAGTGCTTTGCTTTTACCAAAATGCGCACGCATTTCCTTTAAGAGATCAAGAACCAAAAGCAATTTATTGAAAAAGAAATAAATTAAAAAAATGTTTTTCAATTAATAACAATTTCCGCAGTTTGCTGCAGACAGCCTAGACAAATCTAGGTCATGGTTGATGAGTTTGATTGTTTTTTTTAACAAATTGATTTCTAGAAAAGTACTTTTTTCTCATATACTTAATTGCTTATTTTTTCAATATTAATCACCTCAATCACTTCAGCATTTTGTTTTTGTTTTGAACGCTGTAGTGGCATGATTTTCTTGCAAGTAACCAATACAGCCGTTTCTGCCACATATTTCCGTGGAAAACGTTTGATCAACCGAAAAGCTTATAAGATCTTTTCAACATAATCTGTGTATTAGATATGAAAAAGCAATGCCAAACTCGTTTTCTGGAAAATTTTCGTTTAAACCATTCAAGCGCGCGTTGGAATCTTAACTGTTTTCTTAAGCAACCGCTACAAAATTTTTTCTTACTAACTCAAAGCGAACTAATTTATTGCTTCATATATAAATAGAAAATGAGGGGACAGATTAATTCACGCTAAGCCACATGCACACACATACTCACACATGCAAAATATTTGTACTAAACTTTGGTATTCGTACACAATATGTTTCTTTAACTCAAATAAATTTCAGCATTTTTGTACCAGTTATCAGCTGTTTTTGTCAACGCTTCTGCTTATGTAAAGACATACATGCCCATATCTATCATACTCCTAAGTTTGTAATCTAACAACAATAAACTCACATATTTAAATGCTTAATTTGCTTTTAAATGTATCTGTTGTTTGTTCTTGTTTTTGTGAATGTGTGCGTTGAGATATTTCTTCTTTTATGTCTGTTTATTCATTTTGTTTTCTGTTATGATTTTTTGTTGTTACTATTGTTGTATATCTTAATCATTTATTGAGATACACTTGTTTAAATAGTTATCTATATATATTTGTGGATTTTCTTTACTAAATAATTCAAGTTCAGATAAAATTCAATACAAAAACATTTTCAATTTATTTCGAGTTAGTTGTGGAATACATTTGATGGGAAGTGCTGGTGAACATTAGAGTGGGTTGGAAGTACTTGCTTATTTATCATTTTAATTTTATACTCGATTTTAAAATATATAATTTAGTTTGTATAATAATTTGTATTATTATGTAAGCTTTTATAAAATAAAATAAATAAAATATATAATTGATAAAATGGCGTAGTTCCGAAGGAAATTTGTTTTTTTATAAGGTGTCCTAGAACCTGTAGGGTGTTTCCTCGGAAGACCATTGGAAATCAGTAGTAGAAACAATATTTTTCGTATTACTTCTGTAATATAAATAAAAAGTTAAGAAATAAAATTAAACAAAAACAAACCCAATCAGGGCTGTTAAAGCGATTAATCGAACCCCACTTCCGAGAAAACTTTTTGGAAATATGCATCGTGGTATCAGCGAGACAACTATCGGTTTGTCCACCAGCTGTATGTGGTTGCTGTTTTGCTCTCAAAAATTTTATCAATAAATTCACTTTCAAAATCACATTCGACACTTTTTAAAACAAAAAAAAATTGTTCAGTTTCGAAATCTCTACATATAATAAAATTGTAACAGGTCGATGCCTGTATATTGCAGATACTTAAGAAAAATCGATAAAAGGGATCATTATTGAGCCAGTAGAAGCCAAATCCACCATTTTTAGAACTTTTGTTTGTGTGTCTGTATGTTTGGTCGCGCATCACTCCAAAACTGCTAAATGTAATTTGTCGGTACTTTTACCGTTATATTACTAGACGTCTCGTTTAAACTTTAAGATATTATATGTTCCGATATCTCCACTCGTTTCGGAGATATGGACCAATATGTGGATCGAGGTGACCCAAAATGTGTTAAGTAATACAATATGGGTATCAAACGAAAGGTAAATAGGATAATAAGTGCTTCAATAAGTCATGTAACTAAGTTCCATATTTTATCTGGTATGTGTGGGAAATATAGTGCTTACTAGTTATTAATGTTTTTATTATTTATATGGGTTTTACATTTTCACAAAAATTTCAATTATAAAAATTTTTAAACTAATTTTATTTCTTATTATTTTTTGGTTAGAACTTTAAAATTTCGAAAACACAAATTTAAAATTTGAAATTTTTAAAATTAATTATAAACTTCTTTTTTTATAATCTTCAGCTTTTTAACCCACCCCCCCTGTGATAATTTCGATAATGTTGATAGTGGTATCGATATGCATAGTTTTTACAATGAAATTTAAAAAAAGCAATAATCGCTGCCCAAACTGTTCCATTTAAGTTAGACAAATGTTGAAAGACTCCAAGTGATGCCAAGTCAGACCTTTTTGTTGCATGACAGCGATACTTCGATAACTACACTGTAAAAAACAAAACGATGAGTCTAGGATGTATGCGCGATGAGTCGAAGAGAAGCATGCGAGCAATGTCAGTTTTGATCTCTTTATATGGGTTGAACTGTTCCCTTTTGTTTGAGCATGTGATATGAAGAGACGGTTTCGACGGCTGATTGGAATATTAAATTTTTTCTAAATATTTTTCAAAAGCGAACTATTTCAGCATTTATTTGAAGAACTTCCTATTTAAGAATATCTTTCAAGAATGACTTTCAAAATACCCCATCTCAGGTAATACAACAAAGGAAGGGGAACGCTCCCTCTGAGTTGAAAAGAAACAGGTATTTGTAAATTAACTTTTTTTCTCTTGTGGTTCGGCTACATTTTTAAAAAGTTAACTATTTCAAAGCTAAAATTTAATTTTAAATAATTCTGCAAATATAAATCTTATGTGATTTCATTAGCAATCAAATTTTTTCTTTTTTTTGTTGTTATAAATACCTCGCCTGATCTGTTTTGCTCATATTATCTGTCATTCAATTCCACCATAAATACCTGCTTATATTCTGCACCCGTTAACAAGTTTTTATGACCTGTTCACATTTTTTTTCTAAACCACATAAAATTTTTTTTTTTTTCAGTAAGCGACAAATATTTTGTTCAAGAATTTATTGGTTGTCCCAATGACAATCGTTAATTAATTCCAGTTCTTATTCTTGGTATTTCGTTCATATATTGCCGGGCAATAAAATATTTCTTAATGAATTCCAAGCAATAAAACTGATTTAGCGCGCGTTAACAAGGAATTAATTAAAAGCAAATGGCGTGAAAATTTTATTTTGCAATTAGTTACAATTGCGATTTAGTTCTAAAAGTTATTAAGAGTAATGAACCGATAAAAAACGATATACTTAACCTATCAGAAGTCGTTTTTATTCTTTGGTAATGATAAAGAGGTTCCGGATCAAAAGGTGCTCTTGTCGACACCCGACTTTGGCAGCAGAGGAACGGGTATGGCTCTACCGACTACGTGCATAGAGAGTTTGCCATGCAGATCACTGACTGTTGGGCCAATGCGTGGAGGATCTCTTTTGAGATTTAGAAATATCGTAAACTTCAAAAAAGTGTTTAAATTGGGGTTTGCTTATTAAAAATTGATAAATACTGTGAAACTGCGTACTCGGAATGTTTTTAAAGTTTTTTAAATTGTTTTGAAGGTTCTGAAATATCGTAAATTTTCGGTACCCTCAAAAAACTTCACATTTCTTCTACGAATTCGAATTAGCCGTACCAAGATCTATAAAATGTGTAAATCTGTATTTCTGAAAACTGCTAACATGTTTAAAACAAGTTGAAATATCGTTAATTTTGGAGACTAGCAACGATGCAAACTTGTTTTAATGGACGTATTCAAATTTTCCATTCTAAAACCATAAGGTAGCATTGTTCGCACAGTTAAAAGTTTGTTTTGGGTTTTTGGAATATCTTAAATTTTAAATAGTTTTAAATTTTGGTTTTGCATATTAAAAATCGATAAAGGTTCTAAAACTACGTGCTCAGAATGCTCCTAGAGTATTAAGTAGGTTTTTTTTTGGATTTTTAAAATATCGTAAATTTTCAAGACTTTCGAAAAAATTTTAACATACATTACGTATTCGAAACAACCATATTAAAATCTCTAATACCTGTAAATATATGTTTTTGAAATTGTTCTAATATGTTGGAGAAACGTTTCAAAATAACTGTTTTTGGTACGCGCAAATGTTCGAAAATTTTCGAAATTTATTTAAGAGCTGTTTAAATATGGTACATTTTCTAACTTTTCTAACAAATATTCAAATATTTTCGAAATTACTTATGGCTTCAGTAAATTTTCGAACCTTTCGCACAATGATGCCTTACTTTTTGTATTTATTTCGTATCTTAAAATCTACACGTTGAAAGTTATCGCACATTTCTCTATCATTGTTTTGGTGGTTTTGAAATATCGTAAATTTCTGACAAGCAGTTTGGGGTTTTTGAAATATCGTAAATTTCACAAAACAATGGAACCTATTTTTCTTCTACGTATTTAAATTTACTCGGCAAGTTCTTATAGTATGTGCGAAAAGGTTTGAAATATCGTAAATTTCGCAAAACTATGGAATTTACTCGGGAAGTTTCTGTAATATGTGTGAAAAGGTTTGAAATACCGTAAATTTCCATATTCATATTTCAAATACTTTTTACTTATAAGAAATCTAAAAAATTTGTAAAACTCTGTGCTTGAACATATTTCAATTTATCTCCTTAAATTTGAAAATCTGTAAAACTCGTGCTCGGAAAGTTTTTAAAGTATTTAAAGAAAACGTTTTAAATTATTTCTTGGGGTTTTGAAATACCGTAGATTTTGTCAGCAACTTAATAATTGTGTTTTACATATCTTTAAAAAGGTTTAAAAAAGCTGAAACGTTTTTCAAACACTCGGTTTTTTTTTATTATTTTAAGACTTTAAGTAGAAATTTTATTTTAAGTTAAGTTGTCTGAAAGTTTTTGGCATACTTCTGCTAGAATGCAGAAAACCTGTTTTGACAATTGAGAAAAAAAAAAGAAATTATTACTTATATTCATTACTTCCCTATCAATTCGTTTATCAATCATAAGAAGTCTTTCATGACATAATCCCACTACCACAATTCTAATTGAATATTATCTAAACAACTTTTTATTACAAACGAAAATATCAGCTGCGCCAGCAATCGCATACGACGACTTATGCAACCAGTTCTTTGTTAGCACAAAAATTACAAAAAATCTACAAAGAATAAATTAACCACCTAATCAACAACCGAATTAAAAGTAACTCACGACAAGCAAGTGAAATCGCGTTAGCGCCCATGTAATATACTCAACCAGTCATACTTACGACCCTAAAATATTATATTTCTCGTTATTCTAGTGCAACTGTGATTACGAAATGATAAAATTTGCAAATAAATATATTAACAAATATCAAAATTCAGCAAACCGAAAATAAAAACTAATTAAAAACCCAAAATTAACGGTTTACTAAGCAGTCAACCTTGACTGCATGCGGTAAACGCATTCGTAGTGAAATCGTAGCATTGCAGCAATCGGAGCGACCAGTTCGAGTTGCGTAAATGCAAGGCAGATTTTTTTGTTTGCTGGAAAAGCCTTAATGACTCGAAGTATCAAATGAATAAAAAAAAAATTCGTTAAGTTGACAAAATTTTCGATTATGAATATGAACGAGTGCAGCAAATAAAGTAGCAAATTTAATTACCTGGCACTCTGACTTGAACGAATCGTTAATTTATTGACTTTCGAAATCGATTTGAAAAGATATTCGATTAAAAATGGATTAAAATCTTATAAATAAAAAAGAATGCATGTGTGTCCTTTATAGGCGTCCAAAGTACTCAACCGATCTTCATGAAATTTTCACAGTACGAGTACATTCTTGGGTTCACTGGTCACAGCACTGGCTGTATATAGTTTTAGAAAAATAGGCGGTGCCACGTCCCCAGGACATATAAAATTTAATTCGTCATAAATCTGATTGTATTTTGTTTCAATTTATGGTATTTGTATATATGTATATGTCACTTGGTCCAGATATACATAATTTTGAAAAAGTGGGCGTTGCCACGCCCACATATTTTGTAATTATTCTGCTTCATTAATGTCCATAGTTTATTGTCGATTTCTCTGAAACTGTATACACAGGCTCTATATAGTTTTTGAAAAAGCCTCCAGGTTATATAAAACTGCAATTCGGTATAGCTAGGAATTTATTTGGTTCAAGCTAATGATATCTTATATATAGATGTGTGTTCTATGTAACAAAAAAACCTTGAAAAAAGTAAGCGGTTCCAAGACCAAAAAAAGTTTAACCGCTATATCTTCGAAACTATGTAAATATCAGTTTCCGCAAAGGAAAATGGAGAAGGGGAGTAGCAATAGAAAATTTGAGAATTAAAGGCGGTGTTGTAGAAAAATGAAGAGGGTAAATAAACTAGCGGAATATGGGGTTGGTGAAAAAGCAAAAGTAGAAAGAATAAATGATGAGGAAGTGAGGAGGGAAGAGAGTACAATTTGTTGAATATAGGCAACTCAAATTTTAGGCAGGACAACGTCTGCCGGGTTGGCTAGTTATCAATAAAACCATACATATTAATGGCCTTTGCATTGGAAAACCGATAAGTTATTTTTGTTGATCGAAGTGGAGCCATTGTAAAGCGGCAAATACACTACACGAACATTTCCGCGAACATACCGCAATCTTGTTCGCAGCTTTGGCCATCCACCATACGAACTTTTGGCCGAACATTAGTTCTCTTTCAGACAGCGATGAATACGGACAACAATTGTGCTGCAGCAATATTGCTCGCTGTGGCAATTAAGCGTAAAAAAAAGAAAGAAGATCGCAAAAAAAGAATTTGGTGCAAAGAATGGTTTAAAAAACGAGCAGTTATTGGACAAAGTGAGCTTATTAAAGAACTGGAATTCACGTCACAAAATGATTTTAAAAATTACGTTCGTATGAGCAAGGCAACATTTGACCAACTTTTACAAAAAATTTTGCCACTCATAACGAAACGGGATACAAAAATGAGAGAAGCGATTCCCCCTCATCACCGCCTTGCTTTAACTTTGCGCTTTCTAGCTAGTGGCAATAGCTTTGAAGACTTAAAATTTTTGACAGCAATTGCGCCCCAAACGATTGGGAAAATAGTTACAGAGACTTGTGATGCCATAATAAGTCAATTGAAAGATTTTATTAAGGTAATTATTTATTGATTAAATTATTTGTTTTCGACTAAACAAGAAAAGTTTCATGTGTACATATGTGTGTCTGAAAATTATTGGGTTTTGAAGTAAAAATAAAAATAAATTATTCGTCCGTTTCAAACGTTTTTTGAAGTAAAAATAAAAATAAATTATTCGTCCGTTTCAAACGATGCAAATAAATTTTGTAAGTTTTCTACCGAGCTCGAATTAATGGATGATGTATCTTCAACGATTCGTATGTTTTGTGTGACTTGAGGTGACATTCTACTAGTGTTCGAATTAATGGATGATGTATCTTCAACGATTCGTACGTTTTGTGTGACTTGAGGTGACATTCTACTAGTGTTTATGGACGAGCCGCTACTTAAAGGAGTCGGAACTGTTATTGTATAATTCTGCATGTGTTGGGGCACCGCGTAGTTAAGTTGCGTAGACGTGCGCATTGGGTATTGCGGAATGACATTTGGTGTTAATATTTGACTTGGGTTAAAAACATTTTGGATTTGAATCGCGTGTCTAAATTCCAATGCTCCCAAGCAACCTTGAAATAAAACATCTGATATGATTTTTCGCGCAATCGTTTTCTGGGAGGCCTCCATTTCTCTATATTGCGAAGCCCACGATTGAGCCAAGGAGTCACCTTCTGTGGGTTCGCGGCTGTTGGCAAGTCTCTCGCATGCAATTTTAATAAGTTTATCTTCTTCAAAAACTTTTCTTTTGCTTGGTCGAACAGTGGATTCCTAAAAAGAAAGATTTATAAGTTTTTCATTACTTTTCAGCTTCCACAAACAGAAAAAGATTGGAAGGTAGAAGCGAAAAATTTTGATGCACGCTGGAACTTCCCAAATTGTATAGGCGCAATTGATGGAAAACACGTCAATATAACAAAGCCACCTGGATCTGGATCTTTTTATTATAATTATAAAAAAAATTTTTCCATCATTTTAATGGCAGTGGTTAATGCTAATTACGAATTTTTGATGGTGGATGTTGGCACAAATGGAAGAGCGTCTGATGCCGGTCTTTTTAGCGAAACAAAATTTTTTTCATCTCTAAAAAATAAAACATTAAAAATTCCTGACCCTCAGCCGCTTCCAAACTGCGAAGAAAAACTACCATTTGTATTCGTAGCTGACGATGCTTTTCCCCTGTTAGAAAATATCATGAAGCCATTTAGCCACAACACACTCAAGGAAGAAGAAATAATTTTTAACTACAGGCTTTCTCGGGCGAGAAGAATTGTTGAAAACTGTTTTGGCATTTTAGCATCAAGATTTAGAATTCTCCTACAAACTATTAATTTATCACCAGAAAAAGTCACGAAAATTGTGTTAACCTGTTCCTACTTGCATAACTTTTTACGGAGGCAAAATGAGGAGACGTATTTTGAAGGTGGATTGGATGTTGAAGAAACAGATCCCGGAGCGATAGAATACGCCGATTGGCATAATGACCATGGACTTACACCTCTTCCAGCTTCAAGTGCAAAGAATGCATCCAATTTAGCAAAAACTACTCGTGAAAAATATTGTAATTATTTTAATACAGTGGGAGCAGTTCCGTGGCAGAGCAATATATTAAATATAAGAAAGTGAATAATTTACGGAATAAAAACAAAATGAATGTTTGTGCTCACAAAAAAAAGAAACAATAAAATTTTGACTTTTTTTCTTACCTCATATGTGTTTGTATCTTCATCCTGCATTGTGGTAACGCCTGCCAAAGTGTCTTCTTGATCTTTCAAAAAGCATAGCAAATCATAGCACCAAAGAGTAGGAACATATTCATCCTCAGCACCAGCACCAGACTTCAAACTATCTCTTTTTTTTTTGATTCACGCCGGAATTGCGCCCGCAAACTACTTATTTTTTTTATAACTGTATCCTTTGTGGCATCAGGATCTACTTCTTTTAATTTTTCGATTAAAGTCGCATAATCATTATTCTTTTTAATTCTATTACAATAATCTTTGCTTTTTACTTGCCACAATGATGGCAAAGATTTATACATTTCAATAAATTCACTCAGAAATTTTTTATTGTCCATTTTACTTTTCCGCGCACGTCTGTTCCGTTCAGAAATTACTACGATTATGAGCTATTTCGCCATACACACACGAACAGTTCGCGCAAACATGACATAACGGGAATGTTCGCGGAAATGTTCGTGTAGTGTATTTGCCGCTTAAGTCCCTGTTAAATTGGAATTTCTGCTGACGGTATGTAATCACTTATTTCTAACTAGAAGCGATAATTAGCCGCAAAGTTTGTATTTTACTGCCAGTTGAACGATATTTTATCCGAAAGTAAACAAGTTTTGATATAATCGATATTGGCGTTATGTAGCGATATTCAAGACTAGCAATTGAGCTAGTATTTCTCTTAGAATAGGCAAATATAAATAGAGTCGATACATGGACAGTTTCTTCAATACTATCGGTGTGTATCGATATCCAAGACTATCTATAGTTTTCTCCCCGGTGTAAGCATAATTTCTCATTGTATGAGTGAGTCCAGCTAAGTATAGACACCGAGAGAGCCCTCACTTAGGGTAAGGGGGCTAAGAATACACCCGCTATAAATCACTGATAACATAGGGATTTCTGGTCACGATATGGTAGCACTCATGAACCAATTTTTCTCTAAAGGTGGCAAATCTCGATAGAATAGATTATCGATAATGTCATTTGTATTATACTAGCCATTGCACGAGTTTTTCTCTGAAAATAGGCAAATATTGATAGTATCGATAGTGCTATCAATTATATTGGAGTGTATCGATATTGCAGGATATCGATAGTTTTCCACCTCATCGATAATTTTCAAACAAATAGCTCCCTCATCTGTAAATATAGTACCTGCAGGTGCTAGTACTAGATTGTCCCCGATTTATATCCCATATATCACCCCTCTTGTAGAGTTTTGATTTTACAGAAAAAAAAAACGCAGAAAATGTGAAGAGAAAGACTCAGTAAGTGGATATAAATTAAAAATGACAAAGTCGTAAAAAGTTAAGATCGAGACTTTGGGAATGAAAAAAGGAAAGAAAAAAGGAAAGGATAACGAAGACTGAAAGAAGAACTAAAAGTAAAAGAAGATAAAAGAGAAGACGTGGAGGGGTGAGAGATACTTAGGATGAGGGTGAGGATGGGAATGACAGCAACTGGAATCTGGCCAGGAAAGTAAAGAAAGTAACTGTGCACGGAACCATAGTCCGAACTGTAACAGGAACCGTGACAATGGCCGACATAGTGACCGTGACCGTCACGAAGCGGTGAGGCAGAAACTATCAGAGTGGCAATTAAGGCAACCTTGATCAGGACAAAGAAAGCAAAAATCTTACGCCCTTTTTTTATGCGTACGGTATATGTCGGTATCGGCGCTTTGAGACACTGGAACGACTTCAATGGGGTGCGACAAATTAATTTCAGGCAACGAACCTTCCACGTCCTCTCACTCTTATTTGTTCTGACAAATGAGATCTCATCTAATCTGAAAGAAGGAGATTAAACTTTGGGGTGTAAGACACTTCCTTTCATGACATCATGATATCGCATATAATGTCAGGTAGCACCAGGTCTGGATTCTTTGAGTCAGAAAAAATAACGAAAGTAACTTTTTCATGGCGGATTGGGATCGACCAATGTTAAGAAAAGACTTTGATGAGACGTAATCACATCTAGCTAAGGCTGTCATTATGATGAAAATCCGAAGCATTTTCGGGGAGATGATTTCTAAAGCAACACCAAAATCTTAAGGTGGCCATTATTGATAGGCAAATCTCTTTTCAAGTTCAAGTTTTGATCTTTGTCGCTCTTCCGGGATAATCAAGCGCAAATTTCAACCACACTTAAGCAAAAAACTATTAAAAGCTTTGCCAGTTGCATTGCTGGCATCAATTAAGCGGAAGCAACACCCACGACATTACCGCGTAGAGGCGCAATTGAAAATCAACAAAAAAGAAAGAAAAAAATAAACGGAAGTTGATAAAAAAAACTTGTCTTTAAGGCAATTTCATGCACAAAAAACTAATTTTTATAAAAATAATAAATTGCTAAAAATTTGTTATTAACAAAATGAAAATCGCCTTTCATCACTCGGACATGCTTTCGACACTGCTGCAAGTTGATAAAAATGACAGATAAGTGTGTTGATGGCTGATGGATGGTTTTGGTGGTGCTAGAGGCTGATTTGCAATTTTTAACATTTACACACTTATCTAAGTAGAAAGCAAAAGTTTAATAATTTTGATTTGCTCTCATGACTTCGCGTAGAAAAGTCATTGTCTTGAGTGGGTTTTTAATAAAATGAAAATAAACTACTTTATATTACACACCTTTGGTGACGGCTGAGTTGATATTAGGGCGATGGGGTACACGATAATGACATAGGATAATAAAGAAAATGAGAAGGGCAAACTGGAAGGAAAAGTGGAAAGGATAAGGAAACGGAACAAAAAACCCCTGGAGATAGAGAATGGAAAGAAGAAAGCTAATTTAAGAGAAAGGATAGAGAAAAGTAAAGCAAATATGGTGAAAAAGAAGAGCAAGCCAAAGGAAAGGAGATAAATAATAAATTTTGTATTTATGATGATGATTAAGATCTCAATAATAATGCTTATGATGGTGGAGTTAAATGATGAAGAGAAAACGAAAGCGTGGACGACGATGAAAACTAACCATTCCCACGGCAGCAGAGTCTACGCAACGGTATGACTCTGGCTATAAACGACCCGTGCCTGCGCCCGTAACTCAAATAGTAACCGTAATCATAATTTTGACGCAGCTGCAACTACCACTATAAAAATTTGGGGCTATGTTTGATGAGTTTACCGTTGACGCAGGCAGAAATATCAGTCATAACCGTAGGAGTAATCGTTACGTTAAACCTTAACGTATCCGTAGACATACCCATATCATAACCGCAACCGTAACTGTAACAGCAGTGTCGACTGCGGTGGTAAGCTTAAACAGCATTAACGACAGTCATAAATGTGACTGTTACTGTAACTGTACTTCTAGCAATGAATGTAACTGTAACGAGTCTCAGCGGTATAGTTATACATTCTCGAAACTGTTACGATTACAGTGGTATTCACTGTTGGGCTTACGGTTACCGCTTTGTTTTCGGAAATAGAGGCGACTACTGCTAAAGTGATGGCCAGGTACGGTCATGATTCCCGTAATGGTTCTGGTAAGACTGGGGATACAGTTGCGGTTATGGATTCGTCAATAGTTGGCATTACGGTTACGGTCACGTTTAAGGTAATACTTTATATAAAAGTTGGGTTTACAGGTACGTTTATGCTTATGGCTAAGTTTGACACTTCAGTTGCAACTAAGATTACTGTCACAGTTGCGGAGGATAGTGCTGCTAATTCTAATGACTTAAGCTATGGTTATAATTTTAATACCAGTTGGAATTATGATTACGCTAGCAGTGAAAGCTTTTATAACAGTTGGGCTTCCAATTATGGATATGGTTGTGGCTACGTTAATGATATCGTTTATGGCTATGAATACAGTCACGATTGCGTTGATGGCTCTGGTAATATTTTAGGTTATAGTTACGGTTATGGTTCTTGTAGCAGTGGAACTACAGTTAAGGTTGCGTTTAAGGTGATAGCCTTTAAAACAGTTGAGGTTCCATTAACGTGTGCGATTTCGGAAACAGGTGCGCTAACGTTACGGTAACGGTAACGGTTGCAGATACAGTTACGGTTACGGCCACGATTAAGGGGCTTAGAAAAATGTATAAATATGGTTTTTGCACACTAACACAATTTTAATTTTATTTAGCTATAATTCATTTGCTTTTTTCTCCATTGCAATAAACTAGGATTATTCTACCTGAAGTTCTTCACCAGGAAGTGTACTATTACTTGAGAAAAGCCGACAAATTGCCGCCTTTTTGCCTAGGTTAAAGTGAAAATAAATAATAATTATCGCGGTTTCCTTCTTCATTGCTATTGAGTGTTTAATCATTAGCAACTCCAGCTTATAGTTTGTAAGTCAGCGTCGGATTAGAACTGTTCAAATTCACGCAACCGCCAATTAGCTGCTACAAATTCAAACTGTGGCTGCGGCTTAAGAAGCTTTTAAAGTCAAAATTACTATGAAACCACTAGCTTCCGCTGCGTTTATAACTGCGATAAAAGAGTGAAGTGGCAGAATTTTCCGCCTGCGGTCTATTGTTTATGGAAAGATTCTAAGCCGCTTAAGAGACCTTAAACACGCTTCGATCACTTACGTGTGTTTGTCTGTGTGAGAATGTGTGCAACAAATACTAAGGCTGTTTCTCTGCTACTGTACTAACTACGGCGCGTCGTGAGCTTAAGCAGTCATAGTGAGGTGATGAGTGCAAGTTAATATCAGCGAAGTCAATTCGATTTTAGTGAAGTAGCGAAATGTGTAGTCCGTTGAGTTCATAATACTTGGTAATTATTAATTGCAATTTATGTGAGCTTTTCCTGATCTATGAATTATTGTTCTAGACGCCTGCTTGGTTATTAAGACAATTCATCTGGTCGGGTTAAAGGCGTGGTGTGATTTCCTCTTTTTCTTAGTATTTACAAGCACTGCCTTGAAGCCTATTTCACTAAGTTCCAAGGTCAGGTAGAAAGTACGCATCGAAGTGATCAATGCTGCAAAAAGTTCCACTTTCCTTCGGAAACTGGATATAACCCCAAGAAATGTAATAAATCTAAAGAAACCAAAGTCATTTTCAAGACGAAAACAAACCGAAATCGGAATGTAACAGAACCGACCTCTTTGAATAAAATTTGATAAAGAGTTTTCTTTTTTCACAAAATGAATCCCCCTGCGGGTTAGGGGTTTAGAATATGCCCGAGGTAGGCATATCGGTCGTAACAGGCGACTAATATGCACAAATATAATGACGTGCAACGCGATGGTTGATCTACGGATATGATGCCTCTCACCTCTCATTACCCATGGGGTGACATGACCTAGAAGGTTCCACTGGTCATACCAAATTGCTACCACGACAGTCGGGCAGTACCGCAAGGGAGTACCGGAGCGTACCGGATTCATATCTGGCCAAGGACTGTCAGTTTGACAACACTCCCCAAAACCTTCGGGGAGTGTTTTTGTCGTTACAACAACAACAACATCATAAAACAATTTTTTTTAAATGCTATGCAAATGCAACTTAAATTTTTTTCTTTTTTTTCTGTTTGGTGAAGTTTATTTTTTTTAATATTTCGAAAAATACGCTTTGACACTTTAGAAGAGGGTACTTTGAGAAAAAAGAAATTAAAACAAAAAAGATTTAAAATATTTGATTTTAGAAAATTTTCGATTTTTCAAAATCGAAAAAATTTTAGTTCGCCTTTGAATTTTGGGCAAACATTCTTTTGTATTATTTTAACTCTGATATACCTAAAGATATTCTAAAAATTTCAGAAGCGCTTTTTTTTTGTTTTTTTTTTTCAAAAATATGAAATTTGTATTTTTGCCTAAAAATAATTTTTTTTTTAACGTTCCAGGGGAGTTTAATTATTTAAAGACCAAATTACTTAATTTTGAACAATGAAAACTTTTTTTGGTGCTAGTTGAATGTGAAAAAAATTTAGCATTTTTTTGTGTTTACTTTCCACTACCATGAAAAAAAATATTCAGTGTTTAAAATTTAGTACAAAAAAAAGCTAAATTAAAAAAAAAATTTGAAAAAAAAATGTGAAGAACTTTAAAACATTGAAAAAATAAAAGAATGCAAAAAACCACAAAATACAAAAATATTTATAAGAAAAGCTTGAAAAAAATTGTAGAACTATTCTAATCTGATATATATATAGTTCAAGGAAAAAAAAGCGCTTACTTTAAGTATCAAAAGAGAATGCGCCAAAAAACAAAATTTTAAAAAGATGTGAAAAAAAATGTTTAATAAATCTAATAAAATAATAGTAAAATAAAAAAAAATTAAGAAATAGTGCCAATATTTTTATCAGCAATTTAAACAGTTAAAGAACAAATAAATTAAATTGTATAATCTGCTTTATAGTTGAAATTACTGGAGGTGTGCTATTTCCAGAAATTTTCTAAACTGTACATTACTCCAACGGCTAAACTTTTGAATCATTTTAGTATTACAAACAAAACACTAGACTAACGTTTAATTAAGCATTTTCTGGTTCATTTTCAAATTCACAAATATGTTTTAGTGCACTTTTTGGCCTTGAAACTTTCAAATTAAAACCAAAAAGCTACAACAGCAAAAATATATGCCAAACAATTAATTTGCATATATATATAAAACAAAATAAATTTTTTATTTTCAAATTATCATAAATATTTAAATTTTCCTGGTGTGAGAGACAAATAAAAATTCCATTTGCGCTTTAATGACAGCCGCAAGTGAGTTTTTATGGGGTAGAAAAAAATTAAAAAAGGTAAAATGAAGAGGTAAGTCTTAATCACGTTTACACCAGTTACATTGGAAATCTTACCGCCCTGCAAACAGCTGGTTCAGCGAGTGTCATTTGAAACCAGAAAAAATTTAATATTCAATGACAAAAAAACCATAAAATGAGTGATGAAGAATGCGACCGATTAATGCCTTTAAAGAGCAGTCGCTAACGCTTTGGATATTAAAAAGGCCTAGTTGTGATGCTTTCAGTAGGCAAATTAAAATTGTTGACAATAGAAATAAAATACCAAAGAAATTTTGAAATTCAAGTATGCATAAATAAAACAAAACGTTTAGGAGTTGGGTACTTTCGTTGATACCTACGAATGCACTCAAGGGCGCAATGCGTGCTGTAAGTAAGCGCTCTTGTTAGGTGAAGAGGGTACAGTGGGGCATATTTAAGAAAAATAAATGCGAGAGCGAAAGGCGTTAGAGCAAAAAGCTCAAGAAAGAGATGCTCACTCGGTAGGAGGAAAACAGGACAAAATTACACTGGCCTTCGTCGTGTTTTTGACTGATTTCAGTTATGTCTTGAAAGAAGTACTGACGTGCTTTCTCACACACCGCTAAAAGGCGCTCAGGGATTTAAACAAAACCTTCTGATAATGTTGACTCTGAAGCTATTAATTGAAAGGTTAATCTAAGTTCTTTAAAAATATGTCTGAAAAAGGCACGAAAATCCGCATTGTATTATATTTCTGCGCAACAGTAACAAACGACTTAAGCAACAAACTTGCCACTGCAATGCCGACACTTGAAAAAAATTACCACTAATTGCTGACATCAAAAAGCTATTAAAGCCGGAAAGCGCTAGACAACGCGCTAACTTTGAATGCCAAATACAATAAATCTGCATAAGAATGTACGCGAAATATAAAAAAACGCAACCAAAAAAATATTCCCCTACAACTGTGAAGAACAACAAATAAGGCAATGCAAATGTGCTACTTTAACGTTGATAGTGGAAATTTATTGTATAGCTAATCTTATATATAAACGCATGTAAAAAAAAAACAATCAACTAAATTTATTTCGTAATTAATTCGTAAAAGGTAACTGATAGCTAGATAAAACGGTAATAGGCTAAGCGCGGCTAATGAAATTTGTTAACAAATGTAAATGCGCAGAATATGCGTAAGACAACTGATAGACACACAGTTACATGACATACTTTACGTAATGAAATTCCAAATTTTTTTTTGACGATTTCGTTTTATTTTGAATTCTTTGTTACCACTTATAGGCAATTTTCACAGCTCATACAGAACCTGTTCGATTGATGCGTTGCATCAAAGATGCTGCAACAAGTTGTAATAACAATACTACAGACGCTTATATAACCTCATTTATGCTCAAAATAAACCAAACACCAAATAGCTGTTGATGATGCAAAAGAAGAAGAAGAAGCATAACAAGAATCATACGTTGAAGTGTGACAGGCTGTTGCGGAACTTGGTCAGAGAATGCAAACAAGTCTTTTGCTATGTAATGCACCGCTAAATATCTGTGTGTGTGTATGCGTGCGTGGAAATGTATGACAATGTTCTTGTTGGCGCATGCATTTCTAGTTGCTTCTCAGCTTATTTGGCGCTATTTGTTGTTACCGGTTTTATAGCCTTTGAGCACATCTAGCGCCGATCGTTTGCCACTGATTGCTTGGCTGCGGATGATGCTCATTCGACCAGTGCAATGCTAATGTATGTTAATGTAAGCAACTTTTATGTATGTGTTATATAAGTTTTAGTTTTTGTCGCTTTCAGAAGATGCTTACAACATCTCGAAAGTAAAAAATGAAAAAGAGGCACATTTCTAAGTGCATGAAATGGGTGAGAACGTTTTTATATATAAACTTTCTCTTCAAATATTTTATGTTGTTTTATTTTATTTTATTTTCTAAATTTTAACTTATTTGTTTTTTATTTTGCTTTATTTCATTTGATTTTATTTTTTTGTATTTGATTTCAACTATATTTATTTTATTTTTTTTTTAAATTTATTTCAATTTATTTAATTTTATTTAATTTTATTTTAGTCTATTTTATTTTATCTTATTTTATTTTTTTTATTCTGTTTTCTTGTAAGTTGATTTCAATTTATTCTATTTTTTTTAAGTCTATTTTATTTTATTTTAATTGATTTGATTTTTGTTTTATTTTATTTTATTTTTTATTTTTTATATATATTTTTTATTTTATTTATTTACTATAACTATAGCCTGTATATGTTTGTTGCTTTCAATTTTTCCTCTTATCAAAAATAATAATAATTAACTAAGAATTATTATCAACTGGTCTTGAGCTCGTTATACTTACAAAAAATATGTATAATGAACAGACCGTAAACCAACAACAAAATATTTTTTTTTGTTTCATTTTATTTTATTTCATATTATTTTATTTTATTTTATTTTATTTTATTTTATTTTATTTTATTTTATTTTATTTCATGTAACTTTTTTTATTTTATTTAATACATTTTTTTTTTTAATTTTTTTAAATTTTATTTTGTTTTATTTTTTTTATTTCATTTTATTTTATTTCGTTTTAGTTTATTTTATTTGATCTTATTTCATTTTATTGCATATTAATTCATTTTATTAATTTTCTTAATTTTATTTTATTTCTTTTTTTTTATTTATTGTATTTTATTTTATTTCATATTATTTTATTTTATTTCATTTTATTTTATTTTATTTTATTTTATTTTATTTTATTTTATTTTATTTTATTTTATTTTATTTTATTTTATTTTATTTTATTTTATTTTATTTTATTTAAATTTATTTTATTTTATTTTGTTTTATTTTATTTTATTTTATTTTATTTTATTTTATTTTATTTTATTTTATTTTATTTTATTTTATTTTATTTTATTTTATTTTATTTCATATAACTTTTTTTATTTTATTTCATTTAATTTATTTTATTTCGGTTTATTTTATTTGTTTTATTTTATTGTGTTTTGTTTTTTTTTAATTTCGTTTAAAATTATTTTATTTTATTTATTTTTTTTGTTTATTGAAATTTATTTTATTTTATTCCATATTGTTTTTTTAAATTTAATTTTGTTTTATTTTATTTGAGGTAATTTGAGTTTATAATATTTTATTTTATTTTATTTTATTTTATTTTATTATTTATACATCCGTTGTTTTAGTTCATATAAAGTTTTGTTTTAATTTGAAATATCTGCAACACCAAACACAATTTTTGGTTTTAAAGGCTTCAATTTTTCTGTTCAGTTAAGTGGTTGTTTTTACTGTCTGGAAGATTAATTTAATTTTTAAAAATAGCTTTGGTTCGATGCACTTAATAAAGTGAGCCAACACCAAATTATAATTAGTTTTTAACATGTGTTAATTCCAGCTTGAAATATACGGTATAGCGTTTTTAAATTTTTTATAAAAATTAAAATATCTGGCACTACCTATTTCCTACGTTACATTTGAGTCTCTACCACACAGCAAATAATCGCTCAACTTTATTATTTTTATTCGCTTATTCTTAAGGCCTAAGTATTTGGCTTAAAGACATTCGCTTCTACTATCTCCTGCCACTCCCCTGCAGTCAAGAAAAAATATAGGTTAAAGCGCATTCGGGCATTAAAGTCACACGCTGCCAACTACATTTCTTTTTATATAAAAGTATTATTGTGATTACATATGTATTGGTCAGTGTGCTTTTCGCATTATTGTTATACCTTTCTGTAACTTATAAGTAGATCTATTTTTTGTATTTTACTGGCACTTTGCGGAAATGTGGAAAATGAACTGTAGTGAAATGCGACTATGTGTGCATTCTTATGTCTTATACCGTTAGCATGTGTTGCGCTATTAATAAACAAGCAATATTGCTTGACCAGCGGTAAGTAAAGGAAAAGCAAAGTTAAAGGAAAGACTAAAGACACGAACTATGTTACTTAGCAAGACAATACATAGTACATAGGTCAGTATTTGTATTATTATTATTTTACTGTATTATATTGATACCTTTTTACCAAGAAATAAATGTATAAAGATATTGATAGCTTTCAATAGCAGAAAGTACTAGTTATCACTAGCTAAGGAGGCAATAATTTGTTTTAGCATTGTTCTGTCACATACTCAAGAAAATCAGCCAAAGTAGGCCTAATAAAAATTGCAGTTGCATTGATTGTGAAAAGTAGTGAAGCAAAGAAAGCGGAATTCGAAGAGCAGCTGTGGGATGTTGCTACTACTACTGGGGCTTTCATGGCAACCCAAATTGCAATAGCATAAAATTTAAAATTTTTGGCTCATTTTCAAAAATTTGTTTGTTAGATATACGTTGTTTAAATCTACTTACATAAGACATTTCATGTGAGTATTTAAGAGTTTTTACATACCTGAAACGGGGAAAATATAGAAAAAACTATTGAATTATTGTCATTTTTTAAGGTGCATGTTATATAAATGCGGAATCTGAAAAGTCGCGCAGCTTTTTTTTAAAAAAAAGAATATAAAAAAAATTCAAAATTAAATATAATGAAATAAAGGAAACTAAATAAAATAAAATAAAATAAAATAAAATAAAATAAAAAAAATAAAATAAAATAAAATAAAGCAAAATAAAATAAAGTAAACTAAATTGAAATAGAATAACAAAAATTTAATTGAGTAAAAAAAAATAAATAAAGTAAAATGAAATAAAGTAAAATATAATAAAATTTTATTTAATTAAGTAAACTGTCTTGTCGAAGTGGACGAAGGTCCCGGAAGCCAACTGCTCAAAAAAGGAAAAATTCCCATCGGCTGGATCCAATGTAGGATCAGACAGCGTGCGGAAGTGCAACGCTGCTTCAGGTGTCTCGGCTACGGACACCGACAGGCTAGCTGCAATGGGCCCGACAGGAGGGACGCGTGCTGGAAGTGTGGGAACTCTGGCCACAAATCCTCATCCTGCACTGAAAAGGCAAAATGCTACCTTTGCACCACGGGAAACCTCGATCATCTTCCCGGGTCTGGAGCATGTAGCACGTTTAGAGAAGCACTTGCTTCGGCGAAAGCCAAACTGTCGCCCCAATGACCAGCGTGATTCAAGGAAATCTGAATCGATGCAGGTTAGCTGATGAACTGCTAGACCAACTGGTGCTTGATCACCAAATAAACTATGCAATCATCAGCGAACCCTACAAGGCCAGAGACAGCTGGTACATTGACGAATCTGGCGCTGCTGCTATCTGGATAGTGGACGCCAATACCAATGTTACTAATCGTGCTGCCGGGCATGGCTACGTCCGTGTAACTGTAGCGCGAACAACTCTTGTTAGCTGCTACCTGTCACCAAATGACCCCATTCAGAGGTTCAAAGAAAAGCTGGAGCTATTAGAAGACGACCTACGGGACCAAACGGGCAACCTGGTCATCGCTGGAGACTTCAACGCTAGAGCAATAGAATGGGGCATGCCTCAAACTAATACCAGGGGAAAACTAATTCTGGAAATGGCAGCCCGACTCGGTGTGGTCGTACTGAATACGGGCACGACCCCAACATACAGGCGCCCGGGCTTTGGGTACTCGATCCCCGACATAACGCTCGTCTCGGAGAGACTCTTTCCAAACGCGGTTGGGTGGAGAGTGATGGAGGACCTTACTGGCAGCGACCACAACTACATCACCTTCCAACTCGACCATCCTGGTCAAAGACCGGCAGCGAACGCATCATACAAAACCCGTAGATGGGATGCAGCTAAAGTTGACGCCACCAAGTTCACCGGAACAGTGCTGGCGAAAGCCAGACGGATAACTGACGGCACCAATACGCCACATGCGGCGGTTGAAGAAACCATGCAATGCATGCGCCATGCTTGCAACGTCTCTATGCCACGAATAGGAACGTGGCGAGGCAAGAAGCAGGTATATTGGTGGAATAGCGAAATCGCGGAACTCCGGAAAACATGTCACAGAATGCGAAGACTGGCGACGCGCTCACTTGGCAGATCCGAGGCTCTTGAAAGGGCGGAGGCGTACAAGGGGGCGAAAAAGGCTCTCGGCGCCGCCATAAAAGCAAGCAAACTAAGATGCTGGAAAGAGCTCTGTAAGGAAGTGGATCAAGACCCCTGGGGACAAGGGTACAAAATAGTTATGAAGAAACTTCGACCACCAAATCAGACGATGGACGAAGATGACATGAAGAACATCGTGGAAGCGCTATTCCTCACGCAACTTACTAGAGAAGAGGAACATGCAGCACGAGATGACCGCAACGTGGTACCTTTCAATGAAGAAGAGCTAGAAAGAGCCCTGCGTAGCATGAGGGCTGGTAAAGCCCCAGGACCCGATGGAATACCTGCGGAGGCAATCAGATTAACTGCTAATAGTTGTCCAGAGCTCTTGTTCCACATGTATAACAAATGTCTAGAAGCAGGTGTCTTCCCCGCCAGATGGAAGACAGCACGGCTCGTCCTCATACCGAAAGGCAAAGGGGACCCAAGCTCTCCATCATCCTTTCGCCCACTATGTATGCTCGACACAGCGGGAAAAATGATGGAGAGCCTTATAAAGCAACGTCTAACAGCAGCCATAGAAGACGAGGGTGGACTCTCCCACCGGCAACATGGCTTTCGGAGAGGGCACTCCACAATAGACGCCATAGCAGAAGTCGTAGAGGCAGTCCGGAAGGCCGAGACGACAAGCCATCAAGCAAGGCCGGTGGTACTATTGGTGACGTTAGATGTTAAAAACGCTTTTTACTCTGCCAGGTGGGAAGACATGCTTGATGCATTAGAACGCTCCTTTAAGGTCCCGATATACTTGTTAGATATATTGAGGGACTACTTAAGAGACCGTTGGCTAATCTATGAAACGACGCAAGGCCAAAGAAAGGTGAAGCTAACAGGCGGGGCAGCACAAGGGTCGGTGCTCGGCCCTGATCTTTGGAATGCTACCTATGACAGTCTCCTTCGAATGCAGATGCCAGAAAGCACTTTTCTAGTTGCTTTTGCAGACGACGTGGCTGCGGTGATAACAGCACGAAACTGCGACCTGGCACAGCTTTAACTGAACCAAGTGATGCGCAGTGTAGACGAGTGGATGAATAATCACGGCCTCCAACTGGCTACAGCCAAGACAGAGATCGTGATACTAACGAAAAGAAGGATTCCCACAATCACCAACATGAATGTTGGGGATCAACAGATAGAGACGCGCCGCTCTACGAAATATCTAGGGGTGAAATTGGACAACAAGCTGACCTTCTCGGAGCATCTAAGAAGCTCCTGCGAGAAGGCTGTGAAGACCATCGCAAGTCTGAGTCGGCTAATGGCAAATACAGGTGGACCAAAGCCATGCATAAGAAAGCTGCTGGCGTCCGCCTCAGATTCTATACTGTTGTACGGTGCAGAAGTCTGGGCGGACGCAATGAAATTTGGGAAGTATCGGGCCGCTTTTACCGCAGTCCAACGTAGAGGGGCCCTGAGAATCGCCTCAGCATACCGCACGGTCTCCGCAGATGCTGTTCTGGTCATCGCGGGGACTATACCGATATATCTCCTCGCTGAGGAAAGAAAAATGACTTACGACACTCGTGCAGAGGTACGTAGAGACGTTGCTGCAACGCAGGCGCGTGGTGATTCGATCCGGCGGTGGCAACTACAATGGAGCAGCAGTGCTGCTGGAAGGTGGACCAGGGTATTAATCCCCGAACTAGAACCATGGCTGAACCGACCTCATGGAGAAGTCGACTTCTACCTGACCCAGTTCTTAACCGGACACGGCTATTTCCGTGAATATCTCCATAGAATGGGCAAAGTTCAAACCCCGAACTGCACCTACTGCGGAGCCATAGACGACGTACGCCACACCTTCTTCGAATGCGAGCAATTTGCAGAAGAAAGAAGGCGGGTGGAAGAGACAATTGGCGAACTTTCCCCGGGCAGTGTCATTCGCAAGATGACCTGCGAAAACGTTAGATGGGACATAGTCAGACGATACGCGAGGAATGTCCTCCTTGCGAAACGGGAAGACGGTTGTCTAGCCAGTTAGCGTGAGAGTAGCCATAGAGCTCACGTAACGCGCTTCCTTACCTGAAGTAATGCTAAGCGCGGTCCCAGGTAAGGAAGAATGCGCGGGCCGTGGGAGGTTAGGTTTTAGTGCGGTATACTTCAAGATAAGAAGGAGTCCCACACTCGGAGAGTTCCGCTGCTAGAGAATCTAGTAACGAGGGCTCAAACCCGGTTAGTGCATAAAGCATTTCCTCCTCCCACGAAAAAAAAAAAGTTAAATAAAAGAAATTAAAATAAAAAAATTTAATAAAATAAAATTAAATTAAGTACAAAAAAATAAAAGAAGTTAAATAAAATTAAATTAAATTAAGAAAAATAAAAATAAAATAAAATAAAAGAAGTAAAATAAAATAAAATTAAATTAAATTAACTGCAATAAAATAAAGTAAATTAAATAAAATAAAAAAAAATGATAAAATAAAATAAAATAAAATAAAATAATATAAAATAAAATAAAATAAAATAAAATAAAATAAAAGAAAAATAAAATAAAGTAAAATTTCATTAAATTAAATTAAGTAAGATGAAATAAAATAAAATAAAATAAAATAAAATAAAATAAAATAAAATAAAATAAGATAAAATAAAATAAAATAAAACAAAGCATAATAAATAAAATGAACTAAAATAAAAATAAAAATAAATAAAAATAATAAAATAAAATATAATAAAATAAAATAAAATAAAGCAAAATAAAATAAAGTAAAATAAATTGAAACAAAATAACAAAAAATTAAATTGAGTAAAAAAGAAAAAATAAATTAAATAAAATGAAATAAAATAACAAAAATTAAATTGAGTAAAAAAAAACATAAATAAAGTAAAATGAAATAAAACAAAATTAGATGAAAAGATTTTGTAAAATAAAATTAAATTAGGTACAATAAAATAAAGTAAAATAAAATAAAATTTAATTTAATTAAGTAAAATAAAAGAAATTTAAATAAAAAAATTGAATAAAATAAAAATAAATTAAGTACAAAAAAATAAAAGAAGTTAAATGAAATTAAATTAACTTAAGAAAAATAAAAATAAAATAAAATAAAAGAAGTAAAATAAAATAAAATTAAATTAAATTAAATTAACTGCAATAAAATAAAGTAAATTAAATAAAATAAAATAAAATATGATAAAATAAAATAAAATAAAATAAAATAAAATAAAATAAAATAAAATAAAAGAAAAGAAAAATAAAATAAAGCAAAATAAAGTAAAATTTCATTAAATTAAATTAAGTAAGATGAAATAAAATAAAATAAAATAAAATAAAATAAAATAAAATAAGATAAAATAAAATAAAATAAAACAAAGTATAATAAATAAAATGAACTAAAATAAAAATAAAAATAAATAAAAATAAAAATAATAAAATAAAATTAATACAATTATCTTAAAGCAATAAAAAAAATTGAGTGCACCCGATGTAAGTAAACAATCTTCTGAGTTAAAGGTTTTAAACAAGGTTGAAGCCGCCCAAGGGTGGGTGCTTCTTATACAAAAGAAAGAAAGTTCAACTTACAATTTTTTCCCTAGTGATGAAAGTTGTTTCTGGAAAACAACAAGACAATCGTAAAAGAGGTATTAAAGAAAATCCAAAAAGTTGGTTAGATTAGTGAGACAAGCCGATGAAAACCTGTGACAAATCCACACCCATGAGTAGACGTGCCGACTAGTCGAGTCGATTTACTGACACAAAAACAACAACATTGGTGTATCATACGCTGTTAGAGCTAAATTTAAAGCAAGCTAGCTGTGCGTTTTTTCAATAAAAAGCTGCTCTTATCAAATGAAGTGCAGTCAAACTTACTTATTATTATTATTTATTTGGTCAAACTTACACAGACCTACCCTAACCTATAAAACCGAATTACATAAATCTTGATTGCGCCCATTTCTACCACAGGAAATTTGTAACGCTCATAAACTTCTTACTTAATCCACACTTAGCAAAGCAAGTGAACACTTAACAAATTGCACCAATTTCAAATAAGGAAAACGTCAAATAAACAAGCGCTTACAATTTGGCCTAGTGCTAGAGTTAAGCGAACCTGTCAGCAAGCTGCACAAAACCTCAAATTCCGCGCACACTTAGCAAAGCAAATTAAGCGCACATAAAAAAGCGGTTGCTAAATATCGTTCAAAATTTGGCAAAAGTGGCAGCTACAAACTAAATGAAAGTTTGCAAAATTGTGGCAAGTGTAACGGACAGCAGCAGCAACAAGAGCGGCAGGCGTGATAATTTCGAGCAGACAATTTTTAAATTCAAAACATTTACATACAACATTCAACATGTGTCAAAAAAGTTTAACGCAAGTATTTACAAGTGTTTGCATATATATAAACATACAAACAAACTCACATTTATCACCGCGGAGCATGAAAACCAAGTAAATATTAATTGACTTTTTTAGGTTTTCTTGCGTAGTCTACTTGAAGTGCAAAATGGTTTCCTCTTCCTGCTTCACTAGCGGCGGCGACAATATAACTACAAACAGCAAGAAAGCCTGTTTTGGAATAGCAGCACCAATAATAACAACAACCTCTCATATATGAAAGCTATTAATTTCGCATTGTGGTGCTAATCATTATTGAAAATGAGCCGCGAGTGATGCAGCTTTTATGCATATTTTAAACAATAAAGCAACAAGTGCAAGTAGGCTTTGTGGTATGCCACACTTCAATAGCACAGCGCATACTCATACACACTCACACAGATCCCAGCAAGCTGTGCACATTTCAGCAGATTTTTCTTTTCAAAACTTTTAACATTATTTTGCTTCTTTTTTTTCACTGTCAGCTGTAACTTTATTACCATCACGTTGTATTTCCCGCTTAAGCAAGTTATCATTTTCTTTGCTTGTTGGCATGCATTTCATATGAAAATGATTGCATAATTAAAAATCTGCCAGCTTAACGAGTGAAGAGGTTTAGATTTGCGTGTTTTCTTATTGTCAGAATGTGCGCGTCGAAATTCTCTTGTTAACTGTTGTTACCTGGAAATTACTGTTATAATAATTTGTAGTTGTTTTCTTTATGTTTTATGTTGCTATAACAGTTTTTGTAATATTTATTGCAACATTTCTTCCTGTTGTAAACTGATATATGACATGAAGTACATACAAAGCGAGTTTGTTGCTTAAGTCTTTCGTTGTGAGACAATTTGTATTGTCCACTCATTTTTTAAATAATTAATTGTTCAAATAGGGTAGCTCCAATTGATTTTTTTCGTATATAACTTTCAGCATCTGTATGGTGTCGCCGCATAAGCCAATGGAAAGTCAGAGGGTGAAAAAAAATTTCTTCGTATTATTTTTGTATTTCAAGTAAAAAAGCGAAAGATGAAATGTACTTTCTGAAATATTACTTATCTGTTCTAAAATCGACCCCATTCGCAAAAAGCGTAAATAATGCTTGGATATTTTGATATATTTTTTAAGTTTGACGACCTCTACACCAGTTGATAAGAAATATTATTTAATAATTTTTTTTTCCTTAATTGAAAAATTTCAAAAGCATCAATCATTTACAGACTATAGTTAAAGTAATATCTCAAAATAGCCACGATTTCTCGTCAAGCTAATTCGTATCGTCTTTGCTAATTCAAAAGACCTTAGCGTGAATCGAATGAGAACACTTCTGATATGTAAGCGTATCCCATGTTGTTGTTGTTGTTGTAGCGACTACTTAACCTGCCTAGGATGTCACCCCCCATCCAACATTGTCATCAGGCTCTTCTAACGGAAGTCCAAGAAACATCGCGGCTTCAACAGGGGTGGACCAGAGTGAAATTGGTGTTAGAAGAGTGGGCTCAGTTGAGCAGATGAACAGATGGTTGGTATCGTGGGGAGACACGCCGCATGCCGGGCAGACATTTGGCATGTCAGGGTTCAGTCTGGATAGGTAAGAGTTTAGTCTGTTACAGTATCCAGAACGAAGTTGGGCCAGCGTGACTCTTGTCTCCCTGGGCAGTTCGCGTTCCTCGTCGGCAACAGGTGGAGCTTGTGCCTGTAGGACTGCATTCACTGGGCGTGACCCGACAAAGGAGTTTACCAACTCCGTGTGGATGAGGTTGAGGGCCCGCCGGTGCACCTTTGGATCGAACGGCGAGAAAATGTGATGCCGGATCTCGTCATAATGCTTACGGAGGTGACTCCTTATTCTCCTGGGAGGCGGATTTTCGTTGAGCAGGTTTCTGTTCGGGCGCTGCGGTTTATAGCAGTTGAAAAGGAATTGTCTGGTCAACATCTCGCAATGCTCTTTGACATCGAGCATTTTTGCCTCATTATGAAGGTGGTGCTCAGGAGACATAAGGAGGCACCCCGTGGCAGTTCTGAGTGCGCTGTTTTGGCAGGCCTGCAACCTCCACCAATGTGTGTCTGCTAATCCCGGCGACCATATTGGCGTCGCGTAGCTCAGAACCGGCTGGCCGATTGCCTTGTACGTTGCCAGTAACGTTTCTTTGTCTTTACCCCAAGTACTGCCAGCTAGTGACTTGAGGATTTTGTTACGGCTTTGTACTTTGGTGGCAATCGCGGCTACATGAGCACCGTATTTGAACATGTTATCAAACGTGACCCCTAAGATTTTGGGGTGTGTGACAGTCGGAAGCTTAATGCCGTCGACGTAGACGTCTAATTCCATGTTCGCCTGCGCTGTCCACGTCGTAAATAAGGTGGCCGAGGATTTGGTCGGTGACAATGTCAGCGTATCCCATAGTATATGCTGCGTGTTGTCTGCATGTTGCTTAATTCAACTTTTCCTTTAATTGTTGTTGTTGTTTGGCAACAAGTATAGCGGATTATTTACACATTTTGTTTATATGTAAATCATGTGTGCGGGACTTTTCGTCTTTTTTTTCATTCTTCATACTATTTTTAGATGATGGTTATTGTACGTGAACCCGTGCTCCGGTTTTGTCTTATTTAAATTTTTTTTTTTTTAAATAGAATGGGTCACCTTAATATGAGTAAATGTTTTTTTTAGTCATAGTTTTTATTGCATAAGTTCTGGGCCTTGTCAAGCACACAAAATCTGCATAATCAGAATTTCAAATATCCTCTAAAAATCTGAAGTTGGGGACCAAAGATCCATTTTTCATAATTCCTTGCAGTTTTTTCAATCTTATTAATTTGTTACACAGTGTAATTTTTTCAAGCAACTAATTAGAAAAAACTTCGGTTTAATTTGTTTGTACGCTTAGTGATTTTTAGCTAATTTATGAAGAAAGCATTTTTGGTCTCTAACTAATAATTTGGAGGGATGATTCGAAATTCTGAGTATGCATTTCTTGAAAAGGCCTACAATGTATGTCAGCCGCTAAAAAGCGTTGCACAGTGTAATGTCTTAAAAACAAAAAAAAAACTTTTTAAAAACCCTTTCGTTTCATCTAACTCCAGTTTAAACTTTTTCTAGTTAAACTATTTTTTCAGTTGTCATCATCATAATGTTGTTGTACTGACAAAAATACTCCCCGAAGTTTAAGAGTCGTGCTTCGTTTGTTGTCTGTCGTTTGCCGGATATGCATCCAGCAGTACGCCTTGGTACTAGCACCTCCTTGTACGCTCCGCTTTACCTTCTCGAACCTTCAGGTTGTCTCACTTTGCTTATTTTTTCTCCAAAAATGGTCGAAGTTAATAGTGCCAACGAAAGTAAAGGAGAGCAGACCATGAATAGTGAGGGATGAAATGAATAGATTAGGCATTGGGTTACATGTCCCTATACCTCAAGGTACCTGTAACACCATCATCAAAATTATTATTTTCTTCTTTTCTTAATTGCTGCGCTTAATCCTGTACAAGCCCCAGCTTTGTTCTTAAGCTTATAGATCTTATAGCAGTCAACTACAAATTTGTTTTAGATAAAAGTAGGGAAGTTATAATTAACCAATTATTTTAATGGATTTAATCTTTTGTAAATATTTTTAATCGATTTTATGAATGGTAGATATCGATTTTCATTAAAATCCGATTTTTCACAAATCGATTTATCCCTAACACAAAAAATCGATTATTGAGTCATCCTTTCTCTGATACGAAGCCACATCCTTAGATGGAAGCATAAAGAGTTCCATAAATAAAAGAACTTAGAAAAAATTGAGGAGACTTTTAAAAAAAAAAAAAATCTAAGTATTAACGAAAATCAATTATTTTCATTAAGCATCGATTTATCTCTAAACAAAAAATGTAAATTATTGAATAACATATTTTGGAGTTCACATCCCCACATAAAATTAAAGAGATTTACTTGAATAATAGTTCTTAGAATGAATCGAAAAGGCAGTTTTCATATAAAAAATCGAAGTATGAACAAAAATCGATTATATTCATCAAACGTAGATTTTTCTTCCTGAAACCCTTCGTCATCTGCTTGATTTTTTCTAAATAAATTATTTTATTTCATTGTGAAATCAATCACTATTTGGCGTACTTCAAATGTAAACACTTTCCAACGCCCATACGTGTGTTGCTTGCTGAAGCGCATAAATTAGTATTCATAACATTCTTAACCCACTAAACCCAACTTTTTTTCTAGTTTATAACTTTTTCACTTTGAAGCACGTACAACGCAACTTGAATTAGAGGTACATAAATCCTAATATTTATTTCAAAGTTTTATTTTACACTTTGCAGACAATGAGTGAATTTGAAATTGCTGCTAATTTACGCAGTTTTCTGTTTTTTATTTGTTTTTGAAAATGCCAAGCACGTCCTCATTTCCCATATAAATTTATGCTATCGATAAACAATAAACACTTGACAGGTGGTACATGCACGCAACAATTATTACCGTTTACTTTCTACAACACATAAACGATAGTGCGTGAATAAGCAGGAAAAAAATGTAAAAAATAAATAAGTGAAAAGTAAAAAAATCGAAATTATTATCCGTTTAAATTTTGTATGATCAATGAAAATTTCATTTGTCTAATAGAAATTTGCAACAAAGTGAAATTGTGGGCGCGGCATATTGTATGGTCATTATTCTGGCGGCGAAAAATATTAAATTTGTTTTCTTTTCTTGCAAGAGTTTTGATTTGTTTATGAGCGCGTAATGATGGCTAATGAACAAGGAGACTTATATAGATACATATGTACATTAGGGTGGCATTAGTATAGAACTTATACTTCCTAAATACAAAAGTAGCAAAAAAGAAAAATTTAAAAAAAAAAATTAAAAAAAAAAAATTGTTTTACTCCACATTTTGAGCTGAGCCACTAAATTTTGAAACAAATAATAATTCCAACAAAAACTTCTTCTGGTCTATAATTGTAAAAATTTCTAAAAAAAAAAGTCGGAAGTGTTTTTTTTTAATTTTTCTTCATTGCGATACAAAACGAGGTGCTTTTAATTTCTTATCTAAACTATAAAAAAACATTAATTTTTTACCCAAATTCTAACCCATAGATGTCATAACACATTTTGAAAAAACTTTTTCAATTGGGGTTGATCAATTATTTATTCTAAAATCATTATTGTTGTTAACGATTTTGTTTTGTTATTCTTTTTTAATTCTCTTTTTTTAATTTCTTTTTTATTCTCAGCGAATAATTTTTTTTTTTTAGTTTTTTTTTATAAAATTTTTTTTTTTTAGAAGCAAATACATTTTTTTAATTTTTTTTAAAGCGAACAATTTAAATAAAATTTTTTTTGTATAAGCGAAATATTTTTTTAATTTCTTTTTATTTATAAAATTTTTTTAGGAGCGAATAAGTTTATAAATTTAATTTTTAGGGGAAAAATTTTGTTTAAATTTTTATTATAAGCGAGCAAATTTTGTGACATCTTTTTTTTTAAAATTTTAAGCTTTAGGAACGAATAAGTTTTTTTTTAATTCATTTTTTGTAAGCGAACAAAAATCGTTAAAATTTTTTTTATGATTATTTAAATTATTGAGCTCTAATCCAATTGTTTTAATTGAAATTATACATATATATTTGGGTGGCCTAGAGCTAAATAATTGAAATAATTGTCAATTTAAAGGCCAATAAACACGAAAGAAATAATTTTTTTTATGTTTAAATTTTATTTGTATTTTCTTTGCAATAAACGACCAACTTTTGTATAAAGTTTTTTTAATATTCTCATTTTTAAAAGCGAAACCTTTTTGTAATTGTTTTATCGTTAAAATTTTTCGTTTTAATTTTTTTTTATAAAAATTTCTCTCTTACAAGGGCTAAGCTTTATTTTTAAAGTGCCTTTTTTTATAAATATTTGTTTTTAGCGGCGAGTAACTTTTTTTTAATTTTTTTTTTTTTATAAAATTTTCCTTTTTATTAATGAAAATTTTTTTTTCAATATCTCTCTTGTATGTGACATTTTTTTTCCAAATTTCATTTTTGATACAGAACAGCTTTTTTTAAATTTTTTTTTAAGGGCAGACAGACTTCCACAATTTTTTTTTTTATAAAATTTTGTCTTTTATACACCTTTTTTTAACTTACTTTTTTATAAAGGAATATATTTTCAGTTAAGTTTTTTATCTAAGCGAATCATTTTTTTATTTCATTCTCTTTGGGCGAACAGCTTTTTTTAAAATTTCTCTTGTTGTAAGCAAAAAAAAACAAAAAGCAACACACCCTAATGTATGTTGCATTTCCACATGTTTACTTTGTTGCGTGTGGAGTTTTGAAAAAAATTGTATTTATTTATTGCTTCAGTTTGCTAAATTTTCAAATAAATTGCTTATGCATTTATTTGCTAGTGGGTTTGTTCGTCTGAATTGTTTGTCAAACATGATTTAAAAAAATGTTTCAATTCAGCAATTAGCACAGCAGGCTCATATACACATCCACACATATGTAAGGACATATGTGCATGTGGGTTTGTTTTTGTTACGATTTATAAAATGAAAGTGAAATGAAGTTGAAGTGAGGAGGAAACAGCGCAACAACGAGACACACAGTGGCACCAAAGTACGCATGCGCAACAGTGTCGTGCTGTTTAAACGGTCTTCACAAGAGGAGAGAGTGAAATTTGGTGAGATTTTTTAATTGTTTTTGGATTATGTATAAAAATTAAGTTCATAAATCCCTTTGGTATTATATATTTTATTATTAAATTTCCGGTGTTTATTGCATGCTGCTACCTTCATTTCCTTTAATGTTTAATGGTATTAATATTTTTTTGTTACAGAGAGAGTCATTTAAAAGGTGCTGGAATAGTGCTCGCAATCACTATCATACCAGCTGCTTCCTTCGTGAATCATAGAAGCGGGTTCCGTTAAAACTCTTAGGGAAACCTTATGTAAAATAGCATTGTACAACATAAACAATGAAATACACATCAACATAGCATAACATAAAAAACGTAACATAACATAAAAAAAGAGACAAAACAAAATTTCAATAGTTTAATGCAATAATATAAACTAATATACCGTGACATAGCATAGAGTAACATAACATAACTTAACATAAAATGACATACCAAAACATTACATAAAATAACAAAACATCTCAATTTAGCACAAAATAGGATAATGTAACTTAGCATAGCGCAGCATATGAAAAATGAAACAAAAAACCCTTCAACACTTACCGTATTCAGTTTCTCCATGAGTACACTCATTTGATTTTTGGAACACATCTTTCATAAGTACGTAGATGTTGTTGTTGTAGTTGATGCTTATATAAATTTTGCGGTTTTATATCGATGAATAACTGCTGGCCATTTACAAAATTACAAAAAATTCAACTAAAAACAAAGGAGTAGTACAAATATCCAAGAAAAAAATTTTAAACAAAAATTAAAATTTACTATCAAAACAATTTTTTTTTTTAATCAAAATAAGTTTTTTCTGTAAAAGCAATTTTTTTGTTGTCTTTTTTTTACGAAACTGAAATAATAAAATTCTTTTAACTCAACCGTAGTCCACGAAAAACTTATAAGCAATTCAATTTCACGCAATTTAAATCAATTAATGCGCAAGAAATAAATCAAACAGCAACAATACAAAAGACCTGTTACGTTGAAGTAATTTTAAGCGGCACTTGCAGTTGTATTGCTCACTCTTGAGCTGCTCAGTGCAGAGGTCGTGCGAAATGCGCACGTGAACTTTTGTTTATTTTTATTGCTCTTTAGACCTTTTTCATACACTTTTGCTGTTTTTGTTTGTTTATCATTTACAGAGATTGTAGATGTATTATGTAGCATGTTCCATTGCTCACTTTGTTGTTGTCGTGTTGATTGGTGAATTGGTTGATATTAATGTAGATTTGCTAAAAGTTTTGTTGAATTAATTGCTTAAAATTTTTTTTTGGGGCAGTTGCTGTTTTGAAACTGAATTTTGTTTGTTTTGAACTTGATTTTACTGTTTTTTTTTTTTTAATTTTGACTCGCTATGAGCACGATATAGCTGTTAGTTGAAATATGATTTTTTTTTAAATTTTTGATTGAAATCTAGCTTTTTTTTTTGATAAAGTAAATCACGTAACGTTCCTAAACAATTTCTTAAGAACCAATAAAGTCCAGTTTCTTATATATTTTCTTTCGTTGATCATCTAAATAATTTGTTGGAGATATTTGCTTTTTGATGATCAACAAAAAAACCTTTTTTTCTATTATTTGTTCTAAATAACGATTTTTTTGATAGCCCAATTAAGTAAAGATAATCAGAGATAACCAAATCAATGTTCCAATTCATATTTGTTTTTTATTAATTTTAATTTCAATAAATTTTAGGCAAAATTTTGTTTTTTTTTCAGTTAAAGAAACCAAAGGGAGTCTTTCAATACGCGTTTATTTATAATTTTATGTAAAAAAAATGTCACATCTGTTTTAAAATTTTGTTTTCATTTATCATTCTAATTTATAATAAATTTTTTCATCCCTTTGGTTTTCTTGTTTAGACGAAAAAAAAATTATAATTGTTTTTTTTTTTAATGGCTCCGTATTATTTGCTTATACTTTTTTTTAATACTTATTTGAAAAATTGTTTTCAATGAAAATTTAAATTTTTTTTGTTGTTTGTAATAAAAACAGAAATCTTCACTAAAAGTTAATTTGTTAACTCAAATTTTGTTTAGTTGCGTATTGTTATTAATCTTTTTGCGCAATTTTGACTTTTGAATCATTTTTAAAATTATAAAATTTCTCTATTGCTTTTTTATACCAACAATATTTGTTGATTTACGGCCTGTATATTTTCAAGTATTCATGCAAATTTCGTAAGTCGGTTTAGTAGAAATTTATTGTCTTTGTGTTGCACGGAAAAAAAATTTTGTTTTAATTTTAATATTTATTTATAATAACTTAAAGCAGTTAAACATTTTTTTCGGGTTGGATTTATTTGAAACATTTTTTAAATAAAAAAAATTCAAAATAATTGAAAAATCAAATAAAAAATAATAATTGAATAATAAACTTTTTAATAAAATGAAAAAAATTTTAGGTTTTAAGTTTAGAATTAAGGCTTTAATAAAGTTTAAACGAAAAAAAATTTTTATTTTTTTTTTTAAATAGCTTCATTACAAAATTTTGTTAAGTAGCGTATTTTTTTTTTTTGTATTAATTTTTTTGCGCAATTTTGACTTTTGGAAAGAATAAAATGGAAAAAATGTTATATCTCTTTCAAAGTTTTGTATTCATTTATCATTCTAATTTACAATAAATTTTTAATTGCTTTTAGTTTTCTTGTTTAAACGAAAAAAAAAATTTTTTTAATATGTTCATTATATTTGCTAATTAATTTTTTTTTGATATTTATTTGATAAATTTTTTTCAATAAAAACTAAAATTTTTTTGTTTTTAATGAAAATAGAAAGCTTTACTAAAAATTAATTTGGTAACTAACATTCTGTTAAGTTGCGTATTTTTATTAATTTTTTTGCGCAATTTTGAGTCTTGGACAGTTTCTAAAATTACAAAATTTCTCTGCAGTTTTTATAAACCGGTTTGGTTAAAACAGCTTTCCTTGTGCTTCAAGAAAAAAAACTTTGTTTTTAATTTTCATATTTATTTATAATAACTTAATTAGTTGAAAGAAGTAACATTTTTTTTTAATAGCTTCATTATATTTGCTAATTGATTTTTTTAATATTTATTTGAAACATTTTTTTCAGTAAAAGTAAATTTTTTTTTTTATTTTTAATGAGAACAGAAGTTTTCATTAAAAATTAATTTGTTATCTTAAATTTGTTTAACTTGCGTATTTTTATTAATATTTTTGCGTAATTTTGACTTTTGGCCCATTTCTAACTAAAATTCTGTTAAGTTGCGTATTTTTATTAATTTTTTTGCGCAATTTTGAGTCTTGGACAGTTTCTAAAATTACAAAATTTCTCTGCAATTTTTATAGCTCGGTTTAGTTGAAATTTATTGTTTTTGCGTTTCATGAAAAAAACAATTTTTGCTTTAATTTTAATATTCATTTGTAATAACTTAATAAAGTTAAAGCAGCTCAAAAAAAATTTGTTTGGATTGTTTTTATATTTGGATGGATTATTTTTAAATTTTATTTTTATTTTAATATAACAATAAATTAAAGAATTTTCTAAAGAAAAAACTATAAATTAATAATTGAATAATAATTATTACTGGTCTCGAGCTCTTAAAACCTACAAAAAAAATTTCTGAACTTTTTAATAAAATTAAATTATGTTAAGTTTTAAGCTAAGGAATAAAGCATTTATATGCTCTAGTCTCTTCCTATTTATGGTTTTAAGACTTATAAAGCTTACGACTTTTTTGTGTCAACATAATACTTTATATAATAAAATTTCCAAAAAGGTTTTTTTTTCTTTGGACACTCATTAAACGCAACCGTTTTCGCTCTTCAGCACGTACGAATTGTTATTTAAGCAATACTCCACCTTCTCGGAAATAATTTTACCATACGAATTTTACATGTTTGTTTATGTTTATGTCTTTCAACGAGATTCAATTGAACTGATAAATCTTGGTGGGAAAAATAACATATAAAATTGTGTTTAATTGAGTAGCCAAGACTACAAAAACAACAATATGAAGCAATAAATGAAAAGTGTTGAATGTGGCGCCAGCATAAATGAACATACAACCAAGTATATGTGAAGCTGTGTTGCTACGCACTTTAGACGGTCGCCGAACTGTCATTGAGTTTTGTAGTATGAACAACTTTTTTTTCTCTTGTTTTTTTATTTTTATTTTGTTCGAGCTTTGCTGGTATGCTAATTTACAACGGTCAGCATTTGTTATGCGATTTCAATGCTGAACACTCAACGTAGAGTACAGCTTACCACTCAGTGTTGCGCTTGTTAGCTTAATTGTTGTTGTTATCGGTGATTATCGTTGCGCGTTTGACAATTGGAAAGTGGAAAAGCACAACACCGTTTTGTATGAATGAAAATAAGTAGTAGAAAATTGAAGAAAGGAATTAAAAAAATATATATAAGAAACTAGAAATCAAAACAATAAACAGAACAAAAAATTTAAAAACAAATTTTTCAAATCAAGGCCATAACATTAACAAAAAAAAAAAGTGAGAAATATTCAAATTAGACAATTGAGAAATGAAGTTAACCGTAACTAGCAATTTTAAAAATTTCGAGACAGAGAGAAGAATTTAATTTTATACTCTACTAACTGCTTTTATTTTTCATTGGGATGTTGGTAGACCAATGTTAGAAATTAAAAGAAAACAAAAATGAAAGAAGTTTCAGTTAAGCGTCACATGTCTAATCTCTACAGCGATTAAAGCTAATCAGTATTTAAATCTAAATTTTTTTTATTTCTCTGACTTCTGATTTGCTTAATTTCTTATCGGTTTGATTTGCTAATACGATCTTCAGTCATAGCATTTGTGGTTGACCTATCAGCTTATTATTGCATGTTGAAGGGTTTAATATATATTTAAGTACAACCTAAAGGTTTTTAATTCATAGCACTCGAGGATTAAGAGTTTCACTACCTATTTAGGCGATTCGCTGCCTTGATAAAGCAATGCAATCGCAGCAAATATCTGATAAATTTAGCTGACTTAGGGAAAACGTAGACACCACTGCTCTACTTAGTTATGAAATTAGGTTTATTTACATCTCACTGTTTAGTGTCCTAGTGACTCACAGCCCAACTTCAACTTTGATGAGATCACAGAAAGGCTTTGGATTTTAAAATTCTAATATAGCAACCTGTTTACTACCTGCCCCACTGACCGGAAATATATCTCAACAGTAGCTAGTTTATGGCTCCTAGATTGTGCAGTACTACAAGAAATTAAGTTGCGTGAGACTTCAAAGCTCAGCAGCTGTTTGAACTATCACAGATATGCCCTGATAATAAACCTCTTCAAAAGCATTTCCACCGGGTTGCATGGGTTTTCCCACGGTTAAAAATTAAGGTAGACGCCCATTGCTGTTGATTTACTGAATTTTGTATCACAGATATGATATTACTATGTTATTATTATCAACTTAATTTAAAGAGAGTGTGGGAATTGGTAGTCTGGTACCACAGGTTAGGTCACACAATCACACTCGTTTTAGGAGCTAACTAAGATTTGCTGAGAATTTAAAAAATGTGTATAATAACGGAGAAGAAGCGCCTTGTAGTACCAAAAACTGATTGAGCTTGATTTGAAACAGCGATAAACCACGGAATTTTAAAAGGAAATCAGGCAGATCATGGAGACCGAATCCCTTCGAAAACAAAAATTTCGACTTGGTAACCGATAAACTGATCGTATGGAAGTAAATGAGGACCACTTCTTAAGAGTGCAAAATATCGTGAGAGTTACAATACCACAATTTTTTACATTGGAACCTAATCCCACTACGACATTTGTCCATAACTCTAAAGCTGGCAGTATTTGTATTGTATAGAAAAGTTGAACGGAATATTTTATAGCCTTGCCAGCGAGTTCTCTGTCAAAGTGCAAAGTGTATCGAATAAAGGACCAACCGCTTATCCGGATACGTTTTGTCATGCGAATGGATGAAATCAATCTTAGAATGAATTTTTCTGGAACGATTTTCCGTGATTCCTTGTCAATTTTGGTTTGGAGACAAACCGGTTTCGGCGTTGTGCCATCTTCAGTGTCTTTCTTCGTTCTGAATCTTAGAAGTTATTTCTATCGACAGCCGTCTTGTGAAGCAAGCAGACATACTGCATTAGACAATCAGACCTCTTCATTGTTGGTAGTCTTGACGTGGCGAAGAGCTTAAGTATTGCATTGGAATCTCTGCTGGAGTGGGAGAGGAAAGCCTCATATTTGCTACAGTCTCGGAAGGGGTGAGCGCATTAGGTACGAACCACTCTCGGCTGCAGGAAATGTGAGGATCGCCGCACCAACACCACTCTTAGTCAAGATGTTAAGGTATTCGTGCCGAAGGTTGAATGGTCAATGGACGGTTATTGAATAGCTGACCGCGAATGATCTCCTCCGATGCCCAAGCAAGGTCGGAGGTATAAGTGCCTTCGCTACGCATGCTGGCTCTCCGGACAAGTGACCAAGACTTTCCGTGCATACTCTGGGACCAAACCATGGATGACTTGGGGCTCGCTTGATGTTTCCATCAGTTATCGCTAATAAAGTTTGGCAGCAGTATTTTGCTACGCAAAGGCTAAACACGTCTCAATGTTTTAGCGCCAACTAAGGATGAATATGAAAAAATTTAAAAATAAAGCTTATTAGTTTTTAAACTCTTTTTCATACTCGGCTATTTCAAAGAATATGAAGGGGCTATCACTGGCATTTAAAATGTTTTTAAATATTTTCACTGATATTTTTATTACTTTTTTTCACGATTTGAAAAAGTTAATATTTGAATTAATTTGGTATTTGTATTTTGTTAGCCGTACATTTTTTAAAGATTCGTTATTAACTACTTATTTATCTTTAAAAAATATTTTTTTTTGCAAATTTTTTTTTATTTTTCTAGTTTGTTTTTTTTTTAAATTTTATTTTGAGGTTTTCTTATATTTTTTTTTTTACTAATTATGACAACGCTGCCCTTATCATGCTTTTACCAGTCACATTAAAAAACTTTTTAAGTGTCTATAGTATTCCTTTTTCGCAAACGGAAAGAAGATGAATGAAATAACAACAAAGCACACACGGCTTTTTAAGTCAAATTAGTGTCACTTCGTCTACTCGCTGTCTGTGCCTTTGGTAGTTTTTCACAAAAATTCAATTCAACAAAAAAAGATTTTGAACACTTTTTCCAAATTTTATAAAATTAAAGACCACATTCTCTAGATCTTAGAGTATAGAACATTTTTTTTTATTTTGCAATATATTCATGTATGCAGTTTCTCAAATTTGTCTCACTTTAAAATCGCGCTTATTTTTTTATCGCAACGAAACTAAAATTCACCGACCGCGTAACATGAAAAGGCGTCCGTCTCACTCAACGTCTGCAAACCGTTTAAAGTTGTAGACGATAGCTTTTACCTACCCAAGATATAGCAAAGACAGCAAAAACAATAATGTAAATAGCAGCGCAAAAGCAAAAAAGCAAACTGTAAAGCACAATAAAAGCAAGCAAGAAAAAGCAAATCACAAAATAAGCAACAAAAACAACTAGTATGACTGAAAAAACAAACTTGAAGAAGTCTTACGCGCAAAGATATACCAAGTTGAGTGTGTGGCGAGCAGCGGCAGCCGTAGAAGTGGTGCACTAAGCAAGCAGTGGGAGGTTTGGTTGGTGCCAAACAAATAGCAAATTATGCAAAGACAGGTGCTTTACCGCGCTAAAATAGCTGCAGCTAGTAGTGGTTTTTTGTTATGACTTATTATGCAGCGAGAGAGAGAGATCGAGAGAGAGAGGCTTGCTAGGGTTGGAATGCAATCGTAGAAGAGCATAAAGCGCGCAAGTATCAGAGTATCATCGACAATTATTAGCTCTAGTTATTATGTTTATGTACTCGTAGTGTGCTTTGTTTGTTTGTTAGTTAAAAGTGAGTTGCTCGCTTAAGTCTTTCATTTGTGTTGCTCTCTTTTTTATGTTGGTAAATGCATAAAAATGCTTAGAAACCTGCTTGTAAGTGTGTTGTCTAACAATTTTTTGTTTGGTGGTTTGTTATGTCTGTATATTTTAGCCACCACTGTATGCCACTTTGCAGTGGATCTGATTCAGACCTGGTAAATAATGATTACTAATCGTAATGATTACCGATTTGATTAATTACTTTCTTGAGAATCCATTTAATGATTGATTACCAATTACTTTCAATTTTTAATGATTATTTTAATAATCATAGAAAATCATGATTTTTACGATTATTAAAAAAATAAAAAAAAATAAAAAATAATCAAAAAAAAAGTAGTTTGATTACTTTTGGATATTTTTGATTAAGTTTTTTTGATTATTTTTGTTTTTTTCTTTTCAGTATGGTTGCAGAAGCGTATAAATGTATATATCAACAATATTGAAAAAATCAAATATAATCAAAAAAATAATAATAATAATAATAATAATCAAAAATGATCAAAAGTAATCGAAACCACTTTTTTGATAACTTTTAGCTATTAATCCCTTTTTTTTTATTTTTTTGATTATTTTTGATTATTTTTTCTGATTATTTTGGTTTTTTTCAGTATTTTTGCAGAAGCGCATAAATATACACATCAACAATACTGAAAAAAAAAATCTAAAATATTAAAAAAAAAATCTAACAAAAAAGCAAAAATAATCAAAACAACTTTTTTTTGATTATTTTTAATTATTTTTGTTTTTTTTGGATTATGTTCATTTTTTTCTATTCATAATCTTAAAAAACCATTTAAATAATCATTAAAACTAAAAAAGCCGTATAATTAATTGATTACTAATCAAATTTAACAGATATGATCTGATTTTATTACATTACTAGTTACTGAATAATGTAGTTATTCAAATATTATTTAAATTTAAAAAATCTAACAGGTTTAATTTGTTTTCAAATAAAAATAATTTGCGAGGGAAAATAAAAAACTCTTCACTATTTTCCAACGTCCTTAATCTTAAACCTCATGCTATAGCGACATTTGAGAGAGATATGACCTTTATATTTTTTGCACAGGACTAGTGATCCTGCTAGAGAATTAGTCGTCAAGCTTTTTTTAAATAAACTTCGAAACCCCATATCTCGAAAACTGAAGAAATTTGTATTTGCTAACTTTGACATAAAATGTGATACCTTAAAAAGAGAGCCCTCCTGCTAAATGAAAAAATACCAAACAACCCACTATTCAAAAAAAAAAAAAAAGGTTTACAAAGCTTTTATAATTCAAGATTTGTATTTAAATTAAATGAAAAAGGCTTTATAAACTAATTTTATTTTTTATTAATATGGGGTTCAATCTAAAAATTTTTAATAAAAATATATCTGAGTAACAAACTACTCTAAGTTGTTCCGGTTGAATATGTATTTTAGGTGGTAATTATTTTTGTAAATATTCCCATTGTTCGAATTTAAAAATAGGAATTTTCGAATGCCTTAGAATCTACAGATTATTCTTAATATCTTAATACGGCCAAAGCCCTTTTAAATCATACCTTAGTAATTATATATTAACAATTTAATTTCGAACAGGTGGCAACTCCTTTGTTTGAAAGTATGAAAGTTCATATTCTAATTTACTTGCCATTCCCTTCAAATGACATGTATCCTTTTCTCGATGAGGACAGATGCGAAAGCGAAAGGATCACTAAAAATGGTCAAGCCTTTCTTTACCCTTTTAAATGAAACCCCTGAATTTAGAAATTTAAGAAACAATATAGTTAAAATAAAATATCAAAAAGGTGGCACCCATTTTTAAAAGTTTTGATATTCCAATATTTATTAACGCTCATATGACACCTCAAGTTAGAAAAATTTACAAGTTAGACTGTCAGAAATAAATTTAGAACAGATGGCAACACTTTTCATGAATAAAATGTATATTTATATTTATAGTTATTTCAGAAAAAGTCATTTCTGAAAACTGCTCATTTTTGAAAATTTTCAAGCTATTATTGAGTTATAAATTTCGCATATTGGGAATAAATTTTTTGAGCAGGTGGCAGCCCTTTCTATGACACTTAAATTTTGAACATCAAACTTTGATGGCAACTCTTTTCAATAATATCACATATGTTAATGCTTGGTATCTTTTTCCCCACAAAGACAAAGTAAAGAGCAAAAAAAAACTACTAAAACGGCAACCCTTTTTATAAAAATTATATCTATTACTAATTTGAAAATAAAACTTACTTATTATAAATTTTTGAACAAGCGGCAGTCTTTTTCATGAATATATATATATATATCTTAATACCTGGTATCTTATAATCGTCAAATAGAAGTGCAATAGCAAAAAAAGTATTGAAATTGGTCAAACCGTTCTTGAGTTAAAGATAGTATAACTAACGTAATGAAAGTGATGGTTTGCGAACAGGTGGCAGCCCTTTTTTATAGCAATGGTATTTTATAACACATCTAAGCCTCAGTCTTTTTATATGATGGCTGAAATTTGGAAATCAAAGGTGCTCATGTATACAGAGGTAACGGTTATGGTAACATTGTCCACGAGTTCTATGGCCCGAAAGAAGTTTTCACTTCAATTCAAATTAAATTGTTTGAATTTTTTTGTTTACTGCATGTTTAAGATGGAGCTTTTGAAATTATGAAATGTGAGTATTGCTACCACCTTAAGCTTTTCAAATTACGGCTGCAGACTGACATATTTCTGAATATGAGGTTTATTTGTTACCTCCTTTTTTTCATGTACAATTCTAGGATTTGCTAGTTGTTCACACAATATAATGAAATGTGCTAGTTTTGACTTGAATTATGAGATTGGTTAATAATCCGAAAGAGCGATTTCCAAAAACTTTCAAGCTTTTCATAGCTCCAAATTAGCTAGAAATAAGGAAAATCTGATCTAAATTTCTGTAAAACATTTATATTTTGAGTTGCAGTTTAATACTTTCATACAAAATTATTTAATACATACTATTAGAGGAGCGCCAATAGATTTCATCAATGTGGCTAAACTTATAGACAGCCAATAATGTGATTTTCTCAAAATAAAATAAAATTGTTATAAATGTCTTATAAAAATATGAAGTAATAAATATATGAATTGCAATTTGGTTAAGGCCATTTGCTGTGCAAATAAAAATTACATACAAATTAGGGACAAGCAATAGAAAATAAAAAAATTTAAATAAACGAAATTCGTAACCTTATGGGATTATCCAAAATTTACTGTAGTTAAGTGCCTGTCAGTGACATCAACATTTTATTCAAATGTACAATGCAAAGTTTAAGAGCTTGTAACAGATAAAAATCTCAACTTGGCTACTGTTACACATTATATGCAAACTCACTGTTGATCACATACACAGCCTAACTGATCTTTTCATAACAGCAGCGATTTCGTTTTGTTTGTTGTATGGCAAATTTGCTGCTGTAAGCAACAATGAATTTTATTTGATTTTGATTGTTTTGCATGCTCTTTGCAACTAGTGTTTATTTTAGCTGTTGCTATATGTTGAGTACTTATATCATTTGTTCTTTGTTACCAAGCAAATTGCTACTAAGTTTCTTTATTTTTGTTGTTCTTCAAATTTTTGTTTTTCTTTCATCGCCACATATTACTTCCTAACATAACTGCGGATTCTACGCTTACTTTCCGAAATTGAGCACGCTAAATTTACAATAGGTTTTACACCCCAAACAGCTGCTTCAAAACTGAAGACTGCAGCGCCGAACTTGCTTAGTCAGGCGCTCCCAAAAATACCACCAAACAAATTTTGACAGCCTGCACACCTTACCAATTGCTTTTCATTATAGAATCAAGCTAAAAACAATAGAAAATCACAGCGAATATGCATTTAGCAAGTCTACAGAGTTCATATTTGTATGTATGTTTTAGTGTATTTGGTTAAATATCAAATATTTGCCACAGATTTTGCTTTTCAATGTTTTAAGGTAAATGTTAGAATGACATCATATGGTTGATGAAGATGCTGGTGAATGACTGGATAGATAAAGAAGACTAAGATTGATAGAGAGGCCTGAGAGTAGGAATTCTGGTTCTTCTACACAGTTCAGAGTCATTTCAGTATTCAGGCGATTGGCCCATGTAGACCCGGCCGTGATACTACGATTTTGCATATCGAAAGGACCACACTTTCTGCAGCTGTCTAGCTTTTAGAGATCAATTTAATGTAGATTAAAATCTTTCCAACATTAAGTAGTTCAAGCTTATCTTACTGAAATTTAAGTGTGTGATATTACAACAGAGCTCTATGCCGTACATGTGAGTTTCTCCTAACAAGCGCCTGCTGCCCCTAAACTTAACCCAACACAACCTTCTGCCATATTACATTATGTATGCATTGTGAAATGCATTTCTAAACTCTTTTCAAATAAACCGATAGTTATAAATACCTCATGTAGGCTATAAAAGAGCATTTTTTGCAATAAGAACCATTTTTCTCAAGCATTAACAGTGCCCTATTTTAACTTCTCATTTCATTGGTCATCTCCAATTATTATTACATACAATTTGCCGCTTAATGCACGAATGATCGTGTTCACACCCTCATAAAAATTAAACAAGTTTTAATTATAGTAATAAAAGAACATAATACCAATGCTTATTGCAAAATATTAAATGCTTTCAGGAGGTCCTTCACAAGAGCCGCACACTAAAAGCAAAGGGCACATCAATATAATCTGAATTTACCATTTAAAGCTTTTAAGAAAGTCATAAAACCTTGCTAGATTACTTAAATAAATAAGTACTTATGTAAACCAAGTTTTATATATGTTTTTCTCCTGCCATGCTTTTGACTGTAAAAACTCCCAACAATTAAACTAGTGTTCGTTAAATGCAATCGTTCCAGCAAATGGCGCATTTAATGATATTTGAATAAACGCGTTTTTATGCCTGTTAAGAGGTGACATAAAGATGTATGTTATCGATGCATCTACAATAAACAACCTATAAGCATAGCACATCAAGAAAGTACATTAAAAAATCACATAGCCACATAGCTTATCTTACATGTGAGCGCATATCACACAAAAAACATCATGTGATACAATTTCAAATGATGTCATATCGCACTAGATATGAATCACTCATATTTATACATATGAGTCACTTGATCTGTATTACACACAAGTCTGGTAGTTGATCTCAGCGAGTGATACAATTTCAAATGAAGTCATATCATATCACATGTCGTATGTATCATGTCACATCAGTTAAATTTCTGCTATTTTCATACTCCAAAATTATTTTCAGAAAGGGCTTCCTATCAGCGCCGAATCAGGTAAGCTTCCATGCTGCAGTCGACATAAAGTCACATCACTTGAAATAACATCAGATATGACACAGTTGACCGTGTATCACATGACATAATCAAATTTACTAATATTATTTCACATGGCCATCAATCAAGTGCTATAAATAGTTTCAAACGAGGAAATATCATCTTGGTCTTGCATAACATAATGACGCCAGGTCATACAGTTTGAAACAAGGAAGTCATATAATTTCATATCATATCACATATCGCAAATGAATCGCGTAACCTTACGTCAAACTTTGCCATCATGTGGTACACATTCAAATGATATCATATCAGTTTACATCATATGATACCACATATGAATCCCTTGATCTTGCATCACATAATGACATCACGTGATGCAATTTCAAATAAAGTTATAGTGTCCCACGATATATCGCATCACCTACTAAAGTCACGCCATGGATTAAATTTCTAAATATTTATCTTGAAGTCATCTAGTACCAAATGTGATCAAATAATTTCAAATCGTAACACACCAAGTTGACAAAGTCATGTAATGTTAAGGCTTATTGTAACAAGTAACTTAAAATCACAGTATGACGTTATAACACTTCAAATGGAATATCCTTATATTACATCACACTAAGCATACTATATCACACCTAATAACATGTGAGTATAATCGCAAATCAATCAATTCGTTCGCTTAAAGACTTAAAAGTCGGCATCAGAGTCATCTTCAGATAAACCGAAGACCTCCCGTACTTCAACTGATTTACATAAAAATGATAATGTAGTAAAATTAGTAAGTTTACTATGACATACTCAGTTCAAAGATACCTTTTAAACAAGTGAAAAGGTGACATAAGATTGTAAGAAAAGGAAAAGTAGCGAAATAGTCCTTGTCACTTCGCAGAGCAATATAGTATAGAGTCTTCTTTTACTGTTATGTGAAGTTTGAATATCTCTGGAATAAGTAGTTTGAATATCCCTGGAATAACAAGTTTGGATGCCCCTGGAATAACAAGTTTGCATACCCCTGAAATAACTATTTTGAGTACCTTTGGAGTAAAGCATGCTAAGTTATTGGGTGATAGCCAGGTAACTTGGTAGATCTTTTAATACTGGAATCTGGTACTACCTTTCATAAACTTATTAGGGTGGGTCGATTTTTTTTACTGGTTGAATTTGTACTGTATATAAAAAAAATTACTCAATATTTCGAGATGGCCCCGATTTTTAAATAAGTAAGTAATAAGGCAAGCGGAAAATATTTTTTTGGTTCGAAATCAAAAAAAAATTCCAAAAATTTTCAAAAGTGGTATAATTATAACATTATAACACAAAATAAACTGCATTTATTTTTTAAATTTTCCTTACAATACAAAAATAATAAAAAAAAAAATACTTTTCAAGTTCTGACTTTCTATTGGCTTTTTAGAGCACACCGTACAAATTCAAGAAAAGTGAAACCACGCAAAGTAACATTTCAAAATATTGATTAAAATTATTTTTTTTTGTTCTTTTTTTGTAATGCACAATTTCGTATCCAAAGCGAAGTAACAAAAAAAAAGGGGAAAAAAATTGTTTGTTCCACTCCAACCTAATATTTATACAACTACTTTGCAACGAAGATGTGCCTAAATTGCTGCATTCAAAAAATTCCTATGACATGGAAATTAGATGCTTACTTAATGCAAGATATTAAATGCAACACGAGTAACATCAAAGGTGTGCCTTTGCCTAATGACAGTGCAGCAATTTTTATACCTTTCATGAACATGAAATGGTATTATAACTTTAGTCGAATGTTTGTAAGTATCAGAAGAAGAAGAGATAGACCCAACAATAAGTATACCGAAATGATCAGGGCGATGAGCCGAGTCGATTTAGTCATGTCCGTCTGTCTGTTTGTACGCAAACTAGTCCCTCAGTTTTTGAGATATCTTGATGAAATTTGGTATGAAGCCGCTATTTTGCATGGGATTAATCATTCGTCGGAATCAGCAAGATCGGAGCAATACAACGCATAGCACCCCGATTTCAATCGATAGTTTCGATAAATGGGTTTGGGGCTATAAATTTTGCAATTAAAAATCTAGGAACGTAACGTTTTGCAGGTTTGGTACTTATTATGTATGTAATATGTGTAGTGAAAATCAGCCAGATCGGAGCTACATAACATATAGCTCCCATACAATCGATAGTTTCGATAAATGGGTTTGGGACTATAAATTTCAATTAAAAAGCTAGTAACGTAAAGTTTTGCAGGTTTGGTACTTATTATGTATGTAATGTGTGTAGTGAAAATCAGCCAGATCGGAGCTACATAACATATAGCTCCCATACAATCGATAGTTTCGATAAATGGGTTTGGGGCTATAAATTTTGCAATTAAAAAGCTAGGAACGTAAAGTTTTGCAGGTTTGGTACTTATTATGTATGTAATATGTGTAGTTAAAATCAGCCAGATCGGAGCTACATAACATATAGCTCCCATACAATCGATAGTTTCGATAAATGGGTTTGGGGCTATAAATTTTGCAATTAAAAAGCTAGGAACGTAAAGTTTTGCAGGTTTGGTACTTATTATGTATGTAATATGTGTAGTGAAAATCAGCCACATCGGAGCTACATAACATATAGCTCCCATACAATCGATAGTTTCGATAAATGGGTTTGGGACTATAAATTTCAATTAAAAAGCTAGTAACGTAAAGTTTTGCAGGTTTGGTACTTATTATGTATGTAATGTGTGTAGTGAAAATCAGCCACATCGGAGCTACATAACATATAGCTCCCATACAATCGATAGTTTCGATAAATGGGTTTGGGGCTATAAATTTTGCAATTAAAAAGCTAGGAACGTAAAGTTTTGCAGGTTTGGTACTTATTATGTATGTAATATGTGTAGTTAAAATCAGCCAGATCGGAGCTACATAACATATAGCTCCCATACAATCGATAGTTTCGATAAATGGGTTTGGGGCTATAAATTTCAATTAAAAAGCTAGGAACGTAAAGTTTTGCAGGTTTGGTACTTATTATGTATGTAATGTGTGTAGTGAAAATCAGCCACATCGGAGCTACATAACATATAGCTCCCATACAATCGATAGTTTCGATAAATGGGTTTGGGGCTATAAATTTTGCAATTAAAAAGCTAGGAACGTAAAGTTTTGCAGGTTTGGTACTTATTATGTATGTAATATGTGTAGTGAAAATCAGCCACATCGGACCTACATAACATATAGCTCCCATACAATCGATAGTTTCGATAAATGGGTTTGGGGCTATAAATTTCAATTAAAAAGCTAGGAACGTAAAGTTTTGCAGGTTTGGTACTTATTATGTATGTAATGTGTGTAGTGAAAATCAGCCAGATCGGAGCTACATAACATATAGCTCCCATACAATCGATAGTTTCGATAAATGGGTTTGGGGCTATAAATTTTGCAATTAAAAAGCTAGGAACGTAAAGTTTTGCAGGTTTGGTACTTATTATGTATGTAATATGTGTAGTTAAAATCAGCCAGATCGGAGCTACATAACATATAGCTCCCATACAATCGATAGTTTCGATAAATGGGTTTGGGGCTATAAATTTTGCAATTAAAAAGCTAGGAACGTAAAGTTTTGCAAGTTTGGTACTTATTATGTATGTAATGTGTGCAGTGAAAATCAGCCAGATCGGAGCTACATAACATATAGCTCCCATACAATCGATAGTTTCGATAAATGGGTTTGGGGCTATAAATTTTGCAATTAAAAAGCTAGGAACGTAAAGTTTTGCAGGTTTGGTACTTATTATGTATGTAATATGTGTAGTGAAAATCAGCCACATCGGACCTACATAACATATAGCTCCCATACAATCGATAGTTTCGATAAATGGGTTTGGGGCTATAAATTTCAATTAAAAAGCTAGGAACGTAAAGTTTTGCAGGTTTGGTACTTATTATGTATGTAATGTGTGTAGTGAAAATCAGCCAGATCGGAGCTACATAACATATAGCTCCCATACAATCGATAGTTTCGATAAATGGGTTTGGGGCTATAAATTTTGCAATTAAAAAGCTAGGAACGTAAAGTTTTGCAGGTTTGGTACTTATTATGTATGTAATATGTGTAGTGAAAATCAGCCACATCGGACCTACATAACATATAGCTCCCATATGATCTATAGTTTCGATAAATGGGTTTTGTGCTATGTATCTTTAAATTATCAGGTTTGCAGAGTTTTTACTAAGTGTGAGGAAGGATCGGACTTAAAACCGTGATGCGTATTCATGAAAGGTATAAAGTCTTCGGCACAGTCGAAGACAGCCCTTTCCTTACTTGTCTTATTTGTTGTGGCAATTTTACGTGATGTCGAAAATCTATTTATTAATCTCTAGCTGTAATATTTATTTTTGCTAAATACAAATTCCACAAGAAAGCTAGTCAACAATTTAATCAGATCAACAGGCAGTGACCGAAATTTGAAATTGTTCAATTTACTTGCTAGAAATGTGAAAAATGTAAAATTTCTAAAATGCAAACGCTTTGAGGCGTGGTATTCGGTGGCGAAACCCTGGCATTTTACTGGCAGCCTAATTTCAACACAACAACAAAGCGTCGATGATAAACAAAGCGCAATACGTAAGTCAGACGTTAGACGGCAGCTACTAATTGTGGGTAACAAACAATGAGGAGCAACCAAAAACAACAACAAACTGTTTTGATTAACAAGCAAGTAAGTGGCATTTCATTATATTTGGTCTATATCGGTAGCTTGTTAAAGCTTTAGTACAAAAAAAAGTAATTTGTTGCCACCATTGCTAACACTTTCATTACAACTGCTGCTGCGCCCAACACTTTTTCAGAAACCAAAATTCGTAACTATTTTATTGCTTCAATTTTTATATAGTTTTTTACATTCAAACACTTTTTTCTGATTTTGTTTTTATATTTTGGGCTAAATTGAAATATGTGGCAAGCTTTTGGAATGCTTTTGCTGCAGCAGAAAATCGATGTTCGTGCGACCTAAAAAGACAAGCCGCAACAAAAAGGCAAAAGCAAGAGATAAAACAAAAAAAAAAAAAAAAAACAACAAAAAACAGCATAAAATTCAAATTCAAATAGAGGCAAGTGCTGAAATTTGTTTGGATGATAACTAAGCAAAGCAAAAATCAAGGCAGCAGCAGCAACAGCAACAACAACAAGAACAAAAACCAATTTTACAAGTACAAGTACTAAGTAATGAAAATATAAAAAAAAACTCTGATATAACAAACCCCAAAACAAATCCACAAACAAGTGCAATTGCCAACAGCATCGCAGCGTTAAACATTTCTCACTTCGAAACGTGCAATTGTTGTTGCTTTTATTATGCGCTCAAAGCCAGATTCGGCATATTTTATTACTCAGCGTACAAGTGTCCCTAACATTTACTGCGAAAGCAATTGTTAGGGAATGTGCAAAAAAAGGTTATCAAAAACAAAGTAGTGAATTAAATAAAAAACGGTATAACACTACCTTTATATAGAGTGACCGAAAAATAGCAGACATTTCTTCGAAAACAAGCAATAGTCTTGAGGAACTTTAATTTCCAAATTGATTGATGATAATGTTAATCGCAGCTAAAGAAGAATTTCATACCACTTTTTGGTGATTTTATATAAAGGTAGCTTTATAAAAAAATGTATATCATCTTGTTATATTGTACCTTTTTCCACTTTTTAGTTTGTAGAAAAAAAAATGAAAAACTCATGTAATTAAAAATTAAAAACCAAGATTCAAAAACGTTTTTGAAAACAATTGTTCCTCTGCAGCCGTACTTAAATCCCAAGTGTTTGCCAATTTGAAAAAAAAACCAAAAGAAACTGAAATTTCAAAATTTTGTTTTCAAAATACGTGTAAGCTTTTTTTTTTTAATTATTTTGAATTGACTGTTCTACTCTCAGATAATACTTTAAAATTGAAAGAATTGTTGTTTTCTTTTAGAACTTAACACTAAAGAGGAAAGATACATCTTTTCAAAACTCACTTTGGAAATATTTCACTAATATTTGTATATATTTCTGTTAAGTTTTCGTGAATTCGGCAAAGAGTAAACATTTTTTTACTATTTCAAATACAGCATTTCAAAATCTTTCCAAAATCGCATTGACTAAAAATTAAATTTTTCAAAAACGTTTGAATTTTTTTTAATATTATCAATGTTCTGTTGTTAAATTTTCATGACTTCGGCACAGAGTAAAAATGTGTTTACTATTTTGAATACAGATTTTCAAAATCTTTACAAAACCACATCGCCTAAAAATAAAATTTTTCAAAAACGTTTTTTGAAAACTCAGTTTTGAATTTTTTTTACTCTTATCAAATTTTTTTAATATCTTCCAATATTTGAGCTTTTAAATTATATTTAATATTTTTCGTTTCCAAAAAACTTAAAAATTTTCTTCGTGTAATTTTTCAAACACGTTTTTGAAAATTAAGCTGTGAAATTTTTTTTTGTAAATTTTTTTCATAAAATATTTGAGCTTTAAAAATATCTCTAAAATAAAGACACAATTTAACATTTCAAAACTCCATCTGAAAACCTTTAGTTACAATCGAATATTTTATTTCTAATTTTTATCGACTTTGACATTGAGTAAAAATATGTTTACGAATTCGAATACAGCTTGCTAGAGTCTTTTACAAATCGAAATGATAAATAAAGAGACCAAAAAATTTAGTAAATTACATTTTTCGAAAACATTTTTGGAAACGAAGATTTAAAATTTTTTTACTGTCACATTTCTTTTTGGCTTGGCACATATTTGAGCTTAAAGATGATTTTTAAACAAAAATGTTAAAACTTAACATTTCACAAACATTTTCTGAAACCTTGTTTTGCAGTTTTTTTACTTATAGGGCATTTTTTATTGCTAAGTTATCGCAACTTTGACCTTGGGTAAAAATTTGTTTACGAATTGGACTACAGGTCGTCCAACTTAAAGTATTTTTCAAATCAGATGCAAAAGTTTGAAAAACAAATCTAAATAACATATGTACATATATCAAAATTTTTGAAAATTTTGTTTTGAATTTTTTGGTTGTGAATATTTTTTTAAGTTTTAAAATCGCTTACTAATATTCGAATATGTTGTTACGAATTCGAATACAGCTTTTCAAAATATTTCACAAATGGAATAAACATGTTAAATAATATAGGAATTGGCTGGTTGTTATGTCTCACAATTTTTGAAAATTCACTTTTGAATTTTTTTTTACTTTATCAAATTTTTTCAAAAATTATTTTCTACTCAGTGTGTATTATTTTTTTTTTATTTAATTTTCTTATATCGATGAATATGAGCATACGAATTTTAAAACTCATTGGCCACCCAATCTGATGGTGAAAAAAATGCTTTAAAATACCCCATCGTGTGCCATCTAGTACAATTCTATCCCCTACTATAGCTCTGCTCTTACAGCGAAATCTATGGGAACTTCGCACGGCAACTTCAGTTTTAACAAGTAAGCGGCTTGATATAAAGGTAGTGAAAACCATCAACAAAAATGTTAATTCATTAATTCTATTTAAAAAAAAAAAATTTAGACAAAAACGAACAAATGTTTATTACTTATTTTCGTTGTTATTTTGCCACTTGCGGCGACAATGTATTAATTTCAGTTGCTTTACCCTTGTTTGCCCTTTCCTTTTACTCAAGATTTCGCTATAACTAAAAAGTTACTATTGCCAGTACATACCCACCAGCATCCCGCTAGCTTTGGATGATTAAAATAACTTTTTTTATTCACAAAATGTGTTAATCACGTTTTCTAAAGCAATATCTCTGTACAGAGCGGAATTGTTAACTAGCACAACAATAACAAAGACAAAAGTGTTAAATAGCTGCTGAAAGCTGAAGTAAGCACTTTTATGTCTCAATCGAGGTACATGAATATTTTTTGGAGAAAAAATTGTTTTACGACCTAAAAAAAAATTCTTGGCGTTTTGCTATAACCAAATTCTTCAAGGGTTAAAACAAAATGTAATGGAAAATGTATGCATTGTTGTGATTTTAGCATCTATTCAAAAATTGTCCACATCTTTTAGGAGACCCTTAATGACCTCGTCAGATGCCCTGAGACAGTGTCACCGCTTATAAAGACAGACTATTTTACTTACGGAAGTTCATTGCTTTCTGTTGAGAGAGAGATACTCGTTTTTGCATAAAAAAGTTTGAAATAGGCCATTAGATATTACAGTTATGAAAGTTGGCATCTCGTCATTATACACACTTTTCATTCTTCTCTGGATGGTGCACCAGTCTAGCCGTGCCTATTCTTATTCTCTATACATATTTAATTCGACGTTTAATTCATCGCAACTCCTTTGGTTAGTCAATTGTCCCAAGCATGACATAGCATTTTTAGCGAGTATCACCAATAAAAGTGGCGCTGCATAATTTATGACTATATCTACAACAGAGCCAATTTACAAATTTAACTTGCGGACATGTGCACTTAATAAATATTTATTTGTTCAAGTATTGCTGCTAGGTTGATTTCAGAAGGAGTTATCAAGAAATTATCATATGCTGGTTTTCGCCATAAAAGTTTTCAAAATATAAACTTAAAATCACATAAAATAATATAAAGTAAAATAAAATAAAATAAAATAACATAAGATAAAAAAAAAATCAAAAAGTAAAAATAAAATAAATTAATATAAAATTAAATTAAATAAAATAAACCAAATTAAAATAAAACAAGATAAAATGAAATTTAAAAAGTTAAATAAGATAGATAAAATAAAATCAAGTAAAATCAAATAAAATAAAATAACATAAGATAAAATCAAATAAGATAATATAAGAAAAGATATGATATGATAAGATAAGATAAGATAAAATAAAATAAAAATAAATCAAATAAGATAAGATAAGATAAAATAAAATAAAATTAAAAAAATAAAATAAGATAAGGTAAGATAAGATAAGATAAGATAAGATAAGATAAGATAAGATAAGATAAGATAAGATAAGATAAGATAAGATAAGATAAGATAAGATAAGATAAGATAAGATAAGATAAGATAAGATAAGATAAGATAAGATAAGATAAGATAAGATAAGATAAGATAAGATAAGATAAGATAAGATAAGATAAGATAAGATAAGATAACATAAGATAAGATAAGATAAGATAAGATAAGATAAGATAAGATAAGATAAGATAAGATAAGATTTTTTTTTTTTTTTTTTTTTTTTTTTTTTTTTTTTTGTGTTCGTGGGAGGAGGAAATGCTTTATGCACTAACCGGGTTTGAGCCCTCGTTACTAGATTCTCTAGCAGCGGAACTCTCCGAGTGTGGGACTCCTTCTTATCTTGAAGTATACCGCACTAAAACCTAACCTCCCACGGCCCGCGCATTCTTCCTTACCTGGGACCGCGCTTAGCATTACTTCAGGTAAGGAAGCGCGTTACGTGAGCTCTGTGGCTACTCTCACGCTAACTGGCTAGACAACCGTCTTCCCGTTTCGCAAGGAGGACATTCCTCGCGTATCGTCTGACTATGTCCCATCTAACGTTTTCGCAGGTCATCTTGCGAATGACACTGCCCGGGGAAAGTTCGCCAATTGTCTCTTCCACCCGCCTTCTTTCTTCTGCAAATTGCTCGCATTCGAAGAAGGTGTGGCGTACGTCGTCTATGGCTCCGCAGTAGGTGCAGTTCGGGGTTTGAACTTTGCCCATTCTATGGAGATATTCACGGAAATAACCGTGTCCGGTTAAGAACTGGGTCAGGTAGAAGTCGACTTCTCCATGAGGTCGGTTCAGCCATGGTTCTAGTTCGGGGATTAATACCCTGGTCCACCTTCCAGCAGCACTGCTGCTCCATTGTAGTTGCCACCGCCGGATCGAATCACCACGCGCCTGCGTTGCAGCAACGTCTCTACGTACCTCTGCACGAGTGTCGTAAGTCATTTTTCTTTCCTCAGCGAGGAGATATATCGGTATAGTCCCCGCGATGACCAGAACAGCATCTGCGGAGACCGTGCGGTATGCTGAGGCGATTCTCAGGGCCCCTCTACGTTGGACTGCGGTAATAGCGGCCCGATACTTCCCAAATTTCATTGCGTCCGCCCAGACTTCTGCACCGTACAACAGTATAGAATCTGAGGCGGACGCCAGCAGCTTTCTTATGCATGGCTTTGGTCCACCTGTATTTGCCATTAGCCGACTCAGACTTGCGATGGTCTTCACAGCCTTCTCGCAGGAGCTTCTTAGATGCTCCGAGAAGGTCAGCTTGTTGTCCAATTTCACCCCTAGATATTTCGTAGAGCGGCGCGTCTCTATCTGTTGATCCCCAACATTCATGTTGGTGATTGTGGGAATCCTTCTTTTCGTTAGTATCACGATCTCTGTCTTGGCTGTAGCCAGTTGGAGGCCGTGATTATTCATCCACTCGTCTACACTGCGCATCACTTGGTTCAGTTTAAGCTGTGCCAGGTCGCAGTTTCGTGCTGTTATCACCGCAGCCACGTCGTCTGCAAAAGCAACTAGAAAAGTGCTTTCTGGCATCTGCATTCGAAGGAGACTGTCATAGGTAGCATTCCAAAGATCAGGGCCGAGCACCGACCCTTGTGCTGCCCCGCCTGTTAGCTTCACCTTTCTTTGGCCTTGCGTCGTTTCATAGATTAGCCAACGGTCTCTTAAGTAGTCCCTCAATATATCTAACAAGTATATCGGGACCTTAAAGGAGCGTTCTAATGCTTCAAGCATGTCTTCCCACCTGGCAGAGTTAAAAGCGTTTTTAACATCTAACGTCACCAATAGTACCACCGGCCTTGCTTGATGGCTTGTCGTCTCGGCCTTCCGGACTGCCTCTACGACTTCTGCTATGGCGTCTATTGTGGAGTGCCCTCTCCGAAAGCCATGTTGCCGGTGGGAGAGTCCACCCTCGTCTTCTATGGCTGCTGTTAGACGTTGCTTTATAAGGCTCTCCATCATTTTTCCCGCTGTGTCGAGCATACATAGTGGGCGAAAGGATGATGGAGAGCTTGGGTCCCCTTTGCCTTTCGGTATGAGGACGAGCCGTGCTGTCTTCCATCTGGCGGGGAAGACACCTGCTTCTAGACATTTGTTATACATGTGTAACAAGAGCTCTGGACAACTATTAGCAGTTAATCTGATTGCCTCCGCAGGTATTCCATCGGGTCCTGGGGCTTTACCAGCCCTCATGCTACGCAGGGCTATTTCTAGCTCTTCTTCATTGAAAGGTACCACGTTGCGGTCATCTCGTGCTGCATGTTCCTCTTCTCTAGTAAGTTGCGTGAGGAATAGCGCTTCCACGATGTTCTTCATGTCATCTTCGTCCATCGTCTGATTTGGTGGTCGAAGTTTCTTCATAACTATTTTGTACCCTTGTCCCCAGGGGTCTTGATCCACTTCCTTACAGAGCTCTTTCCAGCATCTTAGTTTGCTTGCTTTTATGGCGGCGCCGAGAGCCTTTTTCGCCCCCTTGTACGCCTCCGCCCTTTCAAGAGCCTCGGATCTGCCACGTGAGCGCGTCGCCAGTCTTCGCATTCTGTGACATGTTTTCCGGAGTTCCGCGATTTCGCTATTCCACCAATATACCTGCTTCTTGCCTCGCCACGTTCCTATTCGTGGCATAGAGACGTTGCAAGCATGGCGCATGCATTGCATGGTTTCTTCAACCGCCGCATGTGGCGTATTGGTGCCGTCAGTTATCCGTCTGGCTTTCGCCAGCACTGTTCCGGTGAACCTGGTGGCGTCAACTTTAGCTGCATCCCATCTACGGGTTTTGTATGATGCGTTCGCTGCCGGTCTTTGACCAGGATGGTCGAGTTGGAAGGTGATGTAGTTGTGGTCGCTGCCAGTAAGGTCCTCCATCACTCTCCACCCAACCGCGTTTGGAAAGAGTCTCTCCGAGACGAGCGTTATGTCGGGGATCGAGTACCCAAAGCCCGGGCGCCTGTATGTTGGGGTCGTGCCCGTATTCAGTACGACCACACCGAGTCGGGCTGCCATTTCCAGAATTAGTTTTCCCCTGGTATTAGTTTGAGGCATGCCCCATTCTATTGCTCTAGCGTTGAAGTCTCCAGCGATGACCAGGTTGCCCGTTTGGTCCCGTAGGTCGTCTTCTAATAGCTCCAGCTTTTCTTTGAACCTCTGAATGGGGTCATTTGGTGACAGGTAGCAGCTAACAAGAGTTGTTCGCGCTACAGTTACACGGACGTAGCCATGCCCGGCAGCACGATTAGTAACATTGGTATTGGCGTCCACTATCCAGATAGCAGCAGCGCCAGATTCGTCAATGTACCAGCTGTCTCTGGCCTTGTAGGGTTCGCTGATGATTGCATAGTTTATTTGGTGATCAAGCACCAGTTGGTCTAGCAGTTCATCAGCTAACCTGCATCGATTCAGATTTCCTTGAATCACGCTGGTCATTGGGGCGACAGTTTGGCTTTCGCCGAAGCAAGTGCTTCTCTAAACGTGCTACATGCTCCAGACCCGGGAAGATGATCGAGGTTTCCCGTGGTGCAAAGGTAGCATTTTGCCTTTTCAGTGCAGGATGAGGATTTGTGGCCAGAGTTCCCACACTTCCAGCACGCGTCCCTCCTGTCGGGCCCATTGCAGCTAGCCTGTCGGTGTCCGTAACCGAGACACCTGAAGCAGCGTTGCACTTCCGCACGCTGTCTGATCCTACATTGGATCCAGCCGATGGGAATTTTTCCTTTTTTGAGCAGTTGGCTTCCGGGACCTTCGTCCACTTCGACAACAGCCTTCTTTTGCTCTCTCTGATTTACGGCGAAAAGAGAGATACGGATTTGGCCTGAGCTTTCTCCGATCTCTCTTCGAACGGCCTCTTCTATTTCCTCAGCCGTTGTGAGACAGTCCATGCCCAATACCTCTAGCTTTATACGCTTAGAGATTTGTTGTGCATCGCCAACTTCTCCTACCGCGCTACCAATGGCTTCTCTAAAGGCCGGTTGGTCGTTGCACTGCGCCGTTTCTATTAGTACGCTACCAGCCTTGGTCTTGCGCACTGACCGTATCACCGTTCCGGTTTCGGCAGGCCGGAGCTGACCTCGGATTGCCCCTAGAACTTCGGCGTAGGTTTTGCCTTCGGCCGGTTTCACCAGAAACGTTACGGCTCTGCTGTTCCTCTTGTTCTTCTTGACTGCCTTCGGGGCTTGAGCAGGCGGCTTCTTTTTTGCTTTAGGACGCTCTTGCCGTCTCCGACCTACTACTTTGGACCAAGCCTCTTCGGAATGGGTATTCTCCGATTCCTCGTCCCTTTTCTTCTTGGCTTCCGAGTCTATGAGCTGAGGGTCGGAGTTAGTCCGAGCCCTCTTATTTGATGGGCCCGGTTCGTCACCCTCTTCTTTATTTGGGCTCAATGAGCTCATATAGCTCAACACCTCTTCGAGGAGAGCCATTCCGTTCTTTATGTCCATGGACACGGTCTTCTGTCTCTGTGCGGCTGTTTGCATTGTACGCAGCACCGTTAGCGCATGGTCCAAGCACTGGCCTTGGGTTTTCCCCTTAAGGCTAAAAAGTGTCATTGCGCTTTTTAAGGGGGTTGCCTTCTTGTGGGTGGGATCTAGCTTCCCGCCGGTAGCAGTGGGTGTTGACTGGCCGGGCGTTTTGGTGCCGAATCCCACTGGTGTGTTTCGTGCCGGTCCAGAGCCTCGCGAAGGCATAACTGGAGTGGCCACTCTAGCCGGCGTTTTTAGAACCGGCGATCTTAGCAGTTTACTGCTTTTTCTGAATGCGACCTCGTCGCCGCTTTCGTTCTCCATTCTTTCTTCGTTGTTTTGATTTGATTTATTCATTTCTGTTGGGTCTCCGCTTCAAGCCGCTATCTCAGCACGTTGTGCAGTCGCCGTTATTGATTCCCGTGGTTATCTATGCGCTTGCAGGGAGGCCACGCTAGGGTTGACACAGGTCCTTATGAGAGTCTGTGTTCAGTGCCAGAATCCGGCATTAGTCAGGAGTTGTCTCAACTGAGCCTGCACCACCAACTTAATGACGACGTGCTTCGAACGTACTTGAAGACCTGCTAGGGTTTTAACGAGACGGAGACGATGCCGATATTAACCTACCAGCCATTTCGCCAAGGTGTCACCCTTGGTTACTGAGGTGGCAGACTACCGGCCTCGCCAGCCCGTAACATACTTTTCCTAATCATGTTTCCAGTTTCGGTCTTCAGGATCTTACTGGACTCAATCCTGAGGATGCTTAGTTAGAGTTTAAGGGCCGCATCCACTCGCCCTTTATTCGTTTTGGTTCGCCCTGAGTATTTCATTTCCTCAGTGCCACCCATTTCTGGGAAGCGTTCCTCTATCCACCACCCGAGGAGGCGCCCGGTAGGGGAACCGATACCCCGCCGGAAGATAAGATAATATAAGATAAGATAAAATAAAATGAAATAAAATAAAATAAAATAAAATAAAATAAAATAAAATAAAATGAAATAAAATAAAAAAGATAAGATAAGATAAGATAAAATTAAGTAAAATAAAATAAAATAAATTAAAAATTAGTAAGCTATTTTAAATAAAATAAAATAAAATAAAATAAAATAAAATAAAATAAAATAAAATAAAATAAAATAAAATAAAATAAAATAAAATAAAACAAAATAAAATAAAGTAAAATAAAACCAGAGAAAATAAAATAATACAAAATAAAATAAAATAAATTAAAATGATATAATATGGTGTGAAGGTAGTGTTGCCGGCCTACCACACCGAAGGTCCATGGTTCGGCCGCCGTGGTGTGAAGGTAGTGTTGCCGGCCTACCACACCGAAGGTCCATGGTTCGAGCCCTGGTACAGGTAACATCAAAAGTGATTTGAAAAAGTTTTTCAAAACGGGGTCGCCCCTCGGCAGTGGTTTGGCAAACTCTCCGAGTGTATTTCTGCCATGACAGGCTTCTCAGCAAAAATTCGTCTCCTTTGTAGATGCCGTTCGGAGTCGGCAAAAAACTGTAGGTCCCACCAATTTGTAGGGAAAATTCAAATCGGCACACCACAAATTGGAAGAGAAGCTTGGCGCAAAAATCTCTTAGGAGGCTTATGATGATATACCTGCTGTATATCGCGCCATAGAGAGAGAGATTTGTTTCTTCTGTTTTATGTTTACTTGTCAATGAATTTGGACTTCGAAAATCAGATCCCGAAAGTTTCGGGATTGTCAAAATCAAAAAAAAATGTACATGTATACCTATATGATAAGATACTGACTTTGGATTAGTTTCATAACATTATCTAAAAAATATTTGTGTATAACATTCAAGAATTTATTACAGAAAAATATTCCAAAGAATTAGTTCAAAAGAAGAATTAATGGCTTGTTTAATATTTACAAATAATTGTTATTATTAATATGCCATTCAATATACAAAATAATAAAATTTCCCACACATCTAGATGCAAATATGGATTTTTGAATACATATGTACCTCACTTTTATATGCTGCTCAAACGTGGGATTTATTTAAATGCATTTTAGAGCCATTAACAAAACGGAAATAGCTCAAAATTTATTAATGCCTTAAAAAATATGTTAAAAACCGCAAAATGCTTTGCTCGTAATTAATCAGCTTTTTTCATTAATCAAAAAATATATGTACTTCATCTTTTACTAAACATTGATATTAGTTAAACGTTCAAAAGAGGATTATCACCCACCTGTTTGCTGGAGTTGATGTTGTAGTTCGAGTTGACTTCTGCTTGTTTTTGCTGTATTCTTCGTTGTTGTTCGTAGTCAATTAAATACGTTAATGATTGTTTTTGTTGTTGTTGCTTTATTAATATTTCGCGTTGTAAGTAATGCACTGCAGGTTCGCTGACTTTGGTTTTATTATTATATGTTTTTATGCTTTTTAATAAATAAATCGATTAAGTTTTGTTTTTATAAGACTCCTTTGCTTTCTCAACGTTTTTTATTACTTTTGATTTTATTTTAATATGTAATTTTTAATGACTTCCTTTACCGTTTGCGTAAAAACTTATTTCTTCAAAAAAATCTTTGTTTTTTTCGTTGCCGTTATAAAAATCCTGTAAAGTAAAAAAAATTTTAATGACAAATTTTAATTTTTACTAAATTGATTAAGTAATTATTTTTATAATAATAAAAAAAAAACAAGTAAGGAAGTCTAAGTTCGGGTGGAACCGAACATTATATACCTAGTAGTGATCTATTATGTCATCCCAATTTACGCAGGTCTATTTTAATACTTTCAGTTCGTATTTGCGTTCAAATAGACCGACGAACAGACAGACAGACGGACGGAGAGACGGGCATGGCTAAATCGACTCCGCTCATCGTGCTGATCATTTTAGTGAACTTTTCTCTCCTTGTTCTCATACTTACATACATTTAATGTTTACGAAAGGTATGAAAATCAAAAAAGATATATAACTTCGCTATTGCAGTGGGCTATTAATTACGTTCCCGAATATTTCGCGTGTGTGTTACCCGATTTCGCTAATTTTTGGCAGGAGTATAAAACATACTACTGAGAAGCAGCTGACCAATTTTCATTGAAATATCAAGATCGAATTATAAGCGATTGCCTTTGAAAATAGCAGACACGCCTACTTCTTCGAAATTGAGATTTTACAAAAAAAATTTTTAGAACTATGTTAAAAAACTGGGCGTGGACATTAACCGATGTCGCCCAATTTTACAGCAAACAGTTATATATAGAACATTATCACCAAATTTCGTTTCCACAAATCAATTTTCAAAAATTTTAAGTTGGATTTCTTTGTTTACGGAAACTTTAAAACTGAAATATAAATGATGTAAAGCTATTTTACGCAAAGTTATTGCCTATTTAATATATCTACGATCCTTTTCAAAATCTTTCATATAAAAGTAGGTGTAGACCTTAACCGATCCCGCCCATGTTTTCCTGGAACATTCCTTGCATACCTGCAAACCTGCGTGCTGAATTTCGTTTCGATACCTTGAACGGTTTCTGATTTATGATTAATATTATTTCTAAATTTGACTTAATCAAAAGTGGGCGTTGCCACACCCATTTTCAAAAATTTCTTGAAATTTTTATTTTATGCCTCAATCTCAATGTATTCACCAAATTGTATCCTTATAGGTGTATTATGTACTGAGTAATCACTTTTTTTGTGTTTTCGAAAATATTATATATATAAAAAGTGGGCGTGGCTATCATCCGATTTCGCCCATTTTAAACAGCGCTCGGGGATGAGTGCCAAGGAACCCGCATACCAAATTTCACTAAGATATCTCAAAATTTACTCAAGTTATCGGACGGACATGGCTTAATCAATTTCTCTTTTCGTCCTGAACATTTTGATATACGAGTACATAAGTCAATATCTATCTCGATCCGTTAATGCCGTTACGCACTGCCGTTACGCGACTAAAGTTAATATACCTTATTTGCGAAGCACTACTAGGTATAAAAATCAAATAAACAAAAATAAAATAATATAAAATAAAATAAAATAAAGTAAATTAAAATAAAATATACTAAATTAGAATAGAATAAAATAAAATAAAGTAAAATAAAATAGAATAAAATAAAATAAAATAAAATAAAATAAAATAAAATAAAATAAAATATTATATAATATAATAAAAAAAAGAGTAAAAATAAAATAAAATATAATATAATAAATAAAATATAATATAAAAATAATAATATAAATAAAATAGAATAAATAAAATAAAGTAAAATAAAAAAGAATAAAATAAAATAAAACAAATAAACAGAAATAAAAAAATATAAAATAAAATAAAATAAAATAAAATAAAATAAAATAAAATAAAATAAAACAAAATAAAATAAAATAATTTTGTTGTTGGTTTTACGGTCTGTTCATTTTACATATTTTTGTAAGTATAACGAGCTCAAGACCAGTTGATAATAATTCTTAGTTAATTATTATTATTTTTGATTAGAGGAAAAATTGAAAGCAACAAACATATACAGGCTATAGTTATAGTACTATTTCGAAAACAGCCACCATTAGTCTGACGAGAAATCGTGGCTGTTTTTCGAAATAGTACTATAACTATAGCCTGTATATGTTTGTTGCTTTCAATTTTTCCTCTAATCAAAAATAATAATAATTAACTAAGAATTATTATCAACTGGTCTTGAGCTCGTTATACTTACTAAAATAAAATAAAATAAAATAAAATTAAATAAAATAAAATAAATAAAATAAAATAAAATAAAATGAAATAAAATAAAATAAAATCAAATATAATAAAAAAATGAATTAAAATAGCATAAATTGAAATAAAATATAATAAAAGAAAGTGAACTAAATAAAAATAAAATAAAATATAATATAATAAAAAAAATGAGTTAAAATAAATCAAATATATAAAATAATAATATAAATAAAATATAATAAATAAAATAAAGTAAAATAAAATATAATAAAATAAAATTAACTAAATTACTGAACTCATAATGGCGACCAGAAAATTAGGCTAATGACGAAAGTTTTCAAGGTCTGTAGCCGCAACAAGGACATGGATATCATTATTTCTTGGTAGGTGGAGAGCTGAAGAATCACCTATCTTGCCTTAAAGGTAATAGCATTCAATGTAGAGAGTAGCGCATTGAACACTATAATAATGCTAATTACTACAAAAGCTACGTGGTTTAACTGCACGTATAAAAAAAAATCAAAAAAAGTGCTAAAAAATATTTCGCAGTTATCAATCACTGTCAGTGGCCGATGAAAAGGTCTATTAATGGGCATCAAATGAGTATATGCAAACACATACGGATAGGTGTGTACAGATTTGTATGAGTGTAAAATCTACAATGCTTATACCAAACTCAAGACACGCCCCATACAACACTGGACAAGGCGTATCAATGTAATCAACAACAACAAGAGTTATTAAAAGAGGCTTACAATATAACCATTATGCAGCAACCGTCGAGGTCAACAATAAAGAAGCAAAAGTCAGAAGAAAAGTCAGCCGAGGAAGAAGAAAGCATTGCATTGTCAGCCATAACACAGAGAAATTAACAAAATGATGAGTGAAGTGAAGGGAGCGGTGCACTATGGGGTAATTTGAGAAAACTTGTGCTATATAAAATTTGTAGGTAACATATAGAGGTAGGGCGAGAAATCGAGAGCGAAAAAGTTCAAATATCTAAATTTTTAATAAAAATTTTCAAATTATACTTTTTAATAAAAAACATCGAACATAAAAAAAAATGTTTTAAACCTTTTGTAAGAAAACAGAAAAAAAACTCAAAACCTTTTCCAAAAATTTTAGATTTTTGTTGGACATGCAGTTTTCTGGTTTTATAAAAAATATGGATAGTTTCGAAACCCGTTTTTTAATCATATTTAAAAAATTTTTATTTATATACTTTTGTTATAAAAATAAATCTAAAATAAAAAAAAAATTTAAAACCTTTTCACAAAAAGTTTGGAATCTTTTGTAATAAAGAGAAGACGAAAAATTATATTTTTGGAAGCCGTTTTTGAATGCAAACAATTTAAAAAAAAAATTCGAAACTTTTAAAAAAAAAATTAGAATTTTTTTGGGTATGCAGTTTTCTGGCTTTTATAAAAAAACATGGATCGTTCTGAAAGCCGTTTTTAATCATATTTTTACAATTTTTTTTTTTTGAAATAATAAAATCAAGCAAAATTTTCGAAATTCGAATTTACTAGAGCAAAGAAGACGTTTTCCAAAATTATAAATATTTCAAATATTAAATTGAAAAATCTATTGCTCACAGACTATGAGAGGCATAACTCTGATAAGAAAAATTATGAAACATTCTGAGAGGGACAGGAAATTTTATATTGCTACAATTTCCCAAATAAATTGTTTTATAATTTTTTGAGCACTTTTGAATACTGAGAAGACATTAAACAATAGCACCAAATTTTCAAAACTAAAAAAATAACTAAAAAAGTAAAATTTTTATTTTTAGAATACTTTTATCAATGCTCGGAAAATAAAAATTTAGAACCCAATTAAATAAATTTTTTTTTAACATTTTGGAAAATTAAAAAACTCTACTAGAAACGGTTTCCAAAATAATATGTGCACATTTTTTTCTCAAATTCTTACAAATATTGGCGAAAGCGAAAAAAAGTGTGCAGTAGCTAAAATTTCCAAACATGAATATTGAACAAATTTTTTAAAAAAAGTTTTCTTAGTTGCAAAATTTAAATCAAATACGGGTTTAAGTTAAGAGTCCTAAGAAATGGGAGATTTCAAGCAGCATATTTGAATACATAAAAAATGAGAAAACTTTCTACAAGGACATATTTCTAAACCCCAAAAGCAATGTGTATCCAAATTTTTTCAGACATTTTGGAAAAATTTCAAATGATTTTTTCTAACTCATGTAACTATTTTACATTTAAAAAGTATAATAGAGAGGAATATAATTTTCCTAAAAGAAATTTTCAATACTCAGTTTTGAAGTTTTTACTCATTATGTATTTGTAAAAGGAAAAACCAAACATTCGGTGAATTTTGAAAATGCAGAATTCAAAAAGAAAATTTTGAAACATTCTGCAGAAGACACAAAAGTTAGCGGCACTACAAAAATTTCAAATACATTTTTTTAATTTTTCGAAAATGTTTGAAAACTAAAAAAAAATTTTGAAAAACCTTTTTCCAAACTCAGTTTTTATATTTTAGCCATATTTTTACATACATTGGCCAGGGCTAGGAAGATCAAAAATTTTAAATCTGTAATATTTTCAAGTATTGGAAAACTTTTTTGAAAAATACTAAATAGTTATTTCAGCGTTTATTTCCCTGTACAAATAAAACCTTATTTTATTTAAATGGACTATCCCACCTCTTATAGATTTTGAAAGTTATATTTTCAATAAGTAAAAAATCTGTAATATGCTTTTTAAAACTGAGCTTTGTAATTTTTAATTATATTTTTAAAAAAATTTTTATCAGTGCGAGTTGGTTTCGTACAAGCAAAAATTTCAAAATTTGGTTTTGAAAAATGTTTTTGAAATATTTTCAGTTTTCAGCATTTTTTGTCGTAAAATTAAATCCACCATTCTTCTATTTTACATTCAAAAACCTCAACTCTTTTAAAGAATTTCAAATGCTGAATGCGAATACGTAAGAAAAAATTTTGAAAATTTCCTGGGAGATACAATAAATTATATAATGTTTTAAAAACCAAAAAACCATTTGGGTATTTTAAAAACTTTTTGATTACACAGTTTTAGGATCGTACTACTATTTGATTTACAACCACCAGCAAATAAAAATTGTATTTTTGAAAAACTTTTTTCAAAACTCACTTTTAAAATTTCTGCTCAGATTTGATTTATTTTCACACTGAAACCCCCTTAAACCTTGATAGCAGCTTTGATTATCTTCTTTCTTCAAAATACCCCACAGTGCAACGTAGCGCATTACGCTGTGAGTATTTGATTAGCTTTTGATAGGTAGAAAGTCTATTTAGAGGTGAAAAGATGCACCATAAACTAAGCATTAACAGTTCTTATAAGCAAATGTTTGGAAAGCTATGCCAACAATTGATGCATCAACTGAATGGTGTGATTTTGTTGTTGTTTGGTTACACAAAAACAGCCGACCAGCAATGCATTTAAAGCGTGAAGGCAGTAACACCTAATTTGTGCTTATTTTTGACATTAGACACATACACACACACACATACATTCACAAGCTTTGAAGTGTATACTGCCTTTTAACAAAAATCGCATTGAGTCATTCAACTTTGTTGCTGATTGTTTGTGCAATCTTAGAAATGTTGCTGGCGAAATTGTTTGTTGTTGTTGTGACAAACTTTCTTCAACATTCGACATGCAACGAATATATATTTAATGGCATTTAAATGCAAAATTAGCAAGCACAAGAATAAGTGAGGTGGGAGAAGGTTACAGCTAGCGGGTGTGAAGAAGACGTAAACTTTCAATCCACCAGCCTTCTGCGTCAAAAAGCAGTTACGATCAGGCTTAGCGTTTTGAATTTTTGTTCCACAACACTCAGCTTTGAAAGAATTAACAACTGTTAGCGGTGAAATTGGACACAAACACCCAAAAAGCTACATCAAAATACCAGCCGCTGGTCGCTAGCCGCATAGGCGACAACACAATTAAGCATACACGATCCATCAGCAACTTTGTCTGAGCAGAATAGTTAATTATGGCGACTTGGCGGATGGATGAGTGTGTTCGAGTTATTTGTAATTGCTGTGATTTGTGTTGCTTTTGATTCCTTTTCGATTGATGTTTACTTTCGCGTTTAAATATTTTTTATTTTTTTAAATTTTTTTGTTGCAAATTCGGCAGTCGAGTGTCACTCTACAACAATTTGTTTATTTACCCAATGATTTTCACTTTTTATTTTGTTTACTTAATTCAATGGTCATAGTATTTATTGTTGTTGTAATTAGAGCTAAATCGAATAACACAGTTTTTTGCACATTTTTCTCGGAGCTTGGAAAATTGGAAACTTTGCTCATTTGCCCTGCATAATGCCTTCAAGAATGCTTTCACCTGCCAAAACCCATCATCTATTTTAAGCACATTATACTCACTTAAATTTAGCTTTTTTTTTATTTATTGGAATTTCACTTTCGGTGCTGTGAAATTAAATTGTCATTCATTGCACATTTTGTGAGGGAGAAAATGAAAGTAAATACTTATTTCGAAAAAAAAAAACAGAGAATGATTATCGTTTTGGTATTCTGCAAGCTTGTTTTGAATGGATCGCCCTTACAAAAGGAAACATGTGCTTCAAGTAAGTAATAATGTATGGGCATACAAAAGACTTAAGCGACGAACTTCCTGCTTTATTACTTACGTGCTTAAATAATAGACTTAAGACACGAACTTTTGAAGCCTTAAAAGGTTAGGAAGAAATAAGAAATGCAGCGTCGAAAACGTATTGAGCCCTTGAGTATAAGAACTGCCGATTGGTATAGACTGCAAAAATAATTGGACAGGTTACAGTTTTTTAGGCTGAGTGGAGATCCCACAAATGCATTGCGGATAGAAATCTTAAACTTAAATCTGCGAATCCCTCAAAGCTGTTGCATTTTAGCATGTAAGCATGTCTTTCCATCTTGTTACTCGTTGTATGTACAACATAATGCATATAGTTTTAATTTATTTTTTTAACAAACAATTTTTTTCCATTAGAAACGCTTGTAAATTAGAAAAGTGACAAATTGAGCAGCAAAAACAAAGTGTTTGATATTCCCACGCCAACACAAACGTAAAATGCATCACAAAAGAGGTAACAACGGTGTGGGTTGTAAAGTGTGTTAGATTGTTCGATTGTCTAAGCGAACTTACTTATCATACAAATGCAGGCAAACATAAATGCATGCATGCAATAAAAATGGAAAATAAAATATAAGTAAAAATAGTATTGGCATAGAAAATCAATGGAGAAATAATCTTGGCAGCAAGTGCTATGTATACAATTGAGAGGTAAAGTTACGCGATACCAGTAACGGAGCGAGCAAAAGGTCTCTCTTGAGAGACTCGCAGTATCGGTCAGCTTTGAAGCGCCTAGCCACTGAATGCGTAAATTAATCATTAAAAAGTGGTAGAAGTTCAATACGTATTGATACAAACCGATAATATTATTGTCATGCTATTTAAAAACTGAAACACCCATTCAAAATCAATAAGAATCTATTGAAATTATTATAGCTAGTAAGCTGAGAAGCAATTTTAAAAGTCGAAAACATTGTGAAATTGCTAAAGTTAAGAAATTAATAAAACTAAACTTAAAAAACGTTATATCGATAAAAATCGTTGACAAAAATCGATAAATAACCACAAAATTTATAAAAATCTATATGAGTCAGAAATCACAAAAAACTCTTTTCAAATAAGCTAAGAATACAATATCGACACAACCAAACAAAAAATTATAAAAAGGGAAATTTAAAATCGATAAAAAAACGCTCAAATCAAAAAAATTGGAAAAGAGATCATTAAAATAAATATCAAGCGGAAAAGTGCGAAAAAATAGTATAATCTGTAAACTGTTAAACAAATATTAACTGATAAATGTCGTTAAAATCGATCACTGTTGATCAAACTCGATAAAAATACATAAAAAACAAGACAAGTCAATATCATAAAACTGGATTTTCGACAAATTTATTTTGAAAATAATAAATCGTAAAAATATAACAAACGAAACGGAAGGCCGATCGCTCGATGTTAAATTTACCATCCCTACTAACCGAATAATAAAAAAATAGTAATCGATATTATAAATTACTTAAAAGCCTATACTTTTTCTTTTTTTAATAATAACAATCAAAGCAATTTTTATAAATAAACTAAATAAAACTTATAAATAATGCACTTAAAGATGATAACAATATAAAAAGCAAACCAATAAAATGAGAAAGGTTTATTATTATTGGTTGTTGCAATTGTTCGAATAAAATAATTATGAATTTTTAAATATTGAAAAAAAAAAAATAAAAATATTTATAAAAATGAAACAGAAAAACGCTTTCACTGAGCACCTACACAATACTAACTGCGACTGCAAGCTAGTATGGCTTAGGGAAAACTTACAACCAAGTTAAAATGCAATAGAACACATAAAAAAAAATGTGATACAAGATATAAGAGACTACGTTTATACAAATAGACCAAAGAATTAAAAGCAAATTTTTCTGCAAAATGATTGTTATTAAAATTCATTAAGAAAAAATCTTTTGTGAGAAAATTTTCACTTTTAGTTTTGTTATTTTTATAAAAAAGTTCAATTATACAGCATTTGATAGCCTTTTAAATATTTTGATTCTCTATAAATGCTCTGGATATGGACCAAATAGGGCCTGAAATAGAAAATTTTCGAAATATTCCTCGCCAGTACCTACCAGAGCAAATTTTCAACGTAGATCTATTTCTCCCAACATTAATATTTTCTTTCTAAATCTATCCATGTATCTATATATATAAAATACGAACTTTGTATGTATGTTTTAAGACACAGTTCAAGTTGCGTTTTAAATAGATTGACCGATCTTAACCAAACACAAAATACCTAGGGGATTTTTCGTACTGCATATCTCTGTAAAAATACTAGATAAGAGAAAAAGGGGTGTGGTAGTTCCCATAGAAAGGGACTTTTTCATTCCAAAAAAAAGAATAAATCTTTTAAAATGTTAGTAACAATAAAAAAAAGCTTAAATGAGGTTAAACTCCAAGAATTCAAGAAAAACAGCGGAAAACGGGGTGCGGCACCTCTTATACAAATTAGATTTTACATGCTGCCGGTTTCTGGAAGTATTCATGCTAAACCACTAAAATTCGGTAACAAGTTATAAGAGGACGATCTTTGCTCTTTGCCAGAAAAATGTGAGATAAGATTAAAAGAGGCGTGGTAGTTCTCATAGAAAGCGGATTTTTGATACCAACAAAAAAAAAATCTTTTAAAATGTTAGTAACAATAAAAAAAAGGTATAAGCTAGTATCAACTAAGTATTCGTAAACTGGTAAGTAAGAATTTTCTGTACACATCGATCTGTGCGCCATCTGGTGAGACTTTCCCTTCCCTTGTATTGCACTGCCAATCGGTTCTGTTCCATGTTTCTAACTCAACGGAAAGTAACTAGAAACGCGATCACCAGATATAACAGTTTTTCTTAAAACTTAGCTCTTTGCGCCATCTAGCGTTATTTTTTCGATTGCAATCGGGTTTTCAATTTCTATTTAAATTTAAACCTCCTCGCATACCGAAAGGTAACTCACTTTTCTAAATTTTACAAATTACACGACACTTGGCCACCTAGCAGATTTTTTTTTTCCTTTGTTGCCTTGTTCTGAATGTTATTTCAGGCAACCAATCTCCGGCTCAACGGTACCATAAAAATCAACTGAAAGTATGCGGACAAAAGCTTCTAGTCCCTTGCACTTATTTTCAAAATTCTTAACGTAGAGCGCCACCTATCGCCACCTATTTCTTAACTACATTTCAATCTCAAGGTTAACAGTTTGATTGATTCGGTTCAAGATTCGAGACTCTACCTTACAGGGAAGTTACTTTAAAAGCAAACGCAAGATTTCCTAATTTTGCTCTGTGAATTGTGGAATTTTCTAAATAAACCGAAAATGGCGCCATCTAGTGGAATTTTCATTCTGTGTCTTGTTTGTTTCAAAAATATGTTTCAACTTTTCAAGTCTATTTGATAAGTCTAATTGAAAATTTACTTTTAAAATTGATAAAAGTTTCGAGATGCTTTCGTAAAATTCCAATCATTTTGTCCCCTTCTCCACCTATTTGCTTTTTGCTTTCTATTGTCATCTGTTTTCCAACTATATTTCTCTTTTCAAGTCTCTTTCTCAACGCTATATCAAATTTTCACTGAAAATAAGACGAACAAGAAAGCCACCTAATATAAAGGTAGTAAAACAGGAACGGAAGCATTGCCACATAAATAAAATTTAAAAAAATATAATAAACCCACAAACACAAACAAACATGCTCTGTGCATACCTTCTTCGAATTCATGTTCACATGTTAAGGTAGGCGCGCTTATGAATATGCGTGGCACAGCTTACGGCGCATGCACTTTCGGTGACCCAGTGCGCGTTTGGTCGCGCTTCTTGGCTGTTTGCCACCATTGTCTGTCGCTTTGTTAGTTTGCTCTTTTTTGCCGCTTCTGCTACTTGGTATGCCCTTCTGTGCTCATTTAACCACTTTACGTTCGTCTGGCTTTTGGCTTTTCCTTTCCGCTTTGCCATAGACGTAGTTGGCTTCGATGTTGTGAGTGTAAACACTTTTCCATTTGCTTTGGCTCGATGTCAGTGGCTGTCACACTAATGTCAGCATATGTCAACAGTTTGTCAAATATTTAACATACTTTTTGCTTCATTTATGGTTAGTTTATTTATGTTTGTTAAACGCACTGCGTTCAGCCTTGACCTAGCGTACTATTTATGTCGCGGCTGGTGTGTTAAGTGGCGGCATGCTTTATTGGCACTTGCTATTATGGCCAATACGTCTAAGATTATATTTTACTATATGTTTTAAAGACCAGGCCGATCTCGTTCTGGTTAAAAAATTTTCTCTTTTATCGAACAGTGAATTTTATAACTTTTTTATTGAAGATCATTTAACAACTAATTTGCAGACTTTGAGCTGCCAACAAAAGTTATTAAACAACATAAATCATTAATTTAAATAAGCAATTTATACAATGCAAAATTTACTAAAACTTTAAAGGATCGCATTTCTACTCGAGTCTCGCATTGCATAAACAATTTTTTGGCTTTAGAAATGACAAATTATTAGCAAAAGCGAGAGTTTTTTGAGCTCTATGGAAATTTTAACCTTTAAAGAAAAAATGTCTAAGAGCTCAAAAGATTAAAATATTTAGGAAATGTGAATAATAACTAAAACTAAAAAAAAAATGTTTAAACAAAGAAAGTGTAAGTCATTATGAAATAAAGTTATAAAATAATATTCGTAATATTTCAAATATTATTTTTATTTGTTTTCTTTTTGTTTATATTTAACATAATATGCAACATCAAATTCATTTTTGTTTTCATGCTTCCGATAGAGCTTCAAAGAATTATAATTAATATGGACACAACTCATTAATAATCGCAAAAATTCGAAATTATAAAGAAAAAAATATTTCGAATTTCGATTACAAAAGAGTTATTAGTTGTCTAGCTATTTATCTTCAAGTAGTAGTAAAAGTTTTTTTTTCATCACTTCGTTGCTAGATAAAAAGAAAAGGTTCAAGAGAAAGCAACAAAGAATTAAGCAAAGAGAAGAATTACAAACCCCTCTTTGTTTTGCTGTTGTTGTTGTTACAAAGAAACATTTGTCGTTAATTTCAAGCGACTTATTTACATACATTTAAAATAAAATTACAAATTTGGAAAAATTTTATTTTATTCATAAGTTGATAAGTAGTCATAAATAAAAAGGGCTGAAATTTTCTTTCTGTGAAGTGCAAGCAAAGGTTCTTTTTTTTGGATTTGTCACTTACACGCTAAATAAAAAAATGTAAAGGAAAGCACCAAAAAAATTAATCAAGTAGTAATGTTACAAGAGCCTATAATTTTAATCACTTAATTTCAAGCGAATTATTTATAAACATTTGTGAAGGAAACTTATAATTTCTAAAAAAATGTTTCAGGATGTTTTTCTTATTCATAAGTTGCTCAGTGATTATGAATAAAAAGGATTAAAATTTATTTTCTTAAAGTAAAAATATAAATTAAGAAAGCGCTTACTTTATTTGCTTAATTTCAAGCGACTTATTTACATACATTTTTGAAGGAAAACAGCAAATTTTGAAATAATTTCACAGGATGTTATTTTATCTATATTTTGCTAAGTGCTGAGGAATAAAACTGAACAAACTTTATTTTCCTAATTAATAATAAACGTTTTTTAGTCATTTGGATGATGGATAAAAAGAATATTTGAAGTGAATTTTAGTTGCTTTTGAAACCAAATTGCAAATAACAAACATAAGCAGGTTTAAAAAGAGCGGAAATGTCCTTTCTTTCAGCATAAGGAAAGGTTTTTTTAATTCGTCATTTCGATGCTAAATAAAAAAAATGTAAAGGCAAATAACCAACAAATTAAGCAAGTAGAAAAATTACAAACGCCTATAACTTTACTTGCTTAAATTAAATTAACTTATAACTTAACTATACATAGAAAAAAAATTTCCAAGATGTCATTTTATTCATACATTGCTAAGTGGTTATCAATAAAAAAGTGCCAAAATGTCTGTTGCGCAAAAAGTTGTAACAATTTTTTTTATTCACCACTTAGATGCTAGATGAAAATAAAAAAATTTTAGGAAAATCAAAAAAAAAGTAAGAAGCAGAAAAACTACTAGTGATTATAATTTTAGTTGCTTAATTTCAAGCGAATTCTTTATATGAGATTTCAAGGAAAATTGCAAATTTTGAAAGGATTTTTAGGGTTGTCATTTTATTCATATGTTACTAAGTGCTTATTAATAAAAAAGGTTCAAATTAACTATCATTTTATCAACTTATCATAGGAAGAGTGAGAGTCAAGTTAAGTTTTGAATTTTCTTTTTGGTTAAGTGAGTTGCGTTTAAGCAACTTAGGCAACTCAGTGTATGCTATTTAGGGCAGTACATACAGTTGTGTACAATATAAATGTAGTGAATTAAAAATTGATATGTTTCGACGATGTCTTTTAAAATATAGCAAATTCTATTACAGAACCCACATACAAAGAAATTTCAAAGTTTACACCAAGCTAAGGAAAGCTAATTAAACTTTTAAAAATTTACATCAAAATTTCAATTTTTTTGGAAAGAATTTTTAAAAAAAATTTGAGTGCGCAGTTTTATAGCTCATTCAGTTTTAACAAAATAATATGCAAGTAGTACCCCAAAATTTCGCCTGAGTTTTTAGAATTTTTTTCTCAATGTTGTTGGGTATTTTTTTCTATACAAAATTAATTTTTCTCCATGCGTTGATGAAAAAAATTCTAAACGTTCAGGGAAATTTTTTTAGTGAGGTCTACCTTGTACAATGTTATACTAAAATTGATTGGTCTACAAAATTGCGTACTCAAAAATTTTGTAGAAATTCTGAAAAAAAAATTTCAAGATTTTGATGACCATTTTTTAAAATTTAATTAACTTTGTGTAAACTTTAAAATTTTTTTTTTATGCGGTTTCTGTTATGGAATTCGCTATATTTCAAATGAAAATTATAAAAATCACAACTTCTTCTTATTTCGTTAAACGATATCCATTTTAATTTCACTACTTTTATATTGAACACAGCTGTATGCATCTTAGTACAATACATATGCATTTCTTTTTTCCCACATATTGCGTTGAATTGTTTAGTGCTAAGAGCACATTCCTAAACAAGCTCGACCCATGTTTACCTTTGATAGGGTTTTATTACTTTTGCTTTCAATAATATTACGGAATTTTATTACATTTATTTAGACATTTAATCAGACATTTTGTTGTTGGTAATTTATTGCACTTTTAAGTTTTTACAAAAGCATTATAATTTATATCAACAAAACACAAACAAAGCGTTATTGAAATATATGTCATTGAAAGCGAAACGAATTAATGAATGTTTTTGTGATTCAAACGCATGAGAAAAAGAAATACGAATATCAGCAATTGAATGCAATCCATTTGCTCTGATTTTGTTTGCTCATAAACATATTTACTTTGGTAAGTTGTAAAGCGCACAAACAAAACGTTTTGTGTTTAAATTGATTTGGCTTTTAATTTTATGGCACATAAATATTTGAGTCAAATTGATTTTTGCTTAGACAGAAACAAAAGAAAAACAATTCGAAGAACAGATGAGAAAGTAAAAGTGTTTATAACTAAATACGGTTTTACTACATGGTTTTAATTTGAATTCCAAATACTTTATTAATAACACTTGAGTCGTGACAGTAACCAGCCTCTAAAAAAGACGGTCTTGAGCTACACACTTTGGGAATGGTTCCATACCGGTTACAAAAGTGATAGTTAAAAGATATTTTTAAATATCGGATATCGATAATCAATCATCCACAACGACAATGACCCCTAAACTATCCGAAATGGAAGCGCTTCAGAACTAGCCACAGTCGAAAGCATTGATTTGGTACTGAGCTGGAGCTTTAAGCGGTTTACCTCTGGGATTGTTCTGAGCTAGTCCAATTTTCTGCCAGGAGGATTCAAATACCTCAATTTCAACCAAGCATCGCACTTTCATTAACTAAACGCGCTCATCGAAACGTCGGGAAATGAACCCTAAACCAAGGTGGGATATGAATTATAAATGTAGTGCCTGTTCACGGTGACGTGATAATAACCATTACCTTTGCTACATAGTTAGATAGTGTTATATCAAAATAGCAGCTCTTGCTCGGGTAAAACCTGTGTCATTCCGATATAAAGAACCGGCCATTACCGTCATATTGACGAGTACTACAAGGTGGCGCAAAAGTAAGCTTCCGATGTTCAGCATATCGGTTGTGGCACGTGCAGTGTGTGCTGTTGCACCGTCTTGTTGGAACCACATGTTTTCCAATCCCAATTCATCAAGTTGCGGCAAAAAGAACTCGTTGATCATTGCTCTGTAGCGCTCACCATTCACAGTAACCGTTTGGCCCCGACCGATTATTGGTCAAATAAATAGTCAGCAATATTCCGCGTTCTGGAGCAGTGTAGCGTAACATTGTTTATTAACGTGTATTTCGCATGTGTTTACTACACAAATGTCAAAACAGAACTGACTTTAGGGGCCAATCGCAAAATTTATAGCATTTTCTGATAGGAGGATTACTTTTGCGCCACCTTGTATAATTATCTTTCTTTTTCTCTTGTATCTTCTTTTTCCCTCTCTCTTCCTTCTAATCTCAATTTAAACATCAATTTTAGTTTTAATACTTTTAAGTTTTAATTTGAATTTTACTTTTGATTTTAATTTTAATTTAATTTAATTTTTATTTTAATTTTAATTTTAGTTTTGATTTTAGTTTTAGTTTTAATTTCAATTTTAATTTCAATCTTAATTTTGATTTTAGTTTTAGTTTTAATTTCAATTTTAATTTTAATTTTAGTTCTAATTTTAATTTTAATTTTAATCTAATTTTTAATTTTAATTTTAATTTTAATTTAAATTTAAACTTTAATTTTATTTTAATTTCAATTTAATTTAATTTTTATTTTTATTTTAATCTTAGTTTTAATTTAAGTTTTAGTTTTAATTTCAATTTTAATTTTTATTTAATTTTTATTTTAATTTTAATTAAAATTTAATAAAAATTTAAATTGAAATTAAAACTAAAACTAAAATTAAAACTAAGATTAAAATAAAAATAAAAATTATTTTGAATTATTGAAATTAAAACTAAAACTAAGATTAAAATTTTAATTAATTAAAATTAAAATTAAAATAAAAGTTAAATAAAAATTAAAATTGAAATTAAAACTAAAACGGAGATTAAAATTACAATTAAATTAAAATTAAAATTGATTTAAATTAAAATTATAATGAAAGTTAAATAAAAATAAAAATTTAAATTAAAATTAAACCTAAAACTATTATAATTCAAATTTAAATGTCAATTTAAATCTTTTTCCCCCTTTTCTTTTTCCTCGCCTTTTCCTGTTGCTCATAATGCCAATCATTCTTCCTCTTTTGCTTGCCAGTCATACTCTACAAAATCTATGTTGGTGGAACTTGATTTATGTTCACTGCTTGAGTTCTCTACTCGGTGTTTAAAGTCACTCATTCAAGTAGGTTTGAATAACGAGCTACGAGAAATTAACCTTGAGAGCCGAAGATAGTCATAAAACGAAGGGCATTTTTCAAAAATCCACCCCCTTTTGAACCAGGCGGGTTGTTAACGACTATTTGGCATTGCTCATGGTTGCCTTAAACTACTTTGAGATTAAACTTATCTGGCTTATCACGCGGCCCTAGTGGGTACTCGTCAGTCGTGTGCCTGTGGCTATTGGGCTCTGCGAATTCCCCTCACTACCTGTAGCCTACTTCTGGACAGGGCGAGCACCGATTTGACATTATATCTTGCCAAGTGTCGAGATTTTTCTAGCCCGTTGTGGACGCTGGGCAATCAGGTTTAATCTTATTGAAAGGTCCGAAAAAATCATTTCCCTAGTACTACCATTTAAGCTTCTATAAATAGTCTACTCACTTGGTGAAAAAGAGAAATCCCATTTCACGTGCTCAATGCTAATAAGAGAATCACTACACTCCCAACAACAACTCTAGGGAGCAACTGAAATATGAAACATAAATTCCACGAGTTTCGCCATAAATTAAGTTTAAAATTTCTTTAATAAATAACAAATTAAAAATCAGTTCAACAGTTGACTAACAGAAGCTAATGATGTGTTTAGATGGGTTGCGGTGCAGATCATTAGCTGAGCTGTGGTGTGGAATTTCAATTTTAAAAGGCGGATTGCGAAAGAAAGCGAAATTGTTTATGGTTTACGCAAAATAAACGTGTTGAGAATTTAAATGATGATAATGAGAAAGCAACGGCAGCGCTAATTTGAGAATCTAAATGAAGGCAAATATGTAAGAAGATAGGAGTAGCCCTTGTTGTGCTAGCAGCTACTTGTTGCCTTTGGAGTTCTTAGATATATTCGATAGAGCTCCGAAAGGCAAACTGCCTCAAACTGAGAACAAATCAAAAGAAGGGTAAAGCAAGGCATGACAAATTTCACTGGTTTACAGGATAACTTGACTAGACGAAAAGAAAAGGAGGAAGAAGATATGTCTACACATAGAAAACGGTATCTTTCCAGAGTGGACAATCACAGTTTTTTTTTGGGTTGGTAAGACTCGCGCTGAGATTCACAAGTAGAAACTAACGCTGACAGTTTGAAGAATATTAGGTGTTTTATTGGAACATATAATTGAGACCCTCGCCTATCTTACTTTGCCACAGGTACACAAAGTTACCCCGCCATTACAAAGGTGGGCTCTACGAGTATATACGGGGAATGTGCGACTAATCCATTAATCGAACTTGCAAACTAAACGAAACAAGACAAATAACATTAGCAGAGAATAATCATAATAGATTAATTAAAACGACAAGTTTATCGATTAATAACATTTTGATTAATTCTATCGTAATTTATTTGATTATTCTGGAAACTGATTATGGGACAACTTTTTGAGTAAGCAGTTATTATAGATAAACTGATTAATTAGAATCTGTTGAAATAACCACTTTGATTAATCACAAAAATGACTTAACTTTGATTAATCGTACTATTAATCAATTAAACAATATTGGAGGAATACATTTTTCAGAGAATTATCGTTATCGACTACTCAAAGCGATTAGTTTATCGATTCATTATAGTTTGATGAATTATAGACTAATTAATTTGATTATTCAGAAGACTGGGTAATCAAAATTTTATTTTAACTATCCAGTATCTAATTAAGTAGAATCTGATTATTCAAAAACTTTGATTAATCAGAGAAATCATAAAAAATTTCATTATTCGATTAATCACCCAACCCTACCATCTAACTGTGAGAGTTTTGAGTGATTGTTGTAGTGATGCTTCGCCCTGCCTAATATTTTCATCAGTATCTTCTAACGGTAGTCCCGGGAAGCGTCAGTTTTAAAAGGGTTTGGCCAGAATGAATTTTATGTTAAAAGAGTCTACCCAGTCGAGCAGGAAAAAAACTTGGTTGTTGTCGTGGAGGACGGGAGAGTGGCTCTTGTCTCGTTCCTAAGATCGCGTTCCTCTGGGGCAACAGGTTAACCGGAAAGATCCTGGTTTATCCGATCGAGGTCCGATGATTCAGTACAACCAGTTACTACAGCAACAACCTTAACAGCTTAATACCTTTGATAATAAACACAAATATTCCAGACAGTCAAAAACCTCTACCCTTATTAAAAAAAATATTTGGCAACACTTTGTTTATTGTAAAATCGTGATTTTTGAGTTAAATTAATTCATTTGTTGTCATTTAACTTGCCGTTAAGCATTAATTGCCCATTATTTGTGATTTAAGCTCTGTTGGCTATCAGAGAGAAATTTTGCATTTACATGGAGTTTTATTTCATAATTTATTTTGTTTTTGTTTTTATTAGATTTCGTTTGGGGTTTGGCTGGTTTGGCCTGCTCAGCTATCACCATAAGCTAGTAGCCGTAACATATTTCGCCTTTGTTCATTTTACTAAATTTTTCTTAAGTATTTTGTTAGTTTATTTCTTTGTTTTTTCTTTCTTTTCTTTGAGCGCTCAATTATGTCCGAGAGTCATGCCGAGTGGGTGACAAATTGTCTGCACGCTGTTGCCCATTTGGGTTTATGACATTCGGAAATGGGCAATCAAGTGAAGTTATGACGTGAAACAAAAGTGTTTGTGGGCAAATGAGTATGTGATTGAAGAAATGAAAAATACTAACAAATGAGTTGAGCTTTCGAGACTCGGCTAGCTATTGATTGTATTGCTAGTGAATGGAGAAGTAGTTTTAATTTTCGTTTTTTTTTTTTGTAAACGGGAAAATAACTCAGCGTTGATTATGAAACCTATTATTTAAAGGATTTATTGCTTTGATTATATATAATCGTTTGTAAAGTAATTCAGCTTTTTCAAAAGCTTGACACTTCTGAAGATGTAGTGAGCTTGTGTGTAAATTGAGGGTTAGCTTCTGAAGGTCAGTTTTAGCCAACTCTTACTTGGGATCACTTGCTATTGCAGGTGGGGATTCAGCAAGTAATTGTTAATTGAGAATGTCAAGACCAGCTGATATAACGGCAGTTGAAGTAGAGAAATATTTTCTGAGTTTACACAGACCAAATCAGAACAACAAAAACGGAGGATTTTGATATTGAAGAAAAGTTAAAAGTGAAAATAAAGAAGAAGAAAGTAAAAAAGAGAAATAAAAAGGAAAAATTAAAAGGTAAAGAAAAAGAACACGATTGAGAAACAGAAGGAGGTAAAAAAAGAGTAAAAACAAAAGAAGTACAAGAAACGAAAATGAAAGAAAAAAGACAAAGACAAAGAAAAAGGAAAGGAAAGAGAAAAATATAAAGAGAAAAAAAAAAAGAAAAAGAAAAAAGTATAAGAAAAAGGAAAAAAAACTAAAACAAAAAGAAGTAGAAAAGGAACAACAAAGAGAAAACGAAAGAGAAAAAAGGATGAATTAAAAGGAAAGAAAATAAAAAAAGAGAAAGTAAAAGAAAAGCATTTGGATAGAACGAAAAAGGAAAAGAAAAGATAAAAGAGGAAGGAAAATAAAAACATTTTCATATAAAAAATAAGAAAACGAAAAACAAAAACCAATAGCATAAAAAAAAGATAAAGCAAAACAAAAACAAACAAAAAGTTATAGGGATAATAAAGGAGACTGTAAAATTGAATGGGAAAGGAAAAGAAAAATAAAAGAAGAAGAAATAGAAAATTAACAACAAAAAGAAAACGAAAGACAAAAAAAAAAGAAACAAATAAAACGAAAAGAAAATTAAATGAAAAGAAAAAAAGAAAAATTAAAACAAAAACATTTGGATAGAAAGAAAAAGTAAAAGAAACGGAAAAGAAGAAGAAGAATAAAAATAAAAACTTAAATAGAGGAAAATAAAAACAGAACAAGAAAGAGAAAAAAAATGATAGGGATAATAAAAGTGACCGGAAAATTTAATGGGAGCGGAATAGGAATAGGGAAAGTGAAATTTAAAGGGAACGTAATAATAAAAATAGAATTTAGATGATGAAAATGAAAACGGTAATAGGAAAAGTAGAATTTCACAAGGCAAAAATTTCAAAGCGAATTTTAGTTTGGTTTTGAGTTAAAAAAATACTATCGGAGAACTGCGGGATCTTTGCGAACTTCGGCTTTGACTTGTTCAAAGTTTTGTCTTATTATGAATTCAGTGGCGAATTGTTTTCAAATGACTGCATAAATATACTCTCTGGTGGCTTTTCAAGACGATATAGCTATTGGACATTTATAAATTTCACCAGCTCACTGCCTGGTATGAGAATTACTAAGCTACGTTAAGCCTTTTAAAACATTTTTGATGGTCAGCCTAAAGTTGTAGTAGAAGTACTTCGATGGGGGTTGAGAGATTTTCTGCGAGCTCACATTTGCGCCGTCCCAAAAGGAATTGACATTCCTTCACTACAGACTACCCTTCTCTTTTTGGATCAATATATGCTCCAATAAGTCTTTTTCGCGATTTAGTAAACTACTCATGACAGATTGGCCTTGAATGGCAAACACCGTCAGATCTTCAATTTCCAGTGAGACTAAAGTTTTATAGGTGCCTTTCAAAAGCTATTGGCTCATTTAAATTAGGATACTTGAGGTAGCTCAATTCCCTATGAGTCCTTAATAAATTTAGCCCGAACGAGATGAAACAAGATGTTTGTATGGATAGCTCGTTATGTGAGCCTTCCAGAAATATTCCTTAACTCATAAACAGAACAGGGGATGGGAGCACATGTTGCATAGGGACAAGTTTTGAGTATATTAAACTATTATTATTATACTTAAATTATTTGTTCTATATAGAAGGGGGCATGCGAGGTAATAATTGGGGGTGAGCACTTGTGGCTCTGAGCTATAAGCGCGGAATTAGCCTCCTCATTTTCGCTGTGAAAAACCCTCCTTTGGGATTACAAAACATAAAATATATCTTCGAAATATTTCATTAACTGTTTGGGAATTACAAGAGAGTGCAGCGCAAATGAAATAAACGAAAGAAATAACTATAGCTTATGTCGCTTAAACACCACACAAACTCACTATGAATCCCTAAAGAGATGCTGCCTCATTCTGTGAATGCGGCGCTCAATCGATTCTTATCTATGAGAGCCAACAACTTGCTTTTTAAATCTAACGTTTCCAGCAAATTTAAATGTAAATGTCACTGGAAGTGATTTGTCATCATTAACAACTGTTACCGAGCAGATTTAATAGTTCCTGCAGTAAATAGGAAAGCAAACGATTAATAAAAGAGTTATCTTGGCAGCAGCCTCGGTGAAAAAAGACTTTGTTATATCAAAAAAAAATCAAAATAAAAAAGAAGTAAGGAAAGCGCTGTCTTTGACTATGGCGCAGATTTTATACCTTTCATGAATACGCATCACGGTTTTAAGTGTCCGATACTTACTTACAATTAGTACAAACTCTGCAAAACTGTTAATTTAAAGATACATAGCCCAAACTCCATTTATCGAAACTATCGATTATATGGGAGCTATATGTTATGTTGGTCCGATCTGGCTGATTTTCACTACATACATTAAATATATAATATTTACCAAACCTGCAAAATTTTACGCTCCTAGCTTTTTAATTGCAAAATGTATAGCCCAAACCCCATTTATCGAAACTAACGATTATATGGGAGCTATATGTTATGTTGGTTCGATCTGGCTGATTTTCACTACGTACATTCCATATATAATACTTACCAAACCTGCAAAATTTTACGTTCCTAGCTTTTTAGTTGCAAAAGTTATAGGCCAAACCCCGTTTATCGGAATAATCGATTATACTAGAGCTACATGTTGTGTTGGTCCGATCTGGCTGATTTTCACTATTCACATTACTTATATAATATGTGCAAACCTTGAAAAATTTAAAGTTCCTAGCTCTTAAATTTCAAGATTTATAGCCCAAACTCCGTTTATCGGAACAATCGATTGTATGGGAGCTATACGTTGTATTCATCCGATCTTGCTTGTTCCGACAAATGAATAATGTTTTACAAAATGGCAGCCCCTTAGCAAATTTCAGCAATATATCTGAAAAACTGAGGGACTAGTTTGCGTTCAAACAGACAGACAGACGGACAAACGGACGGACATGGCTAAATCGACTCAGCTCAGCGCCCTGATCATTTCGGTATACTTATTGGTGGGTCTATCTCTTCTTCTTATCATACTTACAAACATCTGACCCAATTTATAATACCATTTCATGTTCATGAAAGGTATAAAAACACTCAGAACAACCAGAGTAGCCTTTGGTATTTAGATATTTATACATGTCCAACGAGCTAACAAGTTTTCGCAATGACTCAGATGATGATCGGATGCACAAATGCATGGCTAAACTCGTTAAAAACGCTGGCCAACAAAGACAAGGAGCGCATGCGCGGCGCGCACTAAACCATTACGAATTGCTGCATTCATTGAAAGAGACAAGGAGTTGGGCAGCAGCCACTTTTTAATGCCGATAATGTAATTCTAACTGCAGTTAGCTGTTTTTGTTTTTATAAAGTGCTGGTGATTTTGAATTTTTAGTTTTGTCTTCCCTTTTGCCAACATTTACTAGCAACCAAAAATGCAAATTGCAGCAGCGCTACCAAAATCGTTTTTGTTGCACCACAAACAAGTTGCGAAACAATGTTGCTTCATGCGGCAAGAAGGTGGCAGATGTTGCTGTTGGTGGCACAATTTTTTCTTGCTATACAAAGGTACCACCAACTCGAATTGTCGGCTGTAGCAGTAATACTGGCCGTAAATGTTTAATACGCGCAATCGCCCATTTTCGTCACTGCACAACATTCCTTGATGATGAGCACTTGGCTTAATGGCGCTGGCTCACTTTTTCACAAATGACTACGAAAATTTTTTTTTGTTTTTACTTTCACTGCATTTTATTTTGTTGCGTGATTGATTAATTTTTATCTTTTTTTTCACTTTTTTTGCATACGCTTTTGATATTCTTTAGTGAATCGGGTTGTAGTGCTGGGTAATGGCGCAATGTTTTATGCGTTGATATAATGGCGCAAGCTTAGATTATAAAGGGAGCACTTCTCTATTCTCCTAAATGAAGGAACCAAGCAACTACACAGAGAAGAACCCGACCCCACCATCGAAGATGATGGAATTAGTGTTCCCCCATCCGACTATAATGAGATACGAGTAGCTATATCGCGATTAAAAAACAGCAAAAGCCGCGGACGCTGACGGATTGCCGGCTGAGTTATTCAAGTACGGCGACGAGGAGCTGGTAAAGCGCATGTACCAGCTGCTATGCATAATATGGTCCGAAGAATGCATCTGCCATCAACAATATTTTCACTATACGCCAAATCTTGGGAAAAAAACCGAGAGAACAGAATCGACACACATCACCTCTTTGTTGATTTTAAAGGCGACTACACGCATCCATCTTAAGGACGATCTACACAGCAAAAAAAGGGATAAGTCTAGGATGAATCCGCGATGAGTCGCAAAGGAGCATTAAGACCAATGCCAGTTTTGATCTCTTTGTATAGGTTGAAGTGATCCCTTTTGTTTGAGCGTGTCCTATGAAGAGACTAATTGGTTCCTTTCATGCAGTTTCCCTTTGTTCGCCTACGGGTGTGGTCGAACAAGTTTACTTTAACACCTCAAATTAGGCTACAGAAATTAAAATCGGCTTATCCCAACTATACCTATCAGCCCGCTGTAGCCGAAAGTTATTGCTCGCGGATCACTCTCTTTAGAGATCAGTTGCAAGATTTTTGCAGGGTAATGACTTGTTGGGACTAAGTATAGCACACCGACCATGGACGAAAGGGATTAATCGCTGGTCGCTGTCTTGATAGATTAGTCGCACGATTTCTTGCAGGGTAAGGTTTCTCATGTAGATGACTGTTCGATTATGGCAAAGACTACCAAATTTGATTATGCTCGAGAGAAAACGGATATCTGCCTAATCTCTACATCTTCTTTATCTCTCATAATTGGCCAGTAACACCGGGAAAATCCAAGGTCATAAGAGTTAGAAAAAACACGGAACCAAAGCAAAAAAATCAACATGACGCTCAAACCATTCCCATAACAGAAGGTTCTATCGCACAGGAATGGATGGGGTTATCTTACTCGACCAAGGGATGCTTCGATGTAATCCTGTCTAAGTCGTCACAATGCTATATCGCTAAATCGACAGGAGAATACAGTTATCAGTGCTCCATTACCACCTATGCCTGTATGAGATCCTTATCTTCCACATGGATACAGTAATAGTTCATACTCTAACCGCTCCAGGCTAAGACAAGACATTAAGTACTATACATTTATTCTGAATGTCCTGCTCTCACCCTTATCAACCTATACAATTGCTGGCGAATTTTCCTTTTTTCCTTATCGAAAGTGGAGCAACCAAAAATATTAGAAGCTACTACGAATACGAAACTTTGTATAGCCTGGGGGCGAGACATAACCTACTTTTCTAAAGCTTTAAACATCTAAAGATCGCTTAAGGAGTTTGTGCATCTATAGGGAATTAAATCGTACACATATACTTTTATTAGGTTAAATTGTTAAGTTAGTTTTAATTTTAAAATACGAGAGTAAATTAATACCATCTTTGTCTTTTCTTTGATTTTTGCCACATGCGTCTTTTAATGAGTATGTGGCGTGGGATCACGAACGCTGTGTTTTCATTGACTTTACTAAGTCACCGGTTTGGTTATTGTTTTGCCTGCATAATTGCCGACTGCTTTGTTCACTGCATTCCAAAGTCAAGTTCAAATATTAGCTGAAATTATGAATTTTCAATTAGGCTCATTTACTTGCTGAAGGTTCCAAATGTTTGGGTTAATGGTTCAGGTAATTTAATATTTCATATTTAATATGCAAATTCTCATTTCAGTAGGTGATGTTTACACATTTGACCTAAAAAATGAAGCGATAATAAATAATATTGCACGGAAGATCAGCTTATATCAGCTAACGATAGAAAAACGCGCTTCAAAACAGTTTCAGCTGGGATAGGGCGTTTTCGGTTTGTAAAGCTGATTTCTACAGTACTAACAACTCTCTGATGGGTTGTTAAAATCTGCTTTAAAACCCCGCAGGAAATTTTTTATTCTGAATATCTACTCGTACACCAAAGGCCGTTTTACATGATTCGAGTATTGAATTGAAGTCTGCAGCGACATAGGCGAGAAGAGAGCGAGAGAGTACAAGTAACTCCGTACCATCAAGTCGCTTCAAGCTTTTTCCTCATTTAAAGCGGCTCTAACTGATAATTATGGAACTTGTATGGAAAGCGGAAGAGCCTAAAAGTATGCAACGTCTCAGACCTTACGCCTACACCGAAAAGTAAGCTTGAAATGGTTAAAAAGGGAACAGCTCAAAACAAAATGATCAACTTTTTATCCACATTTTTGGCACGCCCGGACTCGCAGTTTTTGTAGATTTTTACCCATTGCTGATTGGCAGGGAAGTTTTTACTTAACTTTGCCATAATACGTTATCAGCAGGAAAACCACACTGCAAAAAATCGTGGTACTGGTCTCTAAAGGGAGGGTCCGGGCTCAATACCTTTCCTTACAGTGGGCTACAATTGATCCCAACTATTCCGTTATAGGCATAGTTGGGATAAGTCGATTTTAATTTCTGTAGCCTGCTTTTAGGTATTGAAAGTAAACTTGTCCGACTGTACCGGTAGGGGAACAAAGGAAATCTGTCCGACACTACTCTTTTGTACATGAAAGGGACCAATTAGTATATTCATAGGACATGCTCAAGCAAAATAGATCACTTCAACCAAAGCAAATTTGAGAGATCAAAACTTCCAGTGGTCGCATGCTCTTTTGCGACTCATCCCATTCCATTCCAACTTGCGCTTGTTAAAATTTCTTTCAGTAGGTAAGAATTCGCAAATGGCTTATTATAATTTATACTTAAATATTGTTGTTGTAGCAGTAATTCTCCCATTACCGAGTTTGATTTTTAAAGAGTCTGCTCCTCTGAGCAGTTAAAATATTATGCGTGTCATAGTCGAATACGTCCCATGACAGAAATATATTGCGTAAGTCGATTTTAAGTCTGCAATATCCAGATCGAAGTTGATAAAAGGTTACTCCCGTTATCCTACGAAGGTATGCCTAAGTGTACTCATAAGACCTTCACACGATCACCGAAAGTTTAGTTTCTGTTTGGTAGGTGACTCCAAACATTTCGTGCTTATGAGTACCCTGCACACCTCCTCCACCTGCGGTTACCTTTTGTAACGAACTCTTTGACCGTATGTGACACAGTTCGTTGGAGATCGGCGGAGTTCGATGACTTCTAATCAATTGTTGACTACTCGCCCTAAAAACACCTTTTCAATCAACCGTTCGAACTTCTGTCGAAACTAAATACCGACGACGGCTCTGTAGCTCTGGCCAATAATCCTACTCAAAATAACATAAAACAATACCACCAGGTAAAGGTGTGTAAAGTAGTGAAGAGAGTTGAACCCTAACACCTAATATTAAGCTATCAGAGTTTAGATAAGGAGCTTTCAAGAAAGCTTATTTGTTTCACTCCTCAATGGTAGTCAAAAATCGGTAGCCAAGATAGCTTAGAGATTAAGTTATGCAAATGTATCATTTGAACAAAATAAGCATTCTCTTAGCCCGCTAAGCTTATAAAGGATAAGCTAGTCTTAAAGAAATAAATTTTAGATCACAGATATTGAGAGCAGCTTTTTCTAATACCGTAGGGAACAGGTACCGGACAATTTCATATCTCGCCAAGGACTTACAGTTTGTTCTACTGTACTCGGTTCTCTATGATCGTGTTAACACCTACGAGAGCTCACATTGCACTGTGCACACTTTTCAAAATTTCTTTATCCTAAACGCCTCCAAATAGTGTCGTGACGAGTCACTTTAGCGAAAAAACACCACCGCCAAAATCTCGGTTACTTCCGCTCATTTCCCTGCCTTAAGACGTTTTCGTTTCAATATTTGCTTCCTGCACTGCAATGAGTAAAAGTTTAGTAACGGTATAATTTTTGTCAGCACCCACCTGCCAGACAACCCACTGCCTGAAGATATCTATCACCCAACATACCAACGCTATTGTTGTTGTGGTAAGAAATTGATGCAATAAGATACAGATAAAATGAATTAAGTAATTCATGCAGATAGCAACGCGATGCAACGGTATTTGCAACACTGACGTCATTGTATGGCATTGCCATTTGAGTTGGCGTGTTTGGTCGTCATTCCCCAGCGTATTATATTGGCCCGAAATATTGTTTTGCCAATTTCAGCTATTCATTTCTATGAACTGTTTTTTTTTGTTTTTCAATCACTAATAAATGTTTGAGGAAATGTGGTAAGGGGAGCAGTCGAAATGCATACAAACAACAACAACAAAATCGACTGCCTCTTAAATGTCAATTGTGCATTGTGTGGTAATTTTTCAGGCGTTTTGTTGACTTTATTCAAGCGTTGTTTTGTTGTTGTTCTTTTCTGCAACTCAACATTCATTTGTGTGGACTTACGTGACATGCCAGGAAGCCTTTTGGGTAAACGGAAAAGTAGCAACCGACGGTGTAATAAAATGTAAATAGATTGCAGCACAAATTGCTGGCCATAAATAAGGGGAGGCGAGAAACAATAAGCAGAACTTAAATTAAATTAAAATAAAATAAAATAAAATAAATTGAAACAATAATTTGGTACTCGTGTCATTTCCTCCATAAAATAAATAAAATAAATGTATGGCGCAATATACCACAGGTATATCATCATAAACCGCCTAAGAGATTTTTGCGCCGAGCTTCTCTTTCAATTTGTGGTGCGCCGCGGGACCTACAGTTTTTTGCGGGCCTCGAACGGCATCAACAAAGGGGCTGAATTTTTGCTGAGAAGCCTTCCATGGCAGAAATACACTCGGAGAGTTTGTCAAACCCTTGCCGAGGGGCGATCCCGTTTTGAAAAACTTTTTCAAACCACTTTCGATGTTAGCTGTCCCAGGACTCGAACCTTGGACTTTCGGTGTGGTAGGCCGGCAACACTAACGCCACACCACGGCGGCCTCCAAGGTCTTTAGGTCCTCCTTAAAGGTCTAAAAAGTTAGACCTGGATTGGATTGCGTCATACTCAACTTAGTAGCAGCCCTGCAAAAAAACTGATTAGTCTAGGATGAATCCAGGATGCGTGGCAAAGGAGCACGCTACCAATGCCAGGTTTGATCTCTTTGTGTTGAAGTGATCCCTTTTGTTTGAGCATGTCCTATGGAGAGACTAATTGGTATCTTTTATGCCTGAAAGGGTTGGACAGATTCCCTTTTTTCCCCTACGGGTACGGTGGGACAAGTTTACTTTCAACACCTAAAAGTAGGTTACAGAAATTAAAATCGAATTATCACAACTATGCCTATAACGGAATAGGTGGAATCAATTGCAGCCCACTGTAGACGAAAGGTATTGATCGCAGATCACTCTCTTTAGAGTTCAGTCCCACGATTTTTTGCAGGGAGCTTATCAGCCGTTTATAGGCTTTAGGTAAAATAAGAATGGGTCGCTCACCGAGTTCGAGTCTTACCGAAGAATAAAAATAAAGGTATTATTAGACCAACAAAGCAAATTTTGTTTGACGCCTTAGATATCCTACTTGTGATAATAGACTTTACCTCAGTCCTCACTTCTTTGTTTCCCTCAATAAACTTCTTTATCTGCTTAATAGTTTTCGACACGCTCTTATTATCCGACCCCTCTTCCTGCCGCTGTTCAATCTTGATCTAATCTGTATTCTTCCCCTCTGCCTTCACCTCCATAGCTGTTATATTCCTCATCCAGTTTATAGATATTTCTTTCCCTCACATTCTACTCTTCATCTTCCTTGTATCCCCTTAGTTTATATTCCCCAAACTGTTACATTCTTACTAAGTTTCCTCTTATCTTTTTTTTCCCCGCTCCCTCTTCATCGCCATCTCCACCTTTACTTCTCACATCTATATTTAGGTCTTTAACTCTAAGCCCATCTCTCACTTCTGTTCATTATCCGTTCCCATAACTCCCCGACAATGCCCACCTAATCTTGAATGTCCACCTTCATCTCCATGCCTTCATTTCCATGCGTAATCACCTCTATCTCCATTCATTTCCTTATACATGTATATCCCTCCTTATGTCCATTCCCCTCTTTAAACCCATTTATGTCTTCATTTCAACTTATATCTCCATTCCCATCCGCAACTTCTTCTACCTCTCCCACAGCCAGTCACAGTTTCCTTCACACTCTTCTCCAATGCGTATGACCAGCTAATTAACTCAAACTCATGTTTAGAGCTTGACTACGAAAAGCAGAACCCATATCACTGCCGTCTTATACACATCCATGTGTGGGCAGCAAGGTCTTGAATCACATTGATTCTTAAACATCGAGATTTCGTATCCCCTTCGATGTCAAAAGGAATAGGTAATCCCTCATAAGAACGAACAGATAGCTTAAACACATAGGAGACTACTTGGCAACCTTCAAACTAAGTTCAACTTCCAAGAAGGCAGCCCAACTCAACCGAAACTTTGATAAAAGATCTAAGATTCTTTACCCTTCGAAGCAGGTTTTGTAAAGAGGATGTATTCACAAAGAAATTCGGCGTTTCAGTTTTCAGAAACGAATCCAATTTGATCTGTGAAATAGGAGCAAGTACTAACAGCCATGTCCCTACCTATGCGTCTCCCAGACTCAGGGAGTATATTTCAATCATAGATCAGCTCTATCCAGGAGATGTGCAGGACATCGGCGGTAATAGGAAAGCAATCTTTTGGTGTAAGCCAGGCGGCTCGGGCACTCGAGTGGACCATGAAGCTTGCAAGTCGACGTATTGCTTTTCTAATGTGGCATGCTACCATACAGGGAACGAAATGACGGATGAGTTGGCTGCGCATAGCTCGACTCTTGATGTGTCTAGAGTCAAATGAGGTCCTTGTAACCGTGTGACTTTTCAAGGGCCGTATCCCTCAGAATTGGCTTAGCGAGGCTAATGATAGCTGGAAGTGTTGTAAATAGGGTTGCGCTTGGAATGCGGTCGCCAAAGATCATCAAAAAATGCACACTACAATTTGGATAAAAGTTCAACCTTAATAACCTCGGTGTGCACTGGACTATTGGGGCGCTTTTGGCATGGATGCCTCTGTAACACAATACCTCGGTAGTGCCACTATGATCAAGAATGTCAAGGATCTTGCCAGTTTCCTTATAATATCATTCATTTTCCTTGTATTGATACTGTAATATAAACCTTAATGGAGGTCAGCGGCCCCACTTTACCTACTCTGCATACGCCCATTTCCTTGCGTATTTCGTTTATAATAAATAATTTAGCCAGCATTTCTTCTTTGATGATATATCGCATAACGACATGATCAAGCATTTAAAAACCTGCCTAATTTCTTTCTGCCACTTTAGTAAATCTTATGCAGACAGTTGCGCCCATAAAAGTGCATATTTTATGATTTTGGTTAGCTTAGTAGAGCACGTAACACGCAATAATTTCCCGGCACATTTATTTGCGTTTTAAATTTAATTTTTGCTAATTTTTAACATCACATTTACTTTTAATGAATTTTTTGCTTTGTATTGAGATTTTGCTTTAAGTTTTTTAAAATATAGCCACATAAAAAGTAATGCTATTTTAATTACCAAAATTAGCATGCGAATCACCAAATTTACTAAATATGTAAATCTTTTTTTTTTTTGTGTTAAACAAATTATGCGGAACTTTTGACAAACTCGTATGTGCAAATTTTTATGGTTCATAGTTTTGGCATTTTATGAAGTAGCATTTTGTTGACTTTTAGAGCGTGTCGTGTCTTTTGGTAATGCTGTTGTTTATGAATAAAATATTTTGATATCAAAATATGCTTCTTCTTTATTTTGTTACACATTGACAGTTATGTAAATGCGAACTTTGAAAAGCGGGTGTGTCTTGCCATTGCGTGTTTGCATCAAATTGTCCGTAAAAATATTTAATTACTTATGCGACTGTTTTACAATTGATAGAATTTAATATGCAATTAAGATTAGTGTAGCAGATTTGGTTCGACAACTGATTTGGATTACAACTTGGGATTACAATTTTCTAGATTTTAAAAATACCGGGATTTCAGGATCTGATTTTATAATCACCCTGGTTATTCCCGGGATTTAAGTATTCGTTATTCTGCAACAGTTTAAAATAAATAAATACAAAACAGCGGTATCATAAACCTCCAAGGAGATTTTTTTACTTCCAATTTGCGTTAGCTGCTTTGAATTTTTTTTTTTAACAAATTGGCGGGTCCACAGTTTTTTTTCGGCTCCGAAAGCCATTTTTGCTAAGAAGCCTTACATGGCACTGCCGAGAGGCAGCCCCGTTTTGAAAAAACGTTTTCAAACCACTTTTGAACTTAGCTGCCACGGGGTTAGATTCCTGCAAAAAAAGGGATTAGTCTAGGATGCATCAGGGATGAGTACAAAGGAGCATGCGACCAATGCCAGTTTTCTGTTTTGTTTGAGCATGTCTTATGAAGAGACTAATTGGTCCCTTTCATGCCCAAAAGGATAGTGTCGGACAGACTCCCTTTATTCACCTACGGGTATGGTCGGACAAGTGTACTTTCACCACCTAAAAGTAGGCTACAGAAATTAAAATCGACTTACCCCAACTATGCCTTAACAGAATAGTGGGGATCAATTGTAGCCCACTGTGGACGAAAGGTATTGATCACGCATCACTCTCTTTAGCGCCCAGTCTCACGATTTTTTGCAGGGAACCTTGCACCTTCGGTGTGGTAGGCCAGCAATACTACCGCCACACCACGGCGTTCAACGTTTAGTTTGAAAGAAATTTCGAGGAACTATCTAATCTTAAAATATTTAACAAGTAATTATAATTGGACTTTTGATACATTTTTTTTTTTAATATTTAAAAGTAGTAATGGTGGGTCGAATATTAAAAATTGAAATTTTCGTTGGACCATATGTTGGACGAGAACTCATGAACCTGTTGAGAAGTCAAAACAGACACATTAGCATTTTATAGCCTTCTGGAATACCTTTCGTTGAGCACCCCTGTTGTTTACAAAAATTAGCAATCCTGAATACCTTACACTATATACGTGTATTGTTCATATGTTCTCTGAGTCGCCATCCCTATTTCATCGCCCTTTTTAGTCCTACTTTTTCTGTCTTCAGTTATTTCTGCCTTTTCTCGTTTGTCGCCTTTTCTTTCTTCCTCTTCAACTCCATATACACTTTAAGGGGTTTCGTAATCTTCGAAGCCCGCTTAGGTATCGCAAAACCAAAGGAAGCATCCGCTTATCCTTTCCAATACCCTACATTTGAATCAGATATTTTGTTCCATACCCGCATAGGCCGTATCGAAAACTATCAAAACTTTGAATTTCCAGAGGACCATATATCTTAGACGAAACCAATTTTTTTTTAGTGAAAAAACCCTGGACTCAACTTTAAGCGCTTATGGCCTTCAATCTGAGACCCATGTCTGTCGCAAAAATTGGTATTTTTGTTTGACGTGAAAGTCTCTTGTTCGTCCACTGTTAAAACCCTTTCTAAACTCTTTCAGTAGATTCGCGGTTTAGGCGTCTCTCTGCTCTCCTCGCAAAACGATGAAGCTGACGATGGCACCTCTTTGGCTTCGAGCATATTGTGGCTATTAAGGCAGCAGCGCTCTTTTCCGATGCAGTGCGGCATAATTACTATCTTACGATCTAACTTTTTAATTTTATTCTATTTTTAAGTTAAATCCTATTTTGTGTAAAAAAAGACTAGTTAACTAGTCGCAAACTTTTTTATCAAAACTTCTCGCCCAGCACTGCACTGCTAAATGAACCGTCACAAAATCATTTGTCTTTTAAGCAACACGGCCTTACGCCTTCCGCCCCCAGTGTATTGTGGTATTATTAATATCTGTTGCCGACTTATAGGCGCACCATGAGAAAGTAGCACTGAATTCATTTACATAAATAATACTTTTGCATGAACTTAGGCGAGTTTATAAAAATTTGACGCAGCTCATTCACATATTCGCGCTTTGCGTATGGCGACGGACATATGTACGTAAAAGAACTCCATTTCAGAGTTCATGATCAAACACAATAAAATATATATTTGTTTAAATTTTCACAAATAGTTTTATTTAACAGTTCAAATTCACAAATATTAAAACAATTGAAATCTTAAAGGCTTTTAGCCAAAATAATTTTAATTCAACAAAACTACGTCAGCACGAATTGAATTTTGAATCATCAATCCATATTTTTATTTTTTCACCCAGCCTACTCTTTTCAAATATACATTTGACGATTTTGTCAAATGCAAACAGTGATTATTTAATATAATAACAAGTGTATAAAATGAAAGTGGCTTTGCATTATATACGCCTCCACGCAAGTCTTTGAACCGAAATTAAAGTATGTGCGTGGATTTTCAGAGCTACAAATACAATGCATGGAATTCAAATTCGATTGCATGAAACATATTTGACACAAAATTCTCGCATTTGCTTTTTATTTGGTTGAATTCGCTGATGGAAATAGATCGGTGGATGTACTTAAGGTTTGTGTGAAATAAAGAATAAAATAAAATAAAATCAAATAAAATAGAATAGAATAGAATAAAATAAAATAAAATGAAATAAAATAAAATAATTAACATTAAATTAAATTAAAAAAATAAAACCAAACAAAATAACATAAAAAAATATAATAAATAAAATAAAACCAAATAAAATAACATTAAATATACATACTAAATAAATAAAAATAAAATAAATTCAAGTAAAAAATAAAAAATTTAAAAATTTAAGATAATTTAATAAAATAAAATACAAAAAAATAAAGTAAAATAAAATATAATAAAATAAAATAAAATAACATAAAACAAAAAAATAAAATAAAGTAAAATAATATAAAATTAAATTAAATAAAATAAAAGAAAAATAAAATTAAATTAAATTAAAAAAAAAAATTAAATAAAATTAAGAAAAAATAAATAAAATAAAATAAAATAAAATAAATAAAATAGAATAAAATGAAATGAAATAAAATAAAATTAAATAAAAGTAAATTAAAAAACAAAACAAAATAAAATAAAATAAAATAGAATAAAATGAAATGAAATAATATAAAATGAAATAAAATAAAATTATATTAAAAAATAAAAAAATAAAAAAAAAATAGAATAAAATAAAACCAAATAAAATAACATAAAATAAACATAATAAATAAATAAAAATAAAATAAAATAAAATAAAATAGAATAAAATGAAACAAAATGAAATGAAATAAAATAAAATAAAACGAAATTAAACAAAATTAAATTAAAAAATAAAACAAAATAAAATAAAATAGAATAAAATGAAATGAAATAAAATAAAATGAAATAAAATATAATTAAATAAAATTAAATTTAAAATAGAATATAATAAAACCAAATAAAAAAACATAAAATAAACAGAATAAATAAAATAAAATAAAATATATTAAAATAAAAAATAAGAAAATTAAAAAAAAAAATGTATGAAACAAAATACAATAAAATAAAATACAATAAAATAAAACAAAAGAAAATAAAATAAAATAAAATAGAATAAAATAAAATAAAATAAAGGAAAATGAACTAAAATAAAAAAAAAATAAAGTAAAATAAAAAAAAAAAATAAACTAAAATAAAATAAAATGAAACTAAATTAACTTGAATGAAATAAAATAAAATTATGGAAACTGTAAATCTGAAAGAAAGCAAAGGTTAATTACAAAAACCAAAAGAAAGAAGAGAATAGCGAAGGGCGGGAAATTAAATATTTTTAAAAGTGAAAGTTAAAATGTAAATTATTGACACTTTTATTTTCCAATTTCCACCACTGCGCGAAATTTGGTTATCTATAAATCAAACAGCAATAAATTAAAAAAGTAAGCTGTCTTAAAGCTTTAAAAATCTTCAATATTAATAAAATGCATTCTCGATAAGCTTAAAGTCCATTTTGCTTTTCCAAATCGATTAGGTTCACCCAATACGCTTTTCTACACAACTCAAGAAGGACAGTACAAATACTTTCCGGAATTCCAGTTTCTTAACATATTTCAAGAGAAGAATTTATTCGTATTTACGATATAAGCGCAAATGCAATCGTTGTATAAAGTGAAGTTGTTGTCGACAAAAGCTTTCAGTCGGCCTGCCTTATCTTTAATCGTCAGGGCGCTTTTTCATTATTTTACTTGCAGGCTTTTGCGGCTTTACACCCCAACTCTGAGGAAAAGCAATTGATATGAGAGTAGTCAGCAAAAAAAAATAAGATTTTGCGTCTTTAAGTCTGCTTGTAATGTTTCGTGGCAGACAATATGGCGTCAGGAAAAAATGCTTCGTAATGGGCATGTTGAAGGAGGCTTTTTAGTTTGTAAAGAAAATCGATTGAATGGGGGAAACAATGTTAATTTAATACTTCGAATATTAACTTGAGCGATTTCTTCTTTTCTACCTAGTTTAAGCTTTCTGAGAGGTTTCCCTTCATTTCCCTTAGTAGGAAAATCTAGATCCAGCAATATTGTGAGATGTAATAAAGGTGAAAGCATTTTCTGTGATAATAAATGTACCCAAATTGATGAATAAGCAATGCCATGCTCGCGCTTCAAACCTCATGTCACTGTACTCGTATTATTTTTGTATTATTTCGAGTATCTTTACTTTAATTTGGATAGCACTTAAGGTTACTTTAAACGGACAAAACAACCCCCAAAGTAAATGTCGGCTGCCACATAGATACCACATTCATAATAACGTCGGCATATTTGGCTACCGGCTTAGCTTTTGTTACAATATTCTTAACCGTGTAATAAATACAATAATTCCATGTTTGCCATTTCGCATTTTGACGCTCCCCCAAACAGGATAACAAGAAACCAGACACCCACATTCGCCTATGTTGCGTCCCACACCCAAGCACCGCTGTCTGGGTGGGCAAATTCACATGCTAAGCGTCTCCCCCAAAATAGAATTGCTTTTGCAAATTGTAAAATTCCATTAAAGAAATGTTTGGTAACAAGAGCAGCTGAGGAAAACTAACCCTTGGAAGCGTCATGATACTGGCGCAGTTTTAGATAATACCTACAAATATACAAACCTTTGTTAAGGGCAACTTTGAATGGGTTGCTGGTTTTATTATGCCAGACATGTTTGTGGCAATGTTACTGAAGCTTTTTGCGGCTCAAAACGCTATTGAGTTTTCTCACACCACGATGAAAGCTATTTGCAAAGAGCTGTCTCACATTGCAGCTGACTTGAAGGGGTATTTTGAAACCAACCTCACATTGCTGCAATTCATTCAAATCTAAGACAAATACAATGTCCAACTAAGCTGCTCCAATATACAAGGAAGCATCCAAGTATGAGGCCAATAGGGCTAGAAATGCAGTTTTAAGGATTTTTTTCCGAGTCCAGCGCCACCTGGTGAGTACATATTTTGTAACAGTACCTTTCTTCCCAGTATCAGCAAAAAATATAAGGAAAGTTTCGTGCTTGAAAAATTCTCTCACAGAAATCCTTCTGCTTTGGGGAGACATCCTAAATCTAGAGGTTCCAACTTATGGGAAGAAACTTCTGCCGCAGGAGTTCGGCTTTTGAAGCTATCTTTTGTTTATTCCTAAAGCACTTACCTTTATATTTGGTATCTGTTTTAGTCTTTGGTGTCCTGAAATAAAGAAACGAAAACTTTTCATTAGTTTTATGACTGTTTTGAATTTGGAATTATTTTCAAATTAAATTTTAGAGAAACTTTAAGAAACAACTTTATTTCGACGGCTTTATAGACATTGTTTCAAAGAGGGCTCAAAATTTGCTGACACAACTTCAGATTCTATTTAAAAAAAATCTGAAATAGGGTTAAACCGTACTCAAAAATGGGGTTTAAAATAAAATGCTAAGTATGATGTCAAGTAAGAAGCCCCAAGTTCGGTTGAAAGCAAAAGTTATATAGGTGGCATAAAGCAATAACAGCCAAAGCCGGTTTGGACTAAAATGAGTTGTTACCTGCAAATTTTTCATGACTTCCCTCCAAAAACTGAAGATTTTAGTAACGAAATAGCCTACTCAACTCAATACTGTTTGAAAAAAAATTCTTTACTTGGGTGCAGTTCATAAAAAATAAAGAGCTTTTAAAAATTTCTTAAAATTTTATAAACCTATTTTATTTTTCATGAATTTTTGTGTTAATTTCAGACCTGTTAAATAATGATTACTAATTACTGAGAATCCATTAATGATTGATTACCATTACTTTAAATTTTTAATGGTCATTTTCCATTAAATTAAAAAAATAATCAAAAAAAATCATGACTTTTTACGATTATTAAAAAATATCAAAAATAATCAAAAAAAAAGTTGTTTTATTTACTTTCAATTATTTTTAATTTTTTTTTTATTATTTTTGATTTTTTTCCGTATTGCTTTAGAATCACACAAATATACACATCAACAATACTGAAAATAATCAAATAAAATTAAAAATAATCAAAAAAAAATCGAAAATAATCAAAACCACTTTTTCGGTTATTTTAGATTTTTTTCAGTATTGCTGTAGAAGCACACAAATATACACATCAACAATACTAAAAATAATCAAATAAAATTAAAAATAATCAAAAAAAATCAAAAATAATCAAAACCACTTTTTTCGATCAAATAATAATCAAAAAAAAATCGAAAATAATCAAAACCACTTTTTCGGTTATTTTAGATTTTTTTCAGTATTGCTGTAGAAGCACACAAATATACACATCAACAATACTAAAAATAATCAAATAAAATTAAAAATAATCAAAAAAAATCAAAAATAATCAAAACCACTTTTTTCGATTATTTTTGATTTTTTTCAGTATTGGTTTGGAATCACACAAATATACACATCAACAATACTGAAAGTAATCAAATAAAATTAGAAATAATCAAAAAAAAATCAAAAATAATTAAAACCACTTTTTTCGATTATTTTTGATTTTTTTCAGTATTGGTTTGGAATCACACAAATATACACATCAACAATACTGAAAGTAATCAAATAAAATTTAAAATAATCAAAAAAAAAATCAAAAATAATCAAAACCACTTTTTCGATCATTTTTGATTTTTTTTCAGTATTGCTGTAGAAGCACAAAAATATACACATAAACAATACTAAAAAAAATCAGCATAATAAATCAGAAATCATGTAATAATTGCCCTTTCCTTGAAAAACAATTAAAATAATCAATAACAATTAAAATATCCGTCTAATTAATTGATTAGTAATTACTAATCAAATTTAACAGGTCTGGTTAATGTTTATACTAATTGCGAATTTAGTAATTTCTGTTTCTTCAATATCAATAACGAAATATTTTGAAATTCGGAGTTCTTCAACTTAATTATGAAATAAGACGTGTTGGAAAAAATTTTCAGATAGGGCGTTCTTGAAAAATATTTTGAACAAGTGTGTTTCTCCACACAGACGTCCATATTAAATATTTCCTTTACAAATTAATTAAAATCTGAAAGTCAATGGCAAGAAAACTTGATTAAGATTTGAACTTTCAAGAAGCTCTCTCCAAAAATTCTTAAAATGCAATTCCCCGTTGTCACAGAAAATTCCTTATCACAGAAGGTGGTTGTAGAACGTTCTGACGCCAATCAGTCTATTGGCTTCACTTAAAGATCTATCAAATGTCTACCCTTTTCTGGAATATCCGCTTTAAGGAAAAGTTGCGCATTTTCTATACCAAACTATTCTAGCAGCAGGTAAAACTCAAAGCGTAACAAGCAACCACTTTGCAAAAATGAAGGTTTCTGACCGAGAGCAACAAAAAAAACCAATTTAAAAAAAATATATGCCTGTATCAATAACAGTTATTGTGCTAGCCTTTTAATTCTTTGAGAGTTATTTGTGAGCTCTGCTGTCCACAGTGCATTTTTAGGTCAAATAAAGTCATTTGATTATTACACTAAAATAAACAGAATGCACAAGAAGCTCCATAAAAGCTAATATTTAGAAGTTAATGAGCATTAATTGGAGCAAAAGTAGAAGGTGCGGCCAACGCCAATAAATATGCTTCATTAATTTCGAAACTCAAAGCTTTCGTGCTTCAACAAAGAATTAGGTTATGGAGTTGATACTGGAGAAGGCGTTGTATTGACTAAAAACAGAGTAATTATGAGTCCAAAAATAGAGTTTGTCAACAACTTCATATGCATAAGAGTGGGCGAAAAAAATTCGTTAATTACATAAATATTCAAACTTAGCTGCTTTATTTGTAGCAGACCTGTTAAATAATGATTACTAATAGTAATGATTACCGGTTTGATTAATTACTTTCTTGATAATCCATTTAATGATTGATTACCAATTACTTTCAACTTTTAATGATTATTTTAAATTTAATTAAAAAAGTAATCAAAAAAAATCATGATTTTCTACGATTATTAAAAAAATCAAAAATATTCAGAAATAATCAAAAAAAAATGGGTTTGATTATTTTTGATTTTTTTTTTAATTTTTGATTTTTTTTTTTTAATTTTTATTTTTTTTTTTATTATCTTTAATTTTTTGATGTTTATATTTATGTGCTTCTACAACAATAATGAAAAAATTTCAAATAATAAAAAAAAATAATCAAAAGTAATAAAAACACCTTTTTTAATTTTTTTTTAATTTTTTCTAATCCTAATCAATTAATATTTGCCTTTTCTTGAAAAACAATTAAAATAATCATTACCACTTAGAAAAATACTTTAACCTTGCACCTTAGGGTATGTAGGTAGGTAGGAGTGGCTGCCTATAAGCGATTCACTTAGGCCAAGATAGAAGGCTTCTTGTGATACCACAACAATCGGTCCAAGCCCCCTTCTTAAGCCAATTTTTGCCAGCTGACCAGGATCATCTAAGAATGATGCATTGAAACACCGGTGTCGGATTCAGCTAAGAGGTTGGGTAACCATATAACAAGTGTTCTACCAATTCCTCAGTTTGTTCGTCCTTACAGCTCTTTTAGCATCTCCGGAACGCAATACCCAGCCTCTCCTTGTGTCATCTAAAAATACAGTGCCCCGTTAGGACTGCAAGTACAGTAGAGATATTCTCTCTTTTGAGGTGGTACATATTACGTTGGCGCTTCCTGTCCCATATAATCCATATTAGCTTCGCTCTCCGACAACCTGTTGTTACTCCCTAGCTTTCACATGCTTGCTTCTTTATTCGAAAGAATCTTGCCTCGCAAAGTGCACCTGCCATGCAGTTTCCCTCTATGTCCCTGTGGCCGGGGACCCAGACATGGTGTGATCTATTTCGGGCAATCATATGCAGAGATCGTTGGTAGCTCAGTACCGGTTTTGTATTAAACGAGAATGCTCCTAGCGACCTTATCGTGGTCCGGCTATCAATATAGATAAAAATTTATTTTTACAGTTTCGTCACCAACTTTATTCACCGCAACGATGATAGAAGAGACCTCCACGTGAAAGACACTGCAGTGATTTGGTAGAGGGTATCTTGAGATAGTTCCTTAGAGAAGATCCCTCTCCCCCTCGTTTTTTTCATCTAAGTTGGACCCATCACTAAAAATATGTATGCCCCTTCGGGGAACTCGTAACTATTGTTGGGACAGGTGACTTATACGCAAGCGCCGACTTTTATTCGATACGACACTGTTTTTGGAACCGTTCACTGTCTTGGTACTGGTCACTTCTTTGCTATCCGTTGCTTCCTCGGTACCGGAATCTTTAAAATGGTCATCTAACCGCTGGTTTTTAATTCGCTGAACTGTGTCTCATACAACTCATCATTAAATCTTCTTCGGTACTCGGCGTGGACAACGCGTAGAGGTACGTTATCGGAATCACTAGTCCAAAAATATCAAAATGGCATTGAGCTGATCCCGGTATAGTGCGAACATATATTCTCTATTTAGTCCAGAAACTATTCCTAACTGAGCATAAACCCTGACGAGCCAGCAAAAAATAACTGTGTTGAATCTTGAAAACACTCTGTAGGAGACTTCGAAAACGCTAGACATTTTTTAACTAAATATTTTGAAACTGATATCTACTCAATCAAATCCCGCAAGCAAATCGACTACAAACCCAACAAGGTTCGTTTTGCATTTCAAGTACCAATTTCGACTTAATTGCATAGACGTTTAATTCCTTCAAGTTGAGCTACGATTAAGTAAGCCTTTCATTTGTCTGCTACTTCAGAATTTCAAGTGTTTTGATTGCGCATGGATGAGACGAGGTGCTTAGGTTAAGACGAGGTTTAAAGGGCCTACTTAGTAGTATATAGCTGTGTGTACTCGCATGTTTGTATATATGTAGGTGAATACATAAGTACTTGTGTGAGACTAACAACCCACTTACTAAATTATTCTTTTCATAGTTTTCCATTTGCTGAAGCACTTCCGTTCAATTTTACCATATCTACAATAAGGAGCAATAATTAAGCATTATGTACTAGTTTGAATCTCAGCAACCAGTTGTTGTTGTTGTAATAGCAAAAACAATTCCCCCCAACTGTACAAATAAAATTTTTACCCTTTTTAAAATAACTGCAGATATGCAAAGGAAGGAAGTATTGAAATGCGGCCAAAGGGGTATTTAATTTTCAGTTAAACATCTAGCAATATTTTGGTGAAAATTTCATTCAAATATATTTATCAGTTGCTGGCTGATGCAAGTCCAAATATATAGACATACAGACAAAAATTCTAGAAACTATTGGTTTTGCTATCTTAGTAACACCACTGCACACTGCTCAATCGTCACTGCCACTCATGGAAGCGAACTTTTAACAAACAGTGGTGGCTAAAGCTAAAAGTAATACACTATGCTACAATATTACTCGTCACTGTACATAATATTCACTAACATCGGAATTCATTCATTTAAAAGTACTTGTATTACTATTAGTTTTTCGATATCTTAATGCTTACTCATGAAATTCTAGATAATCTCAAACTTACGAAGCAAACGAGTCTCGATAAATTATTAATTAAGTGTGTAACTGAAATGTGGAAGAAATTTCTAAGCAATTAGGGTTGATTAGAAGTGTATGAAATAAATGATGCCAGCACAGACACACGATTCTAGGTCAGTGAAGCGAAATATGGAGAAACGAAAGTAAATGGCTGATTGAATTTGAAATTTAAAATGAAATTGTTGTTAAGTAAAATTTAATTGATTAGAAATATTCTAAGGCAAGATATGGTTTCAGATTTTGATGGCAATATTTACTGGAATTGCCACGACTAGTTACGATATATCAACTCTGTGTTTGATATGTTTGGGAATGTGTAAGAATTCTTGAGCCAACAGTATAACAAACTTGGAGCACTCAAGTGAAATGAATTGAGAGAGATACCACAGCAGTGGCTGAACTAAAGACGAAGACTAAGCGTATGCGGGTTAGGGGTTTAGAATATGCCCGATGTAGGCATACCGGTCGTAAGAGCTGCCTAATATGCACAAAGGTAATGACGTGCAACTCGATGGTTGATCTACGGATATGATGCCTCTCACCTCTCATTACCCATCTTATCCTTCCTTACGGAAGGAAGGGTGACATGACCTTGAAAGTTTCACTGGTCATAAATCGCTACCACGACAGTCGGGCAATACCGCAATGGAGTACCGGAGCGTGCCGGGTTCAAATCCGGCCAAGGCGGGGAGTGTTTTTGTCGTTACCACAACAACAACTAAGCGTATGCAAATCTATACCATACTTAAAAAAATAAAACTCAAAAAAATTCTTAACAGCAGAACAGCCAATCTGGAGCGCCGATTTCCCCAATTAAAATTTTAAAATAACATATTCGTGTTACACAAGGATATAGGGGCAATTTTGAAGTTAAATGTTAACAACGGATACTGTCTTATTTATACAAATCTATATTTATCTGTTTAGTTTTTCGAATTTGAAGATCTACCAAACTAGGCGTCGGATTGCAATAGAACTTTGTCCACATATTTCTTGAACTTGCAGGAAGGGTATATGTAGGTAGAGCAAAACTATTTTAAAACAAAAGGTGTGGTACCTTCCATACTAACAAAATACTTAATACTATGTATCTTGACAACTATCTTATATCTCGTATATATTTATATAAGAAAATAGAAAGGGAAAGGAAGGTTGTATGGAAGATAAAAAGGAGAAGGAAGTACAAGAAGGTGAAAGTGAATTTTTGCTGCGCTTTGAACTGGGTCGTCCCTTAGAGGATGATTGAAAGCTGCTGAAAATATCCAATACCCTCTCAACAAGATAGCGCTCCTCATAATTTATTGAAACCTTTTTTTATACGATAAACAATGCCATGTTTCTTCAGTACCTCGAAGAATAACCACTGAATTGAAGACTAAAGAAGTTGTCCGTGAAAAGCACAGTAGACTGGACTCTGGACCATTCTCAGGAAAGTCGGTTCTATGCACTAGACTGACTCCGACTGTACCTCACAATGGACTGTTATTGTAGGACAACCCTCTTTAATCTAAATCTAGGAACAAGTACTGTTACAACAACACAACAACAACAACTATGGACTCTCTGGCGGCTATCATCATGACCCAAACGGAAGACATTTTTTCTCATAAACAGACTGATGGCTTTGTAAATTGACGACATAAAACATATTGATTGGCTCATATGTAATACGCATGCTAGTGATGGCGGCAAGTCAGACGAGATTGACAGCAGTTTTGTAAATTTAATTAAATGCCAAATTTATGAGATTTATATGGAAAAGGTGCGGTTTTTGCCCTGTATACGGGCGCTGATTTTTTTTACAAATTATGAAGTGCAAAATATTTTTTTAGCTAACTTTTTAAAACGGTTAATACCATTGAATTCAGCTTATCCGAATTACATAGAAACATACCTATTAAGTTTGATTAGTAATTAATAATCAATTAGTTAGACAGCTTTCTTAATTGATAGTGATTATTTTAATTGTTTTTCAAGAAAAAGGAATTAATTAATTACGCTTAAAAAAAAAAATCAAAAAAAAATAATAATAATAAAAAAAAAATTGTTTTGATTACTTTTGATTATTTTTTATCTATCTAGGAACAAGTACTGTTACAACAACACAACAACAACAACTTCAAACGTTGTAGGAAATGCCTAAGTAGACTGCGAGTATCGGATGAATTTAGAAAGAATAAAGCAAACGGAGTAGCAAGCTAATGGGGTGCCAGAGATTGGATTTTCATGCTCACTTATAGCAGGGACACACATTTTAGTATAGTATCAATACCACGATCTATACCACATATGTATCACCTTCATACCACGAGTAGTTGTAGACTGGTTGTAGTATACTCTAAACTACAGTATCGATACTGTAGTATCTATACCACATGTGTATCACGGGTATTAGTTTCTTCATATGGAAACTTCCTTCAAAACTAGACTAAGTTGATGTAATCTCTTATGTTTTATGGCTACTTGATCGGAGCACTCATAAACTAATTCTGTGGCTAGCATCTTCGCTTCCAAAGACGGAGCATTTGATACTTTATACAGGCTTTCAACTACCCAAAACCAGACCTGTTAAATAATGATTACTAATCGTAATGATTACAGGTTTGATAAATTATTTTCTTGAGAATCCATTTAATGATTGATTACCATTACTTTCAATTTTTAATTATTATTTTCCAAATAATTAAAAAAAAATTATAAAAAAAAAATTATGATACCTTACGATTATTAAAAAAATCAAAAAATAATCAAACAAAAATTGTTTGGATTACTTTTGATTATTTTATTTATTTATTATTATTTTATTTTTTTGATTTTTTTTTGATTATTTTTAATTTTTTTCAGTATTGTCGATGTGTGTATTTATGAAATAATCAAAAACAAACATAAAAGTATCTAAAGAAACCAAAAGTAATGAAAACAACTTTTTTTGATTACTTTTGATTATTAAAATTTTTTTTTTTTGATTATTTTTGATTTTTTTCAGTACTGTCGATGTGTGTATTTATGAAATAATCAAAAAAAAAACCAAAAAGTATTTAAAAAAAATCAAAAGGAATGAAAACCACCTTTTTTGATTACTTTTGATTATTTAATTTTTAATACATTTTTTTTTTGATTATTTTTAATTTTTTCTAATAGTGATCAATTAATTATTGCCTTTTCTTGAAAACCAATTAAAATAATCATTACCAATTAAAAAAGTGATACAGACCTTCCCTGTTTACTACGAACAAGTATTTTCTTTGATAAGTATTTTTTGCCCACAATGTAGGCCAAGGCGAAGGCAATTACGCCAATCTCATTTGGATGATTTTATCAACCAATCTGAAGTTTCCAACGTTTGGGTTGAAGTCACTGTCGCCTTTCTGGCGGTAGTACAAGTTACCTAACTCAAGTAAGACACAGTTGTTTTACGTGATTCAAGAATCTTTTGTAAAAGATGACCTTCTCTCTCATCACCTCTTGGACGGAGATGAGATGAGCTGTGTCTCTGCAGTAAACTAGAAAACTTGGGTACACAGTAGCTATTCTACTTCAAGTATAGTATCAAGTCTGAACTCTTGTGCCCATTGCAATAGAGGTTCGCTAAAACGTCTCTCATGCCTATAAGAATCGAGGACGTTTTGGGGCTGAAAGTCGATTTTTGTTGAAGCTTAATGCCAGATATTGCTTCATAAGAGCAACAGGAAGACGCGCAGCTAAGAAGTAATGAAGTGCTACTCTATTTTTAAGCGAAATGACCTAGTAGGTTTGACGTTGTCAAATCAAATGTTTCTGCTTTTAGTCAAGCTAGCACCTGGACGTGCTTGTGGACAAAACCGGCAGCACTTCTAAAAAAACTTTATAGAGTTTTTTGGCGCGTCTAAGCCCGAAACGAGCCGTCGTCAAAATCCATGGACTGCCAATTTCTTTACCATTACCAAAACACCAACAACGATGCACATATGCTGTGAAGACTTCTAGTCCACGTACGTACAATGTGTCTAGAGTGTCTTGCTACAGCTACACATATCTTCCCATGCACCCAAAACCAGCTGCTGTCCATTATGTCACACATCTGTGCACTACTACCATGTGCCCACGCCCTTCTCATTCCTATTTTCCCATCACATATCAGCGTTTGATCTTTTGCACTTTTGTCTGTCTTCCTTTTTAGCGCCCGTTTGTGTAGGAAAATTGCGTGTATTTTCATTACCATTTCCGATCTGCCGGAAGGCAAAGTCTGACACATGCAAATCATTTGACTCCACAAATATACACAAGACACAGTCGGTTCAAGGAAGTAAAATAAATAAGAATTTAATCAAGTAGAAAAAAGAGTTGCGCGTTTGTCTAGAAAAAGTGGCGACTGATTTTTCCTCAACTTCATGTTGGCTATGTGCTTCGCTTTTGATACTTATTTGGTGGCGGAGATGAGTTTGTGGTTGACATGAATATTCATTTGAAGCAGGAGGCTTCTGGTCAGCTATACGTCGCGTCATGACTGTGGCGTCGTAGCTGTGAGGAAAGAAGACTGGTACGGACGAGCCGCTGTTTCTTCAATTGACGCAGCGAAGAAACGACTAGCAAGCTTGGACGGTCAAAATCACCCAGGCTGTTAGATGACCATTTAAAGAAGAAAAGAAATGGATCCGCTCCGATAATCGTCTTAAGTTTCCCTGCAAAAAGTCGTGCGACTGATCCCTAAAGAGGGTGATCCGCGATCAATACCTTTCCTCTACGGTGGGCTACAATTGATCCCCACTATTGCGTTAAGGCATAATTGGTGAAAGTCGATTTTAATTTATGTACCCTACTTTTAGGTGGTGAACAAGGGGAACAAAGGGATCTGTCCGACAATACCCGTGCATGAAAGGGCCCCATTAGTCTCTTCATAGGGAATGCTCAAACAAAAGGGATCACTCCAACCCATACAAAGAGATCAAGACTGGCATTGGTCGCATGCTCCTTTGCGACTCATCCCGGATCCATCCTAGACTAATCGTATTTTTTGCAGGCTTTGTCTAGTTCTTAAAAGCTGGGCAACCTATTTTTAAGCCTCCAATATAAGAATGGTTCTTGTCGTTTGTGATAGATAATCTTTTTTGGGGTTAGATCAAGACAACCCAACTGTGGGCCATAGTTTCCTATAATAAACTTGATATGGTCCACGATACCTAAAAACTGGACCAACCAAAGTTTAAGATCTTTATTCTGTGGATGCTTAGTGCAATCAAACATTTACGATATTACACTATGAATATGGGAATCTAGAAATTGCTTTTCGCTTAGACGTCAAAAGTTACTATGGATGAAAGCGCCATAGGTCTCAACTTAAAAGAGCTCTCTTATGACCCAAGGCTCAAACATATCCAGACTAAGGTTTTTTGCCGAACTTAGCTGTAAAGTGAACCTAGATTTTAATCAATATAAGGACTCCGTTGGTGTCTAGAGTTGAGGGCGACTCTGCCAAATTGAAAGTTGGAATCCAAGACTACAACGAAGTTTGTGAGGCAATACCGACTGCAATCAAGTATCGAGATACGATCAATCAATCAAAATTGTTCATGAATTTAATCAAGCTATTTGCATCAAATGAAAGAAATGGCGATGGAATCAATAATGGCAATCAATGACTGCAATTAAACAAATCCTGCAATCAATGACTGCAATCAATAGTTTTTATATTATCAATGACTGTTATAAGCAATTGTGATTGAATTATTTTGTGCAATCAATTATTTTAATGAGAAAATTGTACTGCAATCATTGACTATTTTCAAAAGTTGTGGCAACATCAACGACTGCCATAAAAAAATGTTTTGGAACTGGTAACCGCAATAAAAAAGTTTCGTGCAACCAATGACTACAACTAAAAATTGTGAAGTAATTGATGACTGGAATGAAAACTTTTAAGCAATCAATTTTTATGCAATCAATTATTACAATCAAACTATGTGTGTCCTCAATGAATGCATTGAAAAGTTATGAAGCCATAAACAACTACAATTAGATATTGTGTTACATAATTGACTGCGTTCAAAAACTATTAAGAAATCAAGGACTGCAAACAAAAATCGTCTTGAAACCAATGACTGCAATTAAAACTTGTGACGTAATCAATGACTACCATGAAATTTTGTGATGCAATCAATGACTTAAATCCAAAAATCGTTTGCAATACATGACAACAGTAAAATTTGTAATGCAATCAATCACTGCGAATTAAAAGTGTTTGTAATAAATGACTGCAATGCAAAATTGTAATGCAAGAATTGACTGAAATCCAAAATTGGTTTGTAATAAATTACTAAAATAAAAAATTTTGATGAAATCAATGACTGCAATGACAAATTTTGATGAAATCAATGATTTTAATCAAAAATTGTTATGTAATAAATGACTCGAATAAACCACTTTGACGTAATCAATGACTAAAATAAAAAATTGTGATCTAATAAATGACTTATATAAGCAACTTTGATGTAATCAATGACTAAAATAAAAAATTATGATGCAATCAATGACTATAATGACAAATATTGATTAAATCAATGACTGAAATCAAAAGTTAAGAAATTTAATAAAATGCATTAAGATATTGTGATCCGATTAATGACTGCATTCGGAAATTGTCTTAAAATCAATGACTGCAATCAAAAATCTAGAACTATCGTAAAATTTTGTGATACAATCAATGACTTAAGTTAAAATATATTTTGCAATAAATAACTTCAGTCAAAAATTGTGATGCAGTCAATGACTGCATTTAAAAATTTTTTGTATTAAATGACTGAAATCTGAAAATGTAAGATATGACTGAAATCCAAAAATGGTTTATATTAAATAACTAAAATGAAAAATTTTGATGAAATCAAAAATTGTAATGTAATAAATGACTTAAATAAAACATGTTGATGTAACAGCAACCCACAATTGTGATGCAGTCAGTGACTGCACTTGAATAATATATGACTGATATTTAAAATTGTATGTAATTATTGACTAAGGTAAAAAATTGTGCTGCAATCAATGACTATAATGATAAATTTGGGGAAATCAATGACTGAAATAAAAATATCAGTGACAGCAAACCAAACTTGTGATGCAATCAATGACTGCAATCGAAATATGTCTCTAAAATAATATATTTAAAATGTATGAATATGTGTTTCCTCATACATTCAGGGCCTTCCATCAAAATAAATGTTTTTTCTTCATTTTTTTGTTGTTGTTTGCAATAGCGACTTAATTGAATTCAAAATAATCTCATCAACTAATTACCACTTTAAAGTGCTTTCTTTGATTTAATTAATTGACTTACAACAATAATTAAATTAAAAAATTACAAAAATCCATTATAATATACCACAAATGAGCAGATGTTCAATGAACTTAAAGTGGGTGGTGGCCACCGAACGCGTAAATGGATTAAAAGCCAGTCTCGTTAGCAAACCGCAATTTCTATACAATTTACAAAACATAACTCAATTTCGTCGATCGCAGTATTGCAGCAAAATAATAATTACTTTTAGCCGCAAATACTGATAAATCGTTTCCCAACCCCCCACACAAGCACATAGAACAACTCAATTCACTGTTTGACAGGCAGGCGTTCATTAATTTTACAATTAGCAGCAGACATCCCTAGCGCTCAGATACTCACTTGGTTTGCGCCTTCTTAACAAAAAATCCCTTCCTCCTTCCCCACTGCTACAAAAGTGATGACATTCATTTCACTGCAGGCGCTTCCTGCTTCAAACTCATATAGCCGACGGCATTGAAGTGGCTGTAGCCTTAGCAACTAACAATCGCAGAAGCCAACAACCCTGTGTGGCTAAAAAAAAAATTATTTGAATGTGTGTGTGGGAGTATTTGTGTGAAAAAGCAATGACCTTTCTCTATAAAATGCATATTTATGCAGTTTTCATATGTGCGAATGTGTACGATGTGCCATATGTCTGACTAAATATGCGCTTGAATTTAAATAGGAAGGTACTTACAGGGTGTGTCATAAGTAGAGGAGCAATTCAATAAAATCGGAATTAAAATATGTTAAAACTAAGAGTGAACCAGATAAGCGTGGCGTGTCCTCTTACAAATTTGAAAGTATACGTAAACATATTGAGTGCCCTTGACTCTGCCTAACCCAAGTTTCTGACGGAAGAAGGGGTTGAGTTGACTTAGAATGCATTCCAGCCGACCAAGGGTAATTGATTTACAATAAACCTGTTCATCGGCGTCCACGAAAGTAGTTTGAGTACAACATGAACTAGAATGTTGGAAGTCATCACATCTCATCGTTCGCACGACGGTCGGCCTAGTACCCCTGGATGCTAGGTTACCCTAGGTTAGGTCACGATGATTACTCATAAGCACAGTCAGTGGTACACTCAAGTCTACCAGCCCTTTGGATTATCACTTATATCAGCTAGCGCTCTTCTGACTTTAGATATTCAAAAAGCTTTGTTAGACTTTCGGTGAAGTTCTGATTCTCATATTCAATGCGAGTCCTATTTCTTGCCGTTGTTGTTGTTTTTGCTGCAATCACGAAATTTTGGGGAGTAATTGGGCTATGGGCAGTCCTTTTCTGGATATGGATCCAGTACAATCATCATGTAATTGCCTAGGGTATATTCTAAACCCCATGAGATTGCGCAAGCGACAAAAGTCATTCTTTGATATTCCAAAACTCTTAACATATACTAATAACACCCCACAATCCGTGGATCTAGAAAGAAGCAACAAATATTAATAAGGAACTAGGTCCAAGTGTGCCGGAATTAATAATATGCTGGTTCTAGCACTTAACTATCACTAAGTTTCTAAATTAAATCAGACCAAAGCCAATACTTCCAAGAAGAGTTCCTTTACTGGTTTAACTTGGTCTAATTTAGCGGACTTCCTCTTTCGGTCATCGAAAGGCAGTCGAAGTTATCCACCACCTGTTTTTTGAAACGAAAAAAAAATATCTTCTCAAGAACTTTTCTCACGAATACTTCCAAGCCATCTCATCTTCTTTCGGTACTATCCATAATTCTGTGATTTTAGTTTCGTTATCAACTGAGACTCAATCGAGGAGAAATGAGTATAATGGGAATAGGAGTAGGCAATAGTAGTATGTATGGAAATTCTTCCGTTAGAGGCTCCCGATTATTCTTATGACAACCTTGATTTGGGAAGAGGTTCGAAGAAAAATTTTCGGGTAAGGTCCAAAGAATATTAGCATTTGCAAATTTGATGTCGATCCAGTAGAGGAGGGCATTTATTCTAAATGAATAACAACCTCTCCAGACTCAGTAGCTTCTCTCGAGTACCAACCAACACACTCTTAAGCTACAAAATAAACGCAACATTTTAAGGGCAACAATTTTTGAAATGTGTGGCGTATGGATCTAGATGTTCAGGGAGTTCGAACGAAAATGAAAATCAAACTTTTTAAGTACCTATCCGCTAAGTTAGAGACCGCGAATTGAAGCATAGTTCCGGACGCATTAGCAATGCAACCGTGCAATTCAAGTAGAATTTTGTGATCAATTTCTAGCTAAAATTTCATTCAGCTTATAACGTGAAACGTAGAAAATGCTGAAACCAGGGCCCTTACTCTGTAGTTCTATTCGAAAGGCTGTTCTACTCGAAAGCAATAAAGCGATTCAAATACACATAGGCACTCTGTAGATCGTTAGAATTTACTTTAGAAAATATTCCATAATAGTAGGCATCACTGCTTCACAAATTTCAAGCGCAAAGCAAAATACAAAAACACTTTGCATAAATCTCAAGTGCAGTATTAGGCAGCGTAGTTTTACATATCGCAGGAGAGCACGTCATAAGAATATCTTACCACGCGTGTGGTCACAGGTTCGAACGCAAGAGCTTGCACAAGTAATTTTAAATTTTTTATATAATTTTTATTAAATAAAATTTAATTTTTTTAAATATGTAAATATTTCTAATCTATAAAAATTTTGTTTTCTTGAATTTTTCCAATTTTTTAGCTAAAATTATTTTCAATTATTTTCTGTCAACAGCGATTGCTGCACTCTTTCTGCCATAAAATGATTTCTTGATGAAAAAAAATACTAATTGTTTTATTATAATCATAAGAATATACATTTTTGTGGACTTCCGTTTAATAAATTGTTGTCGAATAGGATTTTCTAACTTTTGAGCTTATTGGCTTATGCTTTCAAAATAGTGAGTACCAAACTTTCTACAATCGAAAGGGGGATAAATCAAATGCGAAGGGAACAGAATGGAACTCGAACAACGAATGCGTTCTACTCGAAAATTTCTTATAGAGTACGAATCACTCGAAAGCGAACAAATTTGGTTTCGAATAGAACTACAGAGTGAAGGCCCGGGTTCTTTCAATGTAATAGCTGAGAAAAAGTGCAGCTACCATTAGCTTTATTTACGAATTTCTGAATTTTTCTTCATCTGAGAAACTTTCTCGAAAAGAAACTTTCAATTCCTTTAATGAAATTTTGTTGAGTAGCTCATTTAAAGAAGATCTAGAGCAAAGCTTGTCCAAGTAAGGACTATTCATTTGCTTATTATTTAATTCATCAATTCCCAGTACTTAGCCAACCTTTATTCTTCAATAAAATCGATTTCTTGATATCATTTGAAGTTCACAAGACCGCACTTCTCTTTACAAGTTTTTACTTCTACGGCGTAGTGGTCTCCTCATCTGAAGTACTTAAACTGATTATCCTTCTTCACTTGTATTCTTTAGTACAACAACTTCTTTCCTGAAAAATAGATTCAGCCTGTTTAAACGACATAAGCTAGAATTATTCCTCTCGTTTATATCATTTGCGCTGCACGCTTTTGTAATTCGCAGCCAGCTTATGAAATATTTCGAAGATATAGTTTATGTTTTGTAATCCCAAAGCGTGGTTTTTCACAGCGAAAATGAGGAAGCCAAACCCGCTCGCCTTCAATTAATGCATACAAGGTGTAAAAGTGTACCGCACCCCCCGTTCTACACAGAAAAAAATTTAACTAAATAAAATAATTAAATAAATATTGCTGAAAGGGTCCCTATTAAACATGTGCTTTGCACTCCCCTTTTCCTCGCTAAACCAATAATATAATATAAATAATAAAATATACAAATAAAATAACTTAAAAAAACTACTCGCCCTCCATAAAGCTTAGACACAGCCTTTGAAACAATATTGCCAATATTGTCGGAGAAATTCTCCACCTTTCTTATTCCTTTTGGCTCACCCTGTATATGTGCATATATTTGGTATCTGAGCATGTATATTTTAAGCACAACCACTTGGGGTGCATTTTAGCCTCAAGAGTTATTGCCTGCGGCTTGCTCACTCCAGTTTAGTTTGTGTGAAATAAGTTTGCTCTAGGTACACATGCACTCAGATAATATAGTATGTATGAGTACATGAATGTATCGCTTTACAGAAAAAAGTCAGTTTATAGCGTGCTTTATCCTATTTTCTAACACCCTTCTCTAGCGCGCTCTTTCATCAGTGTGACTCTGCTTCTTCTTTCATTTTTTCATTTTATCTCACTTTAATTACAATCCGTTGCTCATAAATTTCTCATCTTTGGCATGCAATTAATTTTGAAACTTTCTAAATTCACACCTAATGTATCGCATATGGGAACTACCCTTACTCTTTTGGTTGCTCGTAACCTTATGCACCTCAAACAAAATTCGTAAATCCCAAAGGATCATGGTTTTGTGTTGAAATTAAAATAACAAACAATTCTAATCAAGATTTATAGCTGCTATTGTCAACTGAAATTTAGGAAAATACAAATTTCAAATATCCAACGGGAGGACTCATGCACTCAGAGTGTGTTATGCAAACTGTGGCCTAAAAATTATCAAAACTTCCAGAAATTTTGGTACCGTATCCCACTTTCGTATTGCTTCAGGGCACCATTCCATATTTCACATTTCTTAAGAGTATTCTTTTATACTTGCGTACAAGTCCCGATTTTTGCTCTGAGAGTGGTTTCTACGAAGTTGCTGATTTGTTTCCTCACTTCTGGGCCGCCCAACATATTTTCTATGACCTTACCGATTGTAGTTTGGCCGAACTTTCTTTTGAGCACTTGTTGGTCTTGGCTCAACCTTGAGCACACAAAGAATATGTGATTGGCAACGTCTTCATCTGCGTCCCACGGTTTCTTCCTTCGACTTTTCCCATTCTATATAGTGAGACAGTATACTTGAAGTACCCGAGCCCAGAGAGCATTTATTACCGGTCTTGCAAAGTTTCAACGTTTCTTCGCTGATTTCTTGGCGAACGAATCTAATGAGCTCTTTATCCTTTTTGGTTTAACCTAGTCGTCTTCTTTGCGACGCTAAATGGCCGATAGCGATCGATCTGGTTCTATTCACTGGCTATTCTGGAGGCTATTCACATAGCTGTTGTTCGCTGTCGAGTTGTTATGAGTTTACAGCGGTTCTTTATCTTAAGCACGTCCGCCCATAGCTCGAGTACAATAGAGTAGATAAAGTAGAAGAAGTTTTCTTTTGCTTTCTATAGCAACAATACCTGCTTACGTGGCTTCTCCGTCGCATGCTGAATTTGAACTCATTATGTGAGTCGGAAGCCTAATCTTATGTTAGGTACTCAAGTAGTTAACTACTTTCTTCGATGCTTCGCTTATAGTCTCGGAGAGGGGCTCGAAACCAATTTTTAGTTGTATGCAGGTCGACGTACTCTTTTCAGCGTGGCTGTAGATAAAGTTGGGACAACTCTTTGGGAGTAATAAGATTCCCAGTTCCTATACATGGGGGTAAACTTTCGCGCGATATAAATACTGGAGTCTAACAGCCCTTTTGCTTCGATTTAAGTCAAAGCAAAGTTTCTTACCTGCTTTGCCTCAAACAACAGCAAAGCTAGTTTAGATAAGGCCACTGGCTGGTAGTTTCGCTATATTGCGATGAAATTTATATATTTTTGCTGGTGCTCTATCCATCTTCTTTTTTCTTTGTCCTTTATGACGGCAACAGAACTATCCAAAGGTAAAGAGGAGTTTTCTGGCTGCGGACAGTCCTCCGTCACCTTCAATTACTAGCCTAATGGTTGCGGGAAGGAAAGATTTGTGTAAACCTCTCAAACTTTCAAGTCGTGGATTAAGTCATCTTTTACTAAGTGAATTCCTCACCGTGGATATACATTATGCCCCTTTCGCTACGGCGTGGTGCCTTCGGTTGGTCTCATCTTGCTAATCTACTCTGAGGAATGGAGCAGGAGACTTATAGCGGGAAGGAAACGACTTTACAACAGTAGAGCAACCCATCAAATTACACATCACTACGTTTACCGGAATCTCACGGTGCAACTTATTATGGTAATCTCTAGCTCGAAACCCCATCAGGATTAAAGATATTTCAGGATGATCGTCAACAATGTCAAGATCATCCTGAGCCCTTCCCGTGTTCTCTAAATGTCCTTTCCGTCTACAATGCTTTATGTTGTTATAGTCTAGTTTGAGAAGAGTTTATGTCGGCTAGGGAAATCGTATCAGCATTGGAGGGTTTTATTGATGCAAGTTGAGCCTAATTAACATTTTTCTCAAATTCTTCAGAGTTTCAAATAAGAAACAAGTCTTCCTGAATAGCCCGAGATCTCTAGGGTTTACATTGGTGCAAGAAACTAAACTGCCTAGAGGTATAGAAGATGTAGCCTACTTGTTTTAGTTGTTTTTGTTGTAGCAGCACTTCCTCCTGCGCTCTAACAACTCCCAGCAGTTGCATTGAAGCACATCCATTGTCCTCATGAAATGTTAAAAAGCTCATAAATAAACATGGCAAATTCAAACAAATCTCAAAAACAAATCTAAAACCAAAGAAGGGATGAACATTGGCTGTAAAGCTGAAGAAAAGCGGTATTCGTGGCTGTTGGAGCAAAACAATGGTACAAAAGCGTTATTTCCACTTAAACACCCAGGAAGATTATGCGTGTAAATGAGGCCAGACGCTAGTGACCTAGCGCATGTTTAGTTTGAAAGAACCTTGTATTCGAATGTCAAGTATTTTTTTGAGAAATAGTTTAGTAAGAAAACTGTAACTTAAAATACACAAAAGGTAGTGGCTTGCTACTCAGGGGCTGGTTACGAATATGAAGCTCCCACTACAAACCTGCTTCCTTCCTTCAGTTTAGATAATTATATACGCAACAAAAATTTTTTTGGAGAAAATATTAGCAAGTTCAGCCGACTGGAGGGATCAGAGAAATCGTTAGCGCGTCAGTCGGCCTACTGCTGCAGCGTATCGAATTCGACTGTCAATATCCATAACACTCCCCTAAATCTTCGAGAAGTGTTTCTTCTTCAAAACAACAACATTTCCATTCCTAGCCGGAATTCGCACAACATTCACATGCCAAAGCTTCTAAGCAAAGCCGATATTTGGGGAGTGCGAACACGGATCTTAAAATATATGCCAAACTTTCTTGTTTGCCAATGCGAATACGAATATTCGCCACATCCCTAATGCACGCATTGGCAAATTATGAAACAGGGTTGCAGTTGATATTTTTATTTTGTTGGCCACAGCACAAGAGGAAAAGGCGGCAGAGATTTTATAACAATGTAAATAAGTAAGCGCTTCAAGTCAGCTTCTGAATCTTAATTTTCTTTATGAGCACTCCTTCCAATTATCATTACAAATTTTTTTTTCTTTTTTTCGAAATATGCATACAAACGTACACACATTTACAAACAGTTCATATTCACCCTAAATTCTTTTTTAAAAATGCGTTCCTTACCTTGGCGCATTATTAATGATGTGACCACAATGTCACATTTAAACTTCCATAATATTTCTCTACGGGTGTTAGTCCCGAAATTGTTTCTATGAGCTAAGTCTGTATTTAACCACAAAATGTGGAGTTGCAAGATCATTTACATGCACAGAAGCTTTAAGAAGATGTAACGGCCGCTCGGTAGCCGATATGTTAAGTGTTCGATATAGCTGTTGTTGTAGCTAGAGTCGAAGTCCACATGAGTAGTCGGCACAATCTTTCAAGACTTGTCATCTAAGTATAGTCACAAAAACGTGTCCTTTCCATATCGTCGGATGATATTGGATTTATATTTCATAGAACACTTATTTATCTTTTATGTGGGGAGCATACATAGGGTATGTTGGGTTTTAATCTGGGAGGTAAGTGTTCAATCTTTTAAAGTATTCAATTTGAAGTTAAGTCAGAGTAACGCTACTCTTTCTGTTTAGATGGCTCTCTTCTTCGGCTGTATGTCTTGATTGTCCTCTAATAATAGCACTTGTACTGAGTAGGCAATTGAGAAGCAAAGTCCTGTCTCAACGAAAACAACCACGCTCTACAAATGGCTCATAATACCCGTCCTACAATATGGAGTAGAAGCATGGACGATGACAGCCGCAGATGAGTCGGTATTCGAGACAATGGTTCTTCGAAGGATTTATGGGCCCCTACGCGCTGCTGATGGTGTTTACCGAAGAAGATTTAATGATGAGTTGTATGAGCTCTACGCAGACATCGACATTGTTCAACGAATTAAAACCTTGGCCATGTAATCCGAATGGAAGAAGATACTCCGGCCCAAAAGGTATTCTTGTCGGAACCCACCTATGGAAGCAGAGGCCCGTACTCCATTGGAAAGACCAAGTGAAAAACAATCTGCGATACCTTGGCGTTTCTAATTGGCGTCAACTGGCAAAGGATAGAGTCAGGTGGCGCGCTTTGTTGGAAGGTCAAAATCGTTTAGACTGTCAAACAAACAGCTATTAAGGGCTGTTGATCTATAAATGTATGTATGTAATAGCATTCGACTTGCTGGAGATTACAAAATAAATTACCGACTCCTTTATGTAGTTAATGGTCTGTTAGTATTGTGTGGGATCAAATGACTGCTTGATGTATAGCCAAATCTCATCAGGCTACTTAATGAGTTTCCGACTTGGTAGAGGGTCAGAATCTAGCTCTTCTCCCGTGTGCTGACAACCCAGCAAGAATTGTCTGTGAAACACTTCGTGTAGGTTCTGAGAGAGCTTTTTCGGCAGGCCAGCAAAATAGTCCAATTAGTTTTCATAAGTTCACGCTACTGCCGCCTTGTAAACGCTGTGGCTGTGGAAAGGGAGACGCGTGTTATCCTGTCCCAACTCCGGCTTGGAGACTGTTATAGGGTCAACTCTTACTTGCCCAAAATAAACAACGAATTTTTTTTGCGGTATGGGGTCCCAGTAAAAAATTTGTTAAGTGTTTCCCTTAAGAAGGCAATAAAAAACAGCTTCTAAGCAAAGAGCAAGGCACGTTTTCGCAGCGCTTCACATATAGCGCTTCCTGTGCCCCTTCTCAAGAAGCGAGATGGTAAGGTGTCAAGCACAAAAGCTTGCAAATGCAACGAGGCATATATGGAGTGCTTGAAGCGAGCTCCTTCTATAAGTCATTCCTCGGGAGCGAAAAGGCAACGCCTTACAATTCATCACATTTCATATAACGAATAATTAACAAACTCATCGCGATGGTAAGGCCCTCTAGACTCCAGGGAGGAGCTTGCGTAAGTGATTCTTACTCCTTCCTTTTTCAACGGGGGTGTGCCACCAACCATCTTTTTACCTGCTTGATGGATTGAACTCCTCAAGAACTGAATTAACTCCACGAGGACGTGCTTTAGAAGAGATTTATGACCAGACTAGGCTAGGCTAGGAGCTGGTCGATCATGTACGTCGAGGACTTATTCGGAGATAATGCCAACAAATTGACTATGTCTCCGTGGCGAAAAACTGTAACCGATTTAAGGCTTACTATTTATTTGAGACAGAGTTTATCATTTTCAGTGCCTATTGCCATCATCAAGCGATCATAAGCGGGCGAGACTTTAGTTATTTCTTTTGCTAGAGAAGGGAATTCCTATATGCAAAGCTATAATAGTGGGGATATGGCACCACACTGAAGCATCCCTTGTTTAATTCACATAGAATTTAAGTTTGCGTGTCATAATGTCAATGGAATTAATGTCATTCGCATTTCAAAATCGTATTAATGTCAGTGACGTTAATTCTAAAATTAATTTGACTTTAATTCTTTGTAAAAGAGAATTAATATCATTGAAAATTTGGAACATAAAAGCGTGATTTCTTACATTATGACACGTCGCCGTTTTCGATGTTTAATTTTAAGTGGCGCTGGTGTGTGGCTGGTGGTCAGTTGCTGTATTGTAAGTCACATTGTGGCCTTCTTAGTGGCTTCCTTAACATCTCTTTTGGTGCTGGCAAGCGGTACCGGTTCTTCTTTAGTGCTCGACCTTCCTTTGCCTCAAATCTTCTGATCAGTTAGTGGAAAGAAGTGGGTGTAGATTTGTATCGAAATCTCGTTTCTAAAATTTGCCGCCAATCTAGCAGCCATCCCTTAGCCCTGCATTTTTGTGCAAATAAACAATGTTGCCAAATTGTCTAAATATTATGTTGAGTTGTCTGTTTGTCAAACTGCTGTCAGTTTACAGGTGAGTAGAGAGATTGGATGCTTAGCATTGTTCCCTGACAGTTATTGTTTTACTAGTTGTTGTTGCTCAGCTGTCATTAGCATTGCCAGAGTTGAATTATATATTGCATGCATGCAATATATTCGCTAGATGAAAAATGCCAGGAGAGCTTGGCAGATGTTTCGAACGAGAAATTCATGACGAGTTTGAGGAATTGAGCAGTTAACTTCTAGAGAAAATAGATAACTAATAATTAAAGGATGGAACAACAGGCTCTTCGAAAGCAGAATTAGATGACCTAAACAATAAGTAAATACCAAAAGTTATTTAAAAAAAGAGTAAAGAAACACAAATTTAAAAATCCAGACCACCGTCAATGAACTATGAGCACTCATAAAATAAATTTGAGCACGTAAAGCAGCAGGTAAACATAGACATTGGATTAGAAAACAAAACACAATGCAACCAGCTGTGAAGTGTGGCATAAAGAACCAGCAGAGACAAACAAAACAAAAAAAAAATAAAAAATTGTATTCCAAATAAATTGGAGACACAAACGAAGGTCAATAGAGCAAACGTGACTGCCGAATTAAAATATGCAAAAGTGATTCCAAAATAAAATGGAATAAAAAGAACAAAATATTACGGTTAATAGATTAGGTAAAGAACAAAAAAAGTAAAAATACTAAAAACTGATTTAAGGGAAAAAGGGCAATTGCATTGTTAGCAGCATTGTTGAGCAACCAAAATTTCACTGCTTTAGAAAAAAAAAGATGACCATAGTAGGTACGGAGCGTGCCGACTAGGCAGGGCGAAGTGTCACAGAAACAACGACACTTTTATCGTCTTTAGTCATGTTTACGTGTAAGACTTGGAGTGAGGATAGAAAATGTTGCTGCCAGCATAAGAAGAAAAATGCCCGCAAAGCGTCCCCAAGTATAAGCGATACAAACTGGAGGAGCACAGCACACAGGACACCCTAGAGAAAAGGACAAGTAGAGATTAGACAAAGGTATCTCAATGTAGAAATTTCACAAAAGCACCAAAATCTTATTAAAGCTTTCTAAAATACATTGTTGTCATTAATGTAGTTAGTATTTATAAACATCCTTTGAGGGTAATAAACGTCAGATGAAAGCGAATCTATATAAAACTGTAAATTTATAGGTGCGAGAAATTGCTGTCAGTTTGACACGTGCCTAATGGAATAAATTTGTGGCGAGGTTAATCACATACATTGTCAAAGAGAGAGAGCAAGAGGTGAAGAGCGAAAGAGAGGGAAATTTCGTTTGTTCCAAAAAATGCCATTGTATGACGTCCGATTGCATTGCAGAGCATTCACGAATGCTAGAGAATGAGTGCATCAGTCAACTCAGCTCAATGCCAAATATTAACATGAGAATGCAATAGGGCGTGCTTCTACAAATAAAACGAGCTGGCTACATGAGTAAATGTTAAATATTTGCTGTGCTGCGCATGTGTTTATTTTGACAATTGCAATGCTTGGCAATTTGACAAGCTGGGAGTGTTGACGTTTGTTTTTACAGGGCAGCCGTCATTGTGAGGGCACATGTGCGCTTGCACTATCGGTACACATGAGCATATCCCGATGTTTACATGCGTGTCAAATTGCAGATGTCATTAGCACTTTATGGGGTGAGTGTGGCAGAGTAAAAGTGAAATAAAATAAAAAAAACTATACAGCAGCTGGGCCAATAAACTTTACTGAAATTGAAATGCACTCACATGTACGTTTATGATGCTCTGATTTTGGTACAGATCTGACTAATGAGTTGTTAAACATAACGTCAATCCAGATCTTGAAAGAGCGCATTCAAACATTTCAATTACAAATGGATCAACACCACGAAATTTTTGATATTGGAATCTATAATTAGCAAGTGTAGCAAGTTATATTTGTGAAGATCGTGACCTGGAAAGCACTTAGGTACCTAGCTGGGTCTAAGTACGGCAATAACGCAGGCTTCCCCCGATTAAAGGCTGTTATTACAAAACAATTCTGCACGTATTGGAAGGTTAAAGTCATCACATCCGTACATCATCCATAGAGTGACAGTCGCTACCGTGGCTTGTGGTGCTTCGCTTTACCCAACCGGCACGCCATAACCTTGTTCAAATTTAAGCAAAGTTCTCACAGCTCACCTGCAAAACTTCTTCGATACTTGCTGTCATCATCCTGTAAAGCTACATACATATTTCGAGGGACCTTTCTCTCCAAATACTACGAGATACTATGCACCTTACGGAAGAAGGGGTGGCATGACCTAGCAGGTTCCACTGGTCATACCAAATTGCTCCTACGATAGTCGGGCATGTGAAGTGAGGGATTAGCGGAGCGTACTGGGTTCATATCCGGCAAAGGACTGTCACTGCTACCCAAAATCTTCAGGGAGTGTTTTTGTCGTTTCAAACAACAACAGGTCGATTTATTTCGTTCGAAGTGAGAGGACCTTACCTCCTAATTAGCTTGGTTGGAAGTAGTATTTCCTTGCAAGAGCGATATTTAGTTGTATTTCTAAGCTGAGGGGATTGAAAAACAATACTACAGTCTCAGTTGCAAGAAATGGTGGGCCAGAAAACTTATGCAAACTTCTTTTACGGCAGCATTCCCGAGCTCAAAGCTAATCAACTTTCTGGAGAGCTTCTTCAATATTTAAACTCAACAGGCTGCAAGTTATGGGACAGTATTAACTGGCTGGATGTCGACGGTCGAACCCAACGTGAGTGAAAGCAGTATACTGAGAGTGAGAGGTGGAAGCGTCATAGCTGTAGATCGATTATCGAGTTGCAAAGGCTATATATTTTTCGATTGAGATAAATATATCGGCATTGTAAAACCTTACTAACAGCACCAGCCTACTAAAGTTAGATATAAAAATAAATATGTTACATCTTGAAAAGATAACTCAACCTACTTCCCCCATCTACAATGCAATTCCGATTATGTGCTTTCAAAATATTTAACTTAAATTTATTTATGTTAGCTTGTTTATTAAAAAGTGTTGATAAAAAATTCGTCATAAATTTCAATAAACCGCAACAGCCCACAGTGACGCAAAGGAAGTTTACAGAGCAGACAAACAGAATTTACAAAAATAAATTTAAATCAGAAGTGGAATACCAAAAATTGTTTTAAAACAAAAAAATAAGAGTTTGCTTATCTCAGCAAAGTGACGCCAATTGCGGCGGTCAATATTGCGCCAGAGTTTAGGGAGTGGAGTGGATGACATGGGGTGTTGTGCTTTATGGGATTTGTGTTGGATGTGGTGCCAAAATTTAAAAAAAAAGATGAAGAATTAAACATTTTTGTTTTTTTATTCTCGATTGAGCCAATGCTTCGGCAGCTTTGAGTCGTTTAAGCTCACATGAATCGGTTTCCGAAAATGTAGCAACGTGATGATTTGGCAATAAGACGATAGCAGAAGCATGCAGAACATATATTGACATTATACTTTTTATCATTTTTGTTTGGTTTTATCATCACATTCCAATATCATTAAATGAGTAAGCAAATGGCTGAGCTACAGATCATTCGAAGTTGTTTTGACAGACAACCGAGTGGCGTTAATGTTGGCTATATATTTTAGGTTTGTTTAAAAAATTGCGTGTAGAAGTAACATTGACACTGACTCATAATTAAAAGAAGATAATACGGTAGCCTTGCTGGCCTAACACACCGAAGGTCCAATGGTCATGCCCTGGTGCAGGTAATATCAAAAGTGGTTTGAAAACGTTTTTTCAATTAAAATTTAAAATTCCAAATTTTTTAACTCAAACTCAACAACAATTCTTACTATTTGCCTTAAACGATTTTCATTGGGATCCCTTGTATAATCTGCCACCGTGTACGATTCGCTTAAAATTCATTAATCTTCACACACTTTCTAGTCGGAGAGAAATGCTTGGAATTGTTTTTATGATTAAATTAATAAATGGTTCACTCTCAAGCCCGTTTCTTCTGAGCGAAGTGAACTTCAATGTACCCTCTCGTCCATCAAGGCATTTTAAACCACTGGTCTTGAAGCAGTGCCGAACCAATTTTGAATTAAATGAGCCCTCCCGCTGTTTATGTCAAGATTATATTATTATTATTATTATTATTATTATTATCCATTTGGTAATTATTATTATAAACGTCATGGATATAGAGGGACGGGAGTCCCACCGAGGCCAGCTTGGCAGCTTTCTTTTATAGTTATTCATTGGTTAATTCACGAGATGTGGTATTAAAACGGCGCATTAGCGCTAATTGGAGCCACTCCAACCAACCAACCAACCAAGGGTTTAGCTCACAGATCTAAGTTGGGGCTAAGAGAGAGAGAGAAGTTAGCTATTTTGAGATACATATATCTCAGATTTTTTTTAATCAAAACTCGACCTCATTCGAAGAAATTCCTTAGTGCTTGATAGGTAATTTGTAGCTAATCAGTGATGATCCGAAGGTAATTACAAATATTTAGAGTACAACCTTAAGTAAGTTTCTTCTTAAAAATTTGGATTAGGGTGCTACTCAGAAGACATTCTGTCATGGCTAACTTTCTCCACCAGATAAGTTGCTTTATTACCTATAGATTTTTTCGAATTAGTAGTGAATCTCTTAATGTCGGAATATACTTTAATGGTGCGCAGGGTCTCTTGCATGAGTTGGATTTTTTTCGCTTCTACCCCTAAAAACTGTACGAGAATGAATCAAACATTTCGTTCCACGGCTACTAGCAGCTTATATATATTTATTATTAAAATTTCCCCTTCATGAAATCTTCACAAGTAAATGTTATGTCTACGAGCATGTAAAATACTTAATTTGTCATCCAACATAATTCAGGGCATTTCAGAGGAACGGCTAATATATATGTACATACGAGTATGTTCATATTACCAAAGGCACGCATTTCATGGTACTCCAAAAATATCTCCAAAATTTTGCATGAAATCAAAAGTAGGAACTATTTTTGGTACTTTTGTGTGTGCTGTGGAGCCAACAAGATATGGCACTTAAATTTAATGTTGCAACTAATTTAGTTAGGGAAGGGAGACGATTTCTCCATGGTGCACTCATATGTTTAAAATACATTGCAATATCTAAATCATGTATGTAAAAGTGTACCTATATAAGGGTATTTCATTTTAAGGTGCTTTTTATTCTCCTTCCAAACTGAAAAGCTGATTTCTTCTATAAATAATAAAATATTAGAAGTTAACAAATGTAAGCGTTTTAGAGACTTGGCTCATCGGAAAAATGTATACTTTGAGTTTTCCCAATGAAAAAAAAATGTTATATAGTGAAATTTGCTACAAAAAAGCTCACTCTAGCAAATGTCCGCCCAATAGTTCTTGAGTAAAGAGCTATACATTAATTATGCAATTCTTATCCAATGCTTCAAATTTTTATTTCTTTTTTTTTATATTTTTTGTTGTTGTTTTTGTATACCTTCAATGAGGAGTTTCATACCCCAAAAAACAAAGCAAAAAGTATGGAAAACGCAAGTTTCGAATGAGCTAAGCCTTTGAAGCTCGATTTTTTTATTTCATATTTTTTAATTAAATAAGAAATTAAATTTTCAAGTAACAAAAAAATTGCGCATTAAAATGAAACACCCTAATATTTGAGATAAAATTTGGTCGCACAACATTCTAAGGTTTTTACTTATGTAGGTGCCACCATTGAAAATTTGTTTACAAGGTTGCCACCTAGTTAAAAATTGTATTAGACGTACCTATTTAAACATTGAAAGGAAGGAGTTTTACTCAGTTTAGCAATAAAGACATTTTTGTGTACTCGTATATCGACAGCTGGTTGGAAGATCACTAGATTTCAAAATATTTTTCAAAAACATCCTATCCCAGAATATTTTTAAAAACGCCTCTATGCTGGTACTTTTTTGTGAAGAACTTTCTGAGATGGCGCGTTCTTCTCAAAAATTCTGAAATGGGTTGTTTTTGAAATACGATGATCTTCCACTAAGATGTATATTTTAACACTGAGAAGGTTTTACAGACGACGCCATTTTAGCAAAGTTGCCACCTATTTCGAAGTGTTTGAAAATGTTATTAAATATGCCAATATGGGAAACAGAGTAAATATTTACCAAAATCGGCCAGCAGCTTTTAAGATTTTAGCGAAAGCGCAAATTTACATATACTCGTATATACAAGGTGGCGCAAAAGTAATCCTCCTATCATAAAATGCTATAAATTTTGCGATTGGCCCCTAAAGTCAGTTCTGTTTTGACATTTGTGTAGTAAACACATGCGAAATACACGGTAATGAACAATGTTACGCTACACTGCTCCAGAACGCGGAATATTGCTGACTATTTATTTGACCAATAATCGGTCGGGGCCAAACGGTTACTGTGAATGGTGAGCGATACAGAGCAATGATCAACGAGTTCTTTTTGCCGCAACTTGATGAATTGGGATTGGAAAATATGTGGTTCCAACAAGACGGTGCAACAGCACACACTGTACGTGCCACAACCGATATGCTGAACATCGGAAGCTTACTTTTGCGCTACCTTGTATATAATTACGATGAGTTGGAACATTTTTTATTAAAAAAGTATCAAATTAAGGAATATCTGGATATTCGCTAATATCTTGAAAACTGCTGAGCCGATTTTTTTTATAATAAGTATACTAGTAATGCAAAAACTAAGGGACTAGTTTGCGTTCAAACAGACAGACGGGCATGGCTATATCGACGTTAATGTTGTGTTGTTGCTGGAGCGCATTTTATTATTATTGGATCCGTCAATTCATTTTCTTATTAATTTGTTCTGTTAACTTTTTTCTATATTTTCCTCTGAATCTATGCAGCATTACCTTGGTAAGTACGCCGTTCCACTGACTATGAAACTGTGTTCACATGTCAGTAGCCGTATCCAGTAGCTTTATAACTGACAACATCAACAGGGCTCATACAGTGCCATCCAAATGCGCATGAATGTAACTGAAGAGTGCCTGATCTGACTAATGCTGGGAAGAGATTTCGCTGGGTATGTCCAGGTTGAAGACGTTTTGTTACCGAACTATGCAAGTTGTTCAGTATTACCAGGAATGAATTCCTTTAAAACAGCAGGAAGCTTAAACTTGTAAATACAAATTTCCAAAAATACGGAGGCATTCAAATCAACCTGTATGCAATACGCGATTTTGATTTTTGAAAATAAAATTCTCAGAAGAAAATGCAATGGCTTTTTCTCTGAAGGAAAATTTGCCACTTGAATTTCCACAAAAATCTTGCCGCAAATATTTCTTACGCACTAAATAATCCAATAACTGAAATATCAGCATTAGCAATGACTAACTCCAATTACTGCATTCATAATAATCAAATATAATACAAATTTATTACACCGCAACATCGCTTGAGTAATTAAATCAGTCATAAATACTTGCAAAATGTTACAAAATTAACAAATAATTCAAGCAAAAAAATTCACAAAATAAAAAAATATTTGCTATTACATGAATATGTTTGTATCTAAGCATTTAAGCATGTCTGCATTTTCGCAACACCAGACACGAAAGCGCCCCTAAATTAAGTTTCGTTGAACATAATGAAATGCGGTGATTTCCAGTACTCACATAAATCTTAAAATTTTTGTTTAGTATTTATTTTAAGTAATTAGCAACATTTTTGCTTTCGCTTTACATTTGCTTTTAAGTTGCCATATTATGTAAAAGCATACACTCCATTTCTTAACTAAGCCATTTAGTACCTCGATAACCTGAGCTTTTACTACAATATATTCTTGGACCTTTTAGTTTATTGCAAATAGATGGTAACACAGAATCAAAGCATTAAATATATGCGACTTATGAAAAGTTTTTCAAATCGTAAAAGCGCTTTCGGAGAGGCATTGTTTAAAAAAGGTACATAAATAAATTCAGGGGAATATATGTTTAAAATTTTAGGTCCTTATATTGAGGGTAGTAGGTAACCCTAAACCGGAAATATTTTTGCTACAAAAAAATATTAAACCCTGATCTGTTAAATTTCATTGCTAGTTAATAATCAACTAATAAGATGGATTTTTTAATTGGTAATGATTGTTTTAATTGTTTTTCAAGAAAAGACAATTAGTAATTGATTACGATTAGAAAAAATCAAAAAATAATGAAAAAAAAGTTGTTTTGATTACTTTCGACAGTTAAATTTTTTTTTTTTGGGTTTTTTTGATACACATTACTGAAAAAAAATATAATAATAAAAATGGATCTATAAGAAAAGCTATGTCGGTTTTCTCTAAACATTTTTCCTACTCTATTCAACTAAAAAACTTTTAATAATTAATTAAATGATTATTAAAAAATAAAAAACAACAAAAATTTTCACAAAAATTCAAAAAGTGAAAAATTATTATTCTTGGCCTTGAGCTCGTTTCATGAATACATAATAATAAAAAAATTAAAAAATAATCAAAAGTAAACAAAACAACTTTTTTTTGATAATTTTAGATTTTTTTTTATTTTTTGAATATTATCGTAAAAAATCATGATTATCTTTGATTATTTTTTTGATTACTTGAAAAATAATCATTAAAAATTTAAAGTAATGGTAATCAATCATTAAGTGGATTTTCAAGAAAATAACTAATCAAACCGGTAATCATTACAATTAGTAATCAATATTTAACAGGTCTGATAAAACCCATTTAGTACTCGTATGGTTTCCATATTGACATATTTCATCTATTTTTAACTAATTTAAAAAAGTGTCAGGCGCACAGACGCAGTGGCAACAACTAATTAAGAGTTCTAAGCATATTCTAACATATTTTCTGTATAACAAAATTTCAACCAAAACGACTAAGCCATTTTCATTATTATTCATTAGTCGTTAAAGCGTCAAAATACGCCGATAAAATCGATTGTTTTTTGTAATTCAGTCAGTTCTTTACAGAAAGGGGTCTTGTACTAGTAGCATCTGGTATTAGTTGGACTGTGCGGCAGGCAACGCCGGAAAAACAATAAATCTTCCGAAGATCTTTTCTCACCGAGAGAGCACTTTATTGCTTAACTCTCCCCTCGATCCAAAGTAACGCGATATTTATTGTGATTTCGGGATTGGAAAAGGCACACTTCAATTCTAAGCTGTTGCAAGCGCTCGTCTCTTCCTCTCCTCTCGTTCGTTATTTCCGGGTGCGTTTTTCATTTGGGATGAGGATATTGTCATTCTCATTTCGTCAAAGTCGGATGGTGGAACGTGGAAATAAGGATAGGTGTTTCGTCCATGACTGTGGTAAGTTCTGTACACGGGTTTAGGTGGTTAAGTTAACAGGCCAGCTGGAGTTCGCTTAATCCTTGCAACCTTTTTCTGGAATAATCGAGCATTATTTCTCTTAGCCATAACCTCACATCCCCCCACACTAACGACCCATATTTAATTTATTTTCCTACGCAAATCTCTCCCGTACGTAACTTGGCCCTGTAGGTTGCGTCGTCCTTATACAAGGCCACTCGACATACCCCCTAGTACCACTTTTTCCTTCGGGCTCACTGAAACTCTTTAGTGTCCTCAACGGCGCAAAGAATAAGCACAAACTGAGCTCGGTTACATAGTTTGTTAGAATTTTTCTTCGGAATAGCAGGACCGGGAGACAAATGGATTATCAGAATTCTTCGTCGCAGTTTTTTGAAAGCAAACATTCCCTTCTGTACTGTAAATGCTTTTATCGCCGCACGAGTTAGACAGGGTGAAATAGTGTGGTAATTCCCGAGTCATTCCGGTACGTAAAACCGGATGTTGTGCACAGTCTTCTGCCATACCGAATGCTTACCTGACATGCAGTTTCTTTTCCTCATGACACAAACCATCTGATCACCTACTGGACAGAGCGGACTCTTCCAATACCAATCTCCCTCTGGTAAAATCCTGTCGAAAACGCTAAGTTCCTGGACTCACGTTAGAAGATCTTGATGACAATACAAGTTAAGGAAAGTGACGACGTAGCGTGAAGCATTGTTACAACAACAACATGGTCCGAGTCTATATTGGGACTTTGTAGAGTGCGCACATCCAGCAGTTCTCTGATCAATTCGGAATTGCTTTTTTTACCAAGCTGGCAACCAGGTCGGTTGATGCACCTTTTTCCGGTTTTGCGAGCAATGATTTCGCGAAAGCGTTTATTCGCGTTGGTGAGACAAGAAATGAAAAGCCCCCAGTGCTAGGTATTACGGAAGCGACGCAAGATCGAAAACCTTTGTGAATATACCATCTCAAGCTTCAATTAACCCCTTTTCATTCAGCTTCAAAGGAAAAATGTATTGCTCTACTTAATACAAATAAACAATTAAAATCAATTTCGGAATAAAAATGCAAACATACTTACATACAAAGCCATCTCCATAGAATGCCGACAATCAAATGAGAGGAAATCTCAGGCAGATGCGGAAAGCTTCTGTGAACAACAACAACCAAACCAGTAAAGACTAATCAAATGAAGAACAAAAGCTCGCAGCTTGTTAGTTGAAGACTGTCATAGCGAATAATGGCAAAATATGAACTACAACAACAGCACTAAACGTCCATGATAAGCAATAGTTTAAAGAAAAACAACAAAAATAACAATAACAACGACAATAGCAATAATGTCCATTGAAAAAATGTAAACAATGCAACGATTTACAGTGGATTACAATGAAAAGTTATAGCGACCGCAAAATTTACATTGAAAGAACAACAAAAATAAAAAGCAAAAGAACGTATTTTACAATAAACAATAAAACATTACAACAACAACGCTTTCGCATTTCGCTTTATGTCGTTAACAAGTGTAAATTTAATTAGTCATTCGCGGGCGAACCCACTTCTTACGAGCTATTTAAGAGTATTTAGCTGTTTGGATGGACATACCGTCCGTTTGCCGGTATTTCATGAATGATTGTAATTGTATAGTACTGTGAAGTATGGCAGTATTCAAAGAGTTGTAGAGCTGTCGGTTGATTATAAAGTTGTAAAAGAGTTGAGAAAAGTGGGAGTTGGGTTTTGGTGCTATGAAGATTGACTCTTTTCAGGATTGAAGAGTCATTGATTTGGAGAGAATTTGGTATGTAAATAATGTACTACATTCTAAGACTTTATATCAAGGTGCTGCCACTGTGTTTGTTTTTCCAAGAATGCCAACTGCCACTTAGGAAATTTTAACAGCGTTGCCAGCTCTCCTTTAAAATTTTTTAAAATCTATACGAGATATCCCACGAGATGTCAAACGAAAAGAGTTTTACATATTTCAACAAAAATAGTTCAAGTAAGGTTCACACTTAGGGTTGCCACATAAACATTTTGATTAAAGGTAACATGCTACATTTCAGGTTCTCCCAATTAAGTGTTATCACTTAGAACATTTTTACAGCTTTGCAACCTATCAATTTTTTTTTGTGTTAATCAAATGAGATATGCTAATACCTGCATCAAACGAAAGGTATTTTAAGTCATAGTTCCAAAAAAAGGGGTCGAAGTATGGTTAGCACCTAGGGTTGCCACCTAATCCTATTATATTTAATATTTTATACGATATACGTTTATTTTAAAAACAGCTTGACCCATTTGCAAAAACTTTTGCATATAGGCAATATGCTTCCTTGAAAGCATTTTTATTAAAGCGTTGCCACCTATCTGTAATTTTTTGAAAAATCAGACGGAAGTTATTTTATATCGAATTTTGACAAACGCATTTCTAGAAAGTGTTGCCGCCTTGGGGTTGCCACTATTAATTGATTACGATTACGAAAAATACAAAAAAAAAACCAAAAATTATGAAATAAATCTTTTTATGATTATTTAAAAATTTTTTTTTTTTTGATTTTCTTAGTTTTTTTTTTGATTATTTTTGATTTATTTCAGTATTGCTGATATATATTTATGTGATTCTACAGCAATACTGAAAAAAATTTTAAATAATCAATAAAAAATCAAAAAAAAATAATCAAACGTAATCAAAATAACTTTTTTTGTTTTTTTTTAATAATCGTAGAAAATCGTGATTTTTTTGGATTATTTATTTTTAATTAATTGGAAAATAATCAATTAAAATTTAAAGTAATGGTGAAAAATCATTAAGTGGATTCTCAAGAAAATAATCAAAACGGTAATCCTTACGATTAGTAATCATTCATTCCCACAATAGCCGGTTCTATCGTACCGGAATGACCCGGTTTTTTTTTACCCGGCCAAGGGCTGTTATTTCAGTGTAACCCTGTCTAATCTGTAACCCTGTCTAATTAGTAATCATTATTTAACAGATCTGATTAGAATATTATCAGAGAGAGACCAGGGTCTGTAGATCCAGCCAAGTTATTGAAATGCAGCGCAGTGGGAGTTGGAGTTGTTGGAGAAGTTCCATCTAAACCACCTCAGAGCTATTTCGCGTCAAAAATTGGAAGTTGACGTAGATGACTCCATAGAGGAGCTGACAGCGGATCAGTAGTAAGTATAATACTTTCGTGGCTCCATTTATCTCTTCCTCATGGGTAACACATTACACTGCTTTACAGCCAAAAACCATCAGACACTCCGTTATGGAATTCGTATATAAAACCAACCCCTTATTCCGAAAATCGAGGTTATTTTTGATTCTATGATAAGGTATTTGAGACATTTACGATTTACCGTTATTCAAAAAAAAAAGATGGTTTCACTTAATCATAACGGCATCTCTGGTGGAGAAAAAAAAATTAAAATTTGTTATGCAGTGCTATTACTTGCACTTAGAGCAACTTCAATCAATTTCTGCTCTTCACTTTCCTTCTTTATTTTTTTATTTTCCATCGCTTTCATGCGTAAGCTTGTCCGTAACCAGCTCGTTTGTGATGAGCCAACGCTCGTAACCTACGCCTATAAAATTGTCATCAATTTACCACTTAGATAAAGTGGTGATTTATTAATTACAGACGAGCTAATGGGTGGCAATGCAGGTCGCTTGAGAGGCTCACTTAACTAGACACTATTGCTGGGGTGGTGGCTATGCAATAGAATTTGCCAAAGCTTAGACGCGATTAACTTTGTATGGCTTCCTAGTGGCGGTGTAGACTATTCTAAGTAAAGGGAAAGCGAAATACAGACGGTGTTGTGTTTTATTTCCTGGTTCATAAGAAGTTTGACAAGTCAATGATATTAGACTTAAGGAGTTAATTAAAGGGCATGCTAACTTAAAAAATGAAAAACTAAAGAAATGTTTTGAAGTATTGTAACCAAAGTTCCTAACTTTTGGAACATTAAGGTAATAGTTTAGGTGCACACAATTTTGACTACTTTTAGCCCCGATTACAACTATTTGAGGGATGTCGCTCCATGGAGATCTAGCATCTACAGGGTGGCTGATGAAAGCCGTTACCAAAAAAAAATTAAATAACTTTTTTTCTATTTAATGAATCTGGTTAATTTTTTTTTATTTTGCAGATTGACTTTTACATTTAACAAAAATGGATAACTGGGACACTGAAACAAGAATTTGGATTGCCCGCCGCTATCACGCACTGGAGTCCGTAGTTTCGGTTCAAAGAGAGATGGACCATAATAAGACTTGTAAACAATTTTGCCGAGCATGGGACAGTCAACAGAAGACCTTACCATCGAAACCCTTCAGTTCGAACGGAGGAAACAATCGCTGCTGTAGCTGCTGCCATACAAAACAATCCACGTGTTTCGACAAGAAGCTTATCTGCTCAAATGGGTGTAAGCAGACAGTCATTACAGTCAATTATGCACAAAGATTTGGACTTATTCCCATATAAAATTCAAATGGCCAACAAACTGAACGCTGCAGACTTGCCGATTCGCTTGGAATTTTGCCAGAAGATGCTTCAAATGGTGGAAGAGGATGGAAACATGTTGAACTGTCTTTTCATGTCTGACGAGGCCCATTTCGATTTAAACGGCAACATAAACAAACAAAATTGTCGAATATGGAGTGCTTCCAACCCACAGATACTCCATGAGACGGAATTGCATCCACTTCGTGTCACAGTGTGGTGTGCAGTTTCATCACGCTGCATTGTCGGGCCCTACTTCTTCGAAGAAAACGGTCACACCGTTACGGTTACTGGAGACCGTTACTTGAGCATATTGAGAGAGTTTTTCTATCCAGAATTACGCCGAATGAGAATTTCTTTCAACTCTGTGTGGTTTCAGCAAGATGGTGCAGCTCCTCATATAGCCCAACCTGTTATGACAGAATTGCGACGAAAATTTCCCAATAAGCTGATATCCAGAAACTCCACATTCCGTTGGCCACCCAGGTCGCCTGACCTTACTGCACCTGACTTTTTCTTGTGGGGTTATTGCAAACAGGAAGTCTTCAAATCAAAACCAACAAATTTGAATGAACTAAGGCAATCCATTCGAGAAACAATTGCGGCTATTCCTGTCTCAACTCTCCAAGCAGTAATGAACAACTTTTTGGTAAGATGCCGCACATGCATCGACGAGCAGGGGGGGCATTTAAATTCCATTATTTTTAAAACTAATTAAGCTATATTTAATAAAATTTAATGAGCTTTAACATGAATAAAAGAAAAATGAATTCCATACACTGAAAAAAAAATTATTTGAGTTTCTTAATGTAGCAAAATTCATCAGCCACCTTGTACCTGTACCCATTTCTTGGGTAATTTTTTGAGAACCGGAGGACATTAAACTTAACAATCTTTTATGATATTGCAAAAAATCGGTCGACCAGGAACTGCTTTATTAAGTTGAATTATACCCGTAGAGGCTTCGATTAAGTCATTGAAATCTTTGTTATTAGCTATTTATTTCCTGGTATGTGGTAATACAGACAAGACATCTCCCTACATATTCATTCCTACCAATTCACACTTTTGTCTGTTTAATCATCTAATCGTTGTGGCTTCATAATTTTTGCGGTAAACTTCCAAGAAAATTAAGCAAAAATCCCTGTTAAGTGTTTATATAAATATTAAAAAATATGTGGCTTTGGGAGATTGCGCTTTTAAACTATGAAGTAGTAGTAATAATGGCTCAAAGATTCGAATAGCCACAATTGAGCTTTATTTATATTAGTAGCTTGTACCCGTAAGTTTTACCCCACATTTCTATAAAAAATATGCAATATATGGGAGGCGTCACGCCCCCTTTTTCGTTATCCCCAGCTTTTTTTAGCGGTGGTAGGGATAATGTCATATAACCCCTACCCAATTTCAGTGTTCTAACGTAAATACTTCCAGAGGCACGGACTATGAAAAATTCCATTTGTATGGGAGGTGCCACGCCTTTTATATATATCAAAATATTTTTTAGCCGTTTCATGGTCCAGGAACTTTCTTTCGAAATTCGCTAATTAAGACGGGTGGTGGATACTACGAAGTCTCATTGGAACTATACGGAACACTGTGATCCGCCCTATCATCTTAGCAAGTTAAACCGTAAAGAACGAAGAAGTTGAAGGTGAAACAGCGAAAGACTAAACCTATGCTAGTTCGGTGGAGTAGTTGTTAATCCGTTCGCGATAGTGAGTATAATAATAAGCCTCTCAACTAACGCTCAAATGAATGAAATCTCACTTTGGTGGTCCCTGTCACGGGCACTATTACTGTCACTGTTGCAATCACTGACATTGGGACTGTCATCAATGTCACTGACATTGGCTCATCATCACTGTCACTACGGCCTTTACTGTAATTGTTTCAGTCACGGTCACAATTTCTGTCACTGCGATGGTGAATATTACTCTGCCTCTGTCACTAATACTATCACGCTCACAATATGGCTTCCAGTCACTGTTACACTTCCATTCGTGAAAGCTACAGTCGCTGCCAAGGTTACTGTCACTGTCACAGCTTCGTTGGTGGTCAGATCTCACGTCTCTGTTAAGGTTATGGTCACTTTTACAACCGAGCTCACTTAAATATACAAATATATCTCACACTTCATAGCTAGATAAGATGACAAGTCCAATATCTCTAATACCAAAGCTTAGAGTGCAACAGGGCCTAATAATAGTTATAATGTTGTCGTGGTAGACTCGACTATAGGTTTCAAAATTCCCTACCACAGCTTTGAAAAATCTCAAAGTTCAGTTGAAGGCCACCCTATATCTGATTTTGTTTCAAAGATGCTACACCAAAATTATCTAGCTGGGATCAGTCATTTTAATAACTAGGAGAAACTCGGGGGGAAATACTAAAAGCCTTTTGAGAAAAATCAATATTGCATGTTCTGTTACAATTTCGACAACTGATTGGAAGTACGCTCTATTTCAAACTATTTTTGATGAATTCCCTAGGTCAGAAATTTTTCTAAAAACACCCTGTCACAACTTAAAGTTTATTGAATCCATGTTGAGATAGGGCATTTTTCAACCGTTACGGGAGGGTGCCCTATATATATTTTATAAATTTTTTAATAATATTTTTTAAATTTTATTTTACTTTTGCATCATTTTAATTTGCAAGTGCTATTTCACTTTTCTTCATTCATCCATCTTCTGATTCCACTTCTGATTTTTGCGAACACATAATTTATTTGCTAACCACATTAAAAACTGGCTCTCCGAATTCAGCTATATTTCCATTCTTGTTCGGGCACTTAAATAGTAGAAACATATAAATTTTTATTACATTTCAAAACATTGTACAGTTCTCTTTTCCGAAAGTCTTCTAAGTAACCGTTAAATATCTGACAAAGCATTGAAATCGTAAAATTTATTGGTTTGCAGAAGCAGCAACAACTACATAAGAATTTAACGGTCTATAACACTTTGAATGAGAATAATCAAATACTTTTGCATAGACTTTGCTTGGCTTTGTTATTGTTACTATTTTTTCGCATTTGAAAATATGGTCCTTTGAATTATTTTTGCTGCGCACAAATTTATTTGCGAAATCACTATGAAATCGGACACATATGTCAGTGTAAATGTAAAATAAATGTATTATAAGTGTAAATAGTAATAAAAAAGCAAACAAAGGTTTGTCTTTCAATCAATAAATGAATGAATGGAGAACCTAAATTAGTTCGATCTGGCAATGACATTGATCGCTTGTTAAGAGAAATAAATATTGAATGATTGAACACAATAAGTTAAAAATAAATTGACGAGTGAATGAAAAGTTATGAATTATTGATGATCAGTGAAGCTTACACAAAGTCATACTTGGGCATGAGGTGAAAAGTGAGAGAACTCACTAATTCACTTAACAATGATCAACTTCAATCCTTCTCGATACGGAATCAAACATAGAACATAGACCAACAAAGAAAGCGTTCCCAGTGAGGAATATTTATGGAATAAAAACCCTGCCTAAATGCAATCGGCTTGTAAATTAAAAGATTTTCTCGACCTTTTCGGCGTCGTGGCTGATCTAACTCTTAAGCAAACTTTTACATTTCATCGTTTTCATAGAACGTTAAGTTGAAAAAGCTGCACCCACGGGCTGGACAGTGAGACGAGCTACTTTAGGCGTCTGTTTCAGAGAATTTAAGTGCTGTCATTGCAAGCACAAGCTTGAGTGTCCAGGTTAAAAACAATTATGTTGATATCCTACCTGATTACATCTCACCAAAGAAATTTAGTACTAGGTGAAGTACAGTCCCCGTAGAAGAGGTGACTAACCTCTGAGCTCTTTTTCAAATGAAAACAGATCGACAGCAAAGCAAGGTCGCCAACTGGTATATTTTGTTCACGTCACGGTCACTATTTCCATCACTGCAATGAGCTTTGACACGGTCGCAGTTCCCGTCACTATCGAGGCACTGTGCCACTATTTCAGGGGGAGTGACTTCGCTCACCACGGCCACAATTGCTATCTCGATCACGACATGGCTTCCTGCTACTAATTCACCATCACATTTTCACTCCTATGAAATCGCTTCTGGTCACTGTCACGGTTTCGTTCATAGTCACATCTCAGATCTCTGTCAGGGTTATGGTCACTATAATTATCACAGTCAAAAATTCCTAGCAGGGTAACTGTCATCGCCACTATCTATCAATTATTATCGCACTGACGGTATGGCTTCCGGATAATGTCACAGTTTCGTTCATGATCACATCTTTAGTCTCGGTCACAGCTACGGTCAATACAATGGTCACAATTTCTGTCAGAGTGAGTGTTTACATCATAGTCACTATTCCTGTAAAGCTCGCGATACCACTTCCGGCCACTGTCACAGTTTCGTACATGCTCAAAGCTCCGATCTCTGTCAAGGTCACGCCATCGCTTCAGTTTCCTGTCACAGTTTCATTTATGGTCACAGCTCCGATCTCTGTAAAGCCTACGACCATTATATGGATCACAATCACGACTTGTGTCACTGTCGCGGTTGCAGCCACACCATCATCTTTATAAACGAAACTGATTCAGGTCATTACTATTTCAAACTTGGAAACATTTTTAAACACTTAAATATTAATTTATCGAACTCTTATCAAACCCCATTCACGCCTCTTCATTACACGCTTTATGACAATTCGCTGGCGCATTTAATCGCCTACGGTATCGCATATCAGCGCATGTGCTCCTATTACAAGACGCCGCGTCTCGTTCGTTGGTCTCAATTGTCGCGTAGTCCCACTCAGCTACGCTGAATTTTCATTCATAGCATAGCACCGACTTACCTTGTCACTGACAACTCTACTTACATATGCAAGAATAACAAAAGTGACATTTGCGTCAGCAGCAGTGACAATATTAAAATACATAAAAACGTCTAGGTCCGTGTTCCAAGACATAGTTTTGAGCATCGATAGGTAGTGGCTTGATTACTCTGAGATAATGCCGCACTTTATTCAATTTATTCAATGGCGCAAGCGCCCATTCTCAGTCTTGCGCGCGTGTGGTATTTTTCAGTGTCACTCAACTTAAGTCACGTTTCTTAGCTGAAGTTTAGTACTTGTTAATTACGAAAATCTGGTAACACTGACAACCATTGTCTCGACGTGCGGTCCTCAAGGACTTTGAAAAGGCCCACCTAGGACTTCACCTTATAAATTATTTTGATTTTTCAGTAAAACAGAAAATATATTTGACCGTGAGCCATGTCTTGCAATACGAGGCGTGTAGCGTCCGTCCGTCTTAAAAATGGCCGAACACCATTCTTCGTTATATGAAGACCACAGGCGTCTCTAGACTTCAATCGTTTCTATCCATATATGCCCTCTTTGATAAGATAAGTGTGTGCAAGAGCTTCCGGCCTAGTGACGCCTTGCTAGCTCATCAGCCATCTTGTATGTGACAGTGTCTTCTATCTACAATCCATAACCCAACTAGAAGTTATCATTGCTGGCCAGAGACCTATCTGGTTATCTGGAAAGATCGATATCCTACTTTCCCACAACATTCGGATATATCATACCGGAATGACCCAGGTTCTTTTACCCGGCCAAGGGTTGTTATTTCATTGTTACCCTAGGGGGCCGCTTGATAACTTGATGACTGAAGTATACACCTAACATCCGTCATAGTTGTTGTTGTTATTAAAAGTGCTTCGCTCTCTAATTTGTGTTAGAAAAGTAGGTTCTAGTGAACATGTCTTTGAACGCCCGAGGTAGGTATGCCGGTTGTAAGTGGCGACTAAAATCCACAAGAGTAACGACGTGCAACTTGATGGTTGATGTACGGATATGATGCCTCTCACCTCTGATTACCAGCCCTGTTCTTTCTTACGGAAGGAAGATAGAGTGATGTTGAGATAGAGTGACGCAAGTCTCCCTAGGGACGACCCTCTCCTCCTCTTCTTCAGCTATTTGGGATGCCTGAATGTTAATAACGAGGTTTACAGACCGAGATGGCGAGAGTGTTGTCAAACGTCACACCAAAGATTTTAGAAAGAATGACCAGCGGTAGCGCAATGCGTTCCTTAAACTCAGAGACAGCGGTACGCTTGTCGGATTTCTTGTCGCTTGACCATATCAGCCAGAGAACGGCATATAATCTCTTGGCAAAAATAGCTGGCGTACCTTCTCGAGTCCGAATTTGATAAGGCTTTGACAGAGGATCATAATTTCCCTACACCGACTGATTGATTGCATACTGCCATGTGTTGTCTCCATTTGATCACTTTGCATTTGGAGGGATTGAGATCTATCTCGTTCTCAAGACGGGTGCCCTGTTTCCGCGGGAAAATCCAACCGAATTTCAGTTAATATTCCAGCAAGAATGCAGCGACTTCAAGCCGAGTAAATAAACTTGGGAAACTCTCGTTCACCTTCAGATTTACCAAAGTTGATAAAAGTGCTGCTTTCTAATGTTATGAAGTCAGCCGATCGCTTTATTGAGAGGACTATTGGTGTCAATGAAGAAGCAGTTGAGAAAGAGTAATCGCAGTAGGGTTAGAAAGCGGGAGACCACAGCAGGCGAAGAGATTATAACAAGGAATAGGGGAAAGAGAAAGAAGAAAGAGATAGCAACAGGAGAAGCCATAAATAACGAGCACAGATAGTATCACTTTCGGGCAGGACAACGTCTCCGGTTCTGCTACTGGAATATTAAAGGCAAACCTGGCGTAAAGCAGCGAACAGCCGGCGGAAAGTGCAGGGCCATGTCTACCGGATAATGACTTGTTAGTGCTAGTTGGGTGAGCGAGTTTAGATTCTTAACTTTTGAATTATAGCCTTCTCTTTCCAATACTGAACACAAGAATAAAGAACTTTCGTTAGTCCCTCCTTATATAAATACACAAATGTGGGCAAATGAATGCTTGCGAGCAAAATGCTTGGGCGCTACAAAAAGAGTCTGCTTACAAAATCACATGGTTATGCAAAATACAAAAACAATAACAACACAGCGCCAGTCAAATTACAAATGCATTTAATGTAGCAGAAAAACGAGAAGCAAATTGTGGCGAATCAGAAAAAAAAACAAAAACAAAGACAAAAAGTTATTCAATAAAACCCATGAGAAACAAGTTACCTCATAAAAAAGTAAAACTGAAAGTAAGCAAAAATAAAAAAGAAATAAGTCCGCTAAGTTTATGTACAAAATTTCAATGTCAGGAGCACGATTTATGCGTCTGTGCGCATGCGCGCGTTGTTTGTTGCGCAGGCGTCAGGAAGGCAATCATTTTGACGTAAGACTTGACGAAAAGACTTGCCGGCTTTTGGTGCAGAAGTCCCCGATACATATTTACATTATACATTCTATGCGTGCTGTTGCACGCTTTCAATTTTTGGAACGTACCACGCAAATGAAGTCAAGGAAAGGGCTCAAGTTGATTAAATGATTTATGGAAATAGGAATGGATTGCTGCGTTGGGCAATGACTGTCTCGAGACTCATTTGAAAGTGAAATAAGGGATTTCATTGCAAGGCACTAACCTTGAAATCAGCAGTGATTATTGCTGTGGGATTGTGAGTAACAATAGTTGGAGTGTTTCGAAGCTTCCGTCATCTTTTCTGCAAATCCCAGGGCACTGTGATCAGCGCGCATGGAAAAGTTGATAATCAACCAACCCATATGGAGCTAAACCCCATGATTTTTTCAAAAAAGAATAAGGCTATGACTCGGAGACAAAGATAGAGATAGAGACATAGAAAGAGATGGATAAAGAGATAGAGACAGATACAGAAATAGGGATAGAGATAGATATAGATATAGATATAGATATAGATATAGATATAGATATAGATATAGATATAGATATAGATATAGATATAGATATAGATATAGATATAGATATGGATATAGATATAGATATAGATATAGATATAGATATAGATATAGATATAGATATAGATATAGATATAGATATAGATATAGATATAGATATAGATATAGATATAGATATAGATATAGATATAGATATAGATATAGATATAGATATAGATATAGATATAGATATAGATATAGATATAGATATAGATATAGATATAGATATAGATATAGATATAGATATAGATATAGAGATTGAGATAAAAAACAATAATGGAGATGAAGAGAGAGATATAGATAAAGATAAAGAGATACAGATAAAGATAGAGATATAGATAGAGATAGATATAGAGATAAAGATAGAGATAGAGATATAGATCGAAGTAGAGATAGAGATAGAAATAGAAACAGAAGACTGAGCCATTCCAAAGCGCTACTTATTGTAGACAGTGGAGGCGTTATAATTAGGTTAGCTGCGAACATAAAAACTTAGCAGATCTCGACCAAGAGTGGCTGGCGAGGAGGGATTGACTTAAAAGGCCTCAGTCACCCTGTGAACCTTCGCTGTCAGCGCGAATAGATGCCGTTTCAGCGAATACCTCACCAAGATTGGGAGGCATATTGGCGACGCGGGTAACGCACCTAGAAATAAGGAATAAGCGAATGCATAAATAAGTAAGTAAGGCAAATACCCCCTGGGAATTTCCTTACAGACAGCGATATCCAGAGTTAAAGGACAGCTATCACCGTAACTCACATGTCTCATACTGCTGAAACGCGTAGTCGAAACTCTTTTCCAATTCAAGAGTCCTAAACTTAACAAAGTCGATGACTTCAAGAGGCAGTTGATGCTGCATCCAGAGCTGCTGATAAATCTGCAAGGCCCGATGGACTGCCAAACATAGCCCTGAAAGCAACGATTAAAGATAGGCCATCAGTATTTAGAGATTTTTTTGTAGCCTGTGTTCCGAAAAGCTGTACACATACATGCCGCTCTGCATGCTAGATTCGCTAGGAAAGATTTTCGAACGCATTATCAACGAGAGAGAAAGCTCAGTTGGCTTATCAACTAATCGAAGAAGCCAATGCAGGAGGCCCCAATCAGAGTAAGCACTGATCACAATGGACACTAAGAGTGCCTTTAATAATCCGACTGCATGCAAATACTGAAAGCGATGCCAAGCCTAGATACTCAAGGATGCTTACACAAAATAATTGGGAGCTACTTTAAAGACCAATAACTTCTCTGTGATATGGAGGAAGGAGAAAAGGAGTACAGGAAGTACACGTTATGTATGAAAGCGTGCGAGGGATTGATTTTCCGGAAGGCGCACGAGATTCCGATAATATGGCAGTTGTGGTCTTTGCTAAGAGACTGGATCTGTACAAACCAATGACACCGTAGGAAGAAGAAAATAATGGCTTACAAATGGGGAATTGGAGCTGGCAAGTCCTAGGACAGATGTGGTTTCACTGAGTTCCAAACAGATAGATCATCAAATCACCTCACAAGCCCATTTAAAAGGCTAAATTAAACGGTTTAGTAAATATTCTAATTTTTATTTAAGTAGGATTCTCAACAAACTTTCGAGGTCAGAGCAAGAGGTATGTGTGGGCATTAAGAGCTTATGCGTAGCAACATTAATAATTCACCTTGGGAAACATGAGCTTATGCTGTTGGCAAGGATGACTAACATTTTTCAAATTAAAAATTAAAATTTTTGCGCGCATGAGGCAAGGACAAAGTGCGGCACTAGGCGAATGACTCATACAAACATATTACACACAAATCATGAGGGAGGAAACGGCGCATGAAAAATTGACATTAAAACTGGCATAAAAGATTCAAGGACACTTTGACCCAAATACACACAATGCTGAAATGACATGGAAACGCGTACGCATGTGGCAGGAAAACAAAGTAAATAGTAATGCAGATCAAATGGGATAAGGGAGTATGAGTCATTGGCGGAGAGATTAAAGCGAAGTATTTGAGCGATTTTGCCAAAAAAGAAATCGAAGTGGTAATTGGCAGGCACAAAGGGGTGGAAAATAAAGAATAAAAAAAGAAATAAAAAGAAACGACTCCAGCAAAAATGTGGCAATAGGCTGCACAAAGAGAGTTGGCAAAATTAAGATAAAAATAAAAAAAAATCGAAAAAAAGAAGCAGCAGAAAAGAAAAACGGTTTTGCAATAAAAAGCAGAAATTAGCACAAATTAAAATAACAACACCAAAAATTTCAAATATTTTGCAACAACCCTTGAATTTTTTTATACAAATAACACATGAGTCAATATTGAGTGCTTGCCGTTAAAAGGGTTAATTAAAGTTAAACAACAGCAAATTAAAAACAAAAAATAACAACAAACATTGCATAAAGGCACGCGCGTGAAGAGCCTACCCCTTACGCTTAGCTTTGAACTCGGTTTTGAAGGCGTGATACAAACAATTAAATTTCCAAACCTCAACAACAACCAAAGCAGAAAATCAATACGCCGCAGGATAATCTAAAGTGTGTACTTGGGTTTGTATTATTTTTTTTAATGAGTACTAAAACACTAAAATGTATTGGCTGGCAGTAGGGGCGCCAATAAAGAAGCATGTGCGCGCCGCATGTCATGATTGAGTTGAGGAAGGCGATGATGATGATGATGTTGAGATGAGGAAACAAAGACATGTTGAGGTTAGCAAGAAAGGACGAAAGATAAACCATGAAGCACATAAGAGTACCGAAAGTGTAGCTCTGCTATGCAAAGTGAGGTTATGTTATGGGTTCTGTTAGAAGAGAGAAGCTGTTAAAGAATATGTAAACGTAACTGTTAAGGGTGAAACAGTTATTCTGTTAGTTAAAAACTAAGTATGTAGAATATTTAATAGGTAGGCGGTCACCTATGTATAGGGGGTAGTAAACTATCTAGTGGCGGATAAAGTAAATTTGGGCACGCCTAATAGGGCGATCCTATAACGTGTTATCATTTACAAGCTCAAGCATGATTTTATTTGAGTATAATTGAAACAATTTTTTTGGTCTCTTCAAAATCTTATCATCCCTTACTTGAACATATTCGATTACACAGGGTCCTTCAATAGTCATTGAAAGGGCTTGAGACAAGCTTTCTAATTCTCAAGAAGCCAACTGCTTTCATAATTCCGTTGCCAACTAGTAGCGTACCTTGCTATAAAGCCGATCTCTATATCTTCACTTGGGTTAACAATTATTATTATTACTCCGTAAATGGGAGAGTGTTATATGCTTCTTTGACTGTAAGTTAGTTCTTCCTCCTTTTTCCTAGCTGAATCTCCTTTCATATCCTTTCTGACTCCTTGGTGTATCAACATCGTCCCAAAGGTCTCTAAGCGTGGCTAAATTTATTAATGAATTTTTATCTTATTGGCTTCTCACACCAATCCTCCACCCTATTAGTATTGAATGCATTACTCAGAAGTCTTCGGGAACTCTTTCGAAGTTTGGTAAGCTTTTTTGTTCCGCCTTCGACCACATTCTCTTCCCAGCTTTTGATTGAGGGACTTACTTCCACAAAACAAGCCACTGCCTCATACTTTAGGGAGGACTCTTCCAAATTTTTAAGGTTGTTTGTTGGGGTCTGATATTCTCGTCTAAAAGAGCGATCTAAAGTGTTGGCAGTCCCTTCTTGGAGGACTTCGATCTTATAATATTTGATGATTACTTATTCGATATTTTAGAAACAAATAAGAGTCATTTGTCAGAACCTCCACTTCTTATATTTCATTTGTGAGAAAAGTTTGGTTCATATCACCATCTCCTTGGTTATAGAGAGGTCATATCACTGGTTAGTGCTACCCCATAAAGGGATTTCTTATTGCAGTCGTATGGCAGGTAATCGGATATCACGATAGCTGAGGCAGACGTTCAGTGCAACCCCGAATCCATGTGTGGACTAAGCAGGTCCAGAATTCTTACAACACAAACTTGTCTCAACTCGCCTAACGTACATTAAGGACGAAGTCTTGTATGCCAATTTTCCTTTAGATACAACAGAGATTCAATAATAAACTACTTTGTTGTGGGTATGAATCCGATATTAGTTCCATTACTACCAAGTATATACTGACTCTCATTTGCTCCACATCTTCGACTCTTTTCGTAGCTCACTTGGCGTAAGTTATCTGAAGCAAACTATCAAGTCGAAGTAAAATTTTTTCTGCGCACGCAAAACTGAAGAGAGCACCAAATGTCTCACGGAGAGAATTCGCCACGCTCTTTATCGCATTCACCGGCACTTCGTCAAACACACACAGCCCACCTTTAGAATTTTATCGATTTTTCCTAATTTTTCGCGTTTTTCCAAAGCAATAAACGCATCGGGGTGGCTGTCAACGCGTGTACCATTTTTCCTTCAAAAAAACAACAACAAAAATAAATAGCGCTAACATAGTAAAAATGTGCAACAACCCCCAAAATCTTATTTGCCGAATTTAACTTTTACACACCGGCAAAGCAAAGGAAGGAAGGAAGTGACTGACAATGGAGGGCTAAAGCAGCTGAAAGATAGAGGGCCGGTGAATGGCTTTTTGTATTTTGTGCAAATAGACTGTAGATACACTGGGACGCATGTGTGTCATAAATTTCATAGGATGGTATATTTAATCCAAATAATTAAAAGGAACTGTGTGGTGTGGCATTGTGGGTTCGTTCAAGTATTGTTTCCTTTTTCCTTATTTTCCTTTGCAGCTTCGTGATGACCTCTTGTTGATGGGCAAATTAGTGTGCATTGAACTCAATTCACGAGATTGTGTTGTATGCACTGACAATGTAGTAGGCTATTGTGTTCCTATGATGCTTGTAAAATAGACATTCTTTAGTAGTCAGCTAGATGTGCATCTGAGCATTAGAGATCTGAAGAGGTCAAGGTTGGCTTTACAAATAAATTGGTCTACTTGTATTCTGGTTTAAATAAACCTTTGAAGGTATTCTCAGTGCTGAAAAATCGGTGTTCCTATGCCAAAAAGTGAGGCTAGTTTTAGTCGGGCTCGAGGGAAGTATAACTATGCTCAGGGGATGTTGTGAATGATCTTCCAATTCTACATGGCTTCGACAGCCGAAGCGGAAAGTTCTATGTCAGTTTTCTATAGCAGAAGTGCCTTTCCAGTCTCCACTCCGACCGAGTGATCAATCTTCACATTTGCTGGAACCCTCGTACTTTAACAGTACACCATGCGGGTTAGGGTCTACAATAAGCCCGAAGTAGGCGTACGTATCGTAAGAGGCGACTAAAATGCACAAAGGTAATGACGATGGTTTATCTACGGATATTATGCCTCTCACCACTCATTACCCTTTTTTCCTTCCTAACGGCAGGAGGGATGGCATGACTTAGAAGGTTTCACTGGTCATACCAAATCGCTCCCGCGACAGTCGAGCATGTACCGCAAGGGAGTACCGGAGCGTACCGGGTTCATATCCGGCAAATGACTGTCACTTTCGACAACACCACCCAAAACCTTCGGGGATATTTTTTGTCGGTAAAAACAACCACAACTTTAACAGTATTGAAAAAGCGAAATTTTCTAGTACTCCACCCATAATAAAACGTGGCCTTGAGGATGCAAAATATGCCAGCTATTAAGCGTACGCTCCAGGAGACAAGCTAAAGCAAAAAAGATTATCTGTAACTAAAAAAAAGTAGGGCTCAAAAGAGGAAGTTTTAGGTAACTCAAAGAATCTTCTCCGTACAGTCAATTCAGCCGTGGTTCCTTTTGGAATCGAGCCTTCGTTATATGCCCTCTCTACTATCGGCCTATATCGATAGTCACGAATATTTATAGTTTTCCATATCTATTCAATATGGGACAACGGACGAAGTTGGTTTTTTAATAGAAGTCTAAGTCCCCCACTACGTTAGGCTATCCACTTTCAGACCCTGCAGCACTGCAATAATTCTGAACTGTTGTGAGACTAGATATGAACCTTGATGAACCCCAAGAACCTTGTATTCCTCTGCGACTTGCCCGTAGCGCTCGCATGTCAGCTCACTGGATTGTTGTTCTCTTTTATCAATGTTAAGGACCTCAACTGCCTAACTGAAGTTGGTCCTCACGTCGCGCAGCACGAGAGTGGTAGCGTTCTTTTCGTCTAAAACAAGTGGGAAACACCAGCAATTTCAAGTCATCCTACACCTGCCCTTTTCCCAACGTAGTAGATCTTTTCTCTTATCCTGCTTCTAAAGACAAGTATCGATGGGAATATCTCCTGGTTCTCATCACCTATATCCATTCGTATAGCACGACTTAGCAAGAAAGCCTTCAGGATTTCATTCACCACCCCCCTCTCAACTATCTACTGTGTATATTTACGTTTATAAAGCGTTTTTTTTCCTTTCCCGTAAGGGGCGTGGCACTGCCCACTTTTCCAAAATATATCGATCGATCTATAGCCTACATAACCGAAAATCAGTAAATATTAAACTGAATCAAAAAGACTCGGAGTTATTAAAAATTAGTTATCACTACCCTGCAGTCAACTGCCAAACTGGTTAGTAAACATTCTAGTTCATTAACTAGAATTTCGTGGGCTTATTCATACTAGTTTGAGCGACTGTAACGTTTCCGCTATCATAAGCAGCAACAACGAAAAAGAAAACAATTTAGTATTCGGGCGCAATCGTTCAGTTAACAACGCCGTCCTACATTTTCATTTTCTATTCAACTAATATTCTGAGTTTTTAAATATTCATTTAATTAAATTAAATTTAAAATTTTCTTGTAAATAATAGTTCTGATAATAAAATCATAATCCTTTTGAGAATTTCGTGGTTTAAAGAGTACTTTTGGGTTGCAGATCATGTACGTACGTGCATGTCAACAAAATCACCCTTATTTTCGACACGTCGCTACTGCAATAACGGCACAGCAGCGAAGCAACAACGAATAAGAAATGTTGAAAAGAAACCACGAAAAAAAGTGAAAAGGAAACGGTCAATTGTCAAATCAATTGTGTAAGTTAATAACACTTCTTTTTGGAATAATATAAGCAACCTTTTTCTAATAAAAAAGTTTTCAAAAAATTTACAAAACAAATATTGAATTAGTGTTATTTTGCAGGGTTGATTTATTGTGATTGTGAAATGCAGTTTTCATCAATAAAATAACAATGTATCTCCAACGGAATAGTTTAAAAGCTGCAACAACGTAATTGGCGAGTAGAGGCACATATAATAACAAAATGGTTAAAAAATTTAGTTACTAAGAACTTGCACATTATGTACTAGAATTTCATAAGCGATTTATCTGCAAATTTTCACCTTAAAAGCTAATCTTCCTTGAATTTCCTGAATTTTATGTAAAGATATTTTTACAGGTATGGATTAGATTCTGTTTGTGAATAATATTTAAATTTTAAAATTTTTCATAAAACGTTTCAAGAAAATTTAAAGATTCATGCTTGTAAAATCAATTAAAAATTTAATCAAAAAAGGACTATTATTAAAAAAAAGAAAATTACTTTTTAGAAATGCTTTCGAAAGGTAAAATTGATATGAATAGCGGCTATATATTTTTATTGAAATTGGTTTCATTTGTTTAATATAGTGATAGATATATATAGACCTATCTGAGATTTTTGCATAAACTCTCTATTTCAGAGGAAATTCAGTAAATTCCTAAAATATATTGGTCTTTTTAAAAAAAGATGTTGCTATATTGCGTTTTTCAACCCGATTTTAAGATAAGGTGTTCTTTGAAAATAATTTAGAAAAGTGTTCTTTATAAGTATTCTGATATGAACCGTTTTAGAAAACGAAGCGACGATATAGATATTTATGTATTCTATATCCAAGAAAATGGATGATGTCCCTATCTACCTATATCTTAAAGATACCACTTTACCACACAAATTTATTTTCGATAAATTATTTGAAAATATGTCGCAAAGTTTTAAGAATACTTAAGAAAATTTTTTTTTTTAAACTTTTAAAAAATGTTGCATAAAAGTTTAGTCAATTTTAACTGCTCTCAAATTAGATTTCAGTAACAAAACTATTGAAATTAAAGCAAACTTATATAAATGTTTAAAATATGTATATTTACAGGCCTCTATAGTTATGAATAGTTTGAGTTGCCTTGTAGTATTTTGAGTTGCACTGTATTAGTTTAAATTTGCCTTACCTTTTATTCGATAAAGGTGTCTTTCAACTTCATAACATCTTGTGGGAGAATGAAGGTGTGATACAAATTATGTAATTAATTTAATCCACATTAAACCACTACTAATAAAAAACTTATTTAAAATATACTTTGCGCTTAGATATATGTATTTGAATTTACTCTTTGGTTATTTTTGGTTTTTCACTACAAATCTCATTCATTCTTTTTTTTTTTAGTAAAGCGTTGAATAATTCATTAAATTGGTGATTGGTTTTAAAATTTTTGTTTTTAATTTTGCAAAGAATTTTCTGGTTTAATTTTGTGTTTTTATAAGATTTAGTTCTCCTTTATTTTAAAAATTCTTTTCACATTTAGTGGAATTTTAGAAGTTTTCTTAGTAAATTTTGTGTTTTTTTTTTCATAAAAGTCTTTCTTATTTTTGCATTTTTTTTTTTATTTCACTTCTTTTTTTTTAATGTCTACATTTTTTTTTTTTTGAACTTCGGACTTTTTTTACGCACATTTTTTACCTATTTTTTTTTTTTAATTTTTCATGAAGTTGTTTCTTAAAATTTAAATGATTTTTTTTTTTTTAATTTTCAAATTTTCTTAAGAGACTCTTTATTTTGTTTTTAATTTTTCCTGAAGCTTTTTGTTATTTTAACATTTCTCTGTAAAGTTATTAAAATTTTTTTAATTTCTTTATTTTTTTCATGAAGTGTTCTGTTATTTTTGTATTTTTTTTTTATTTGAACTTCTTTTTTCATTCCAGAGTTTGTTAAAAGAAGTATTGTAATTTGTTTTTATTTTTAACTAAGTTTTTTTCTTTATGTTTTGTATTTTTTATTAAAATTTTTTTTTTTTTAATATCGAATTTTTTAAAGTAATGCTGTTTTTTGTTTTTATTTTTTCATGCAGCTTTTTCTTGTTTTGTATATTTTCTTCACTTCCAATACCAATTTGTGAGTGCAAAAAACTCGCCTCTCTCAAAATAAACTTTACACTGATTTGTTTACTTTAATTGATGCATTTATTTATATTTGTATTAAACACGTTACATGCAGCCTGGAATTGAATTTATTCACATTTTTTCATTGTCTTCTTTTGTAAATATTTTTAAATAAGCAGTAAACATTGATTTGCGTCTCTTAAAGCATCCAGAATAATGTTATTTGACTCTAGAAGAAAGGTGAATTTTTTAATAAAATATATATAGGTATGTATGTATGTACGTGGATACTAATGAAGGTTCGCTTAGTTGATGACTACGAAATTAATAATACCTAAAAAAGGGAGATAAAAGCTTAGCTAACCTTCCAATTTCTGGTATGCTACCTTAGATTTTTTCCTGACAGTGGGTGGGACGAAGATATTTTATCATTTATCCAAACTGCATCGAAGTCTGAAACGACTAAGAACAGGTCGTTTTCAATGAAGATCTGTCACTGTTGCTTGCTTCTTATCGTATTCTGCTTTGCTATAATCTAGTTATATGTCTACTCATTTTTTTCCTAGGCTATAAATAGCTTCTTGAGGTATCATTGACACTTTCACTTACGAGTTCAAGAACCATACGGCTTCCTCGAGGTCCATATGACTCCAGAACCGAATTAATCTCAACTCTTTCTCTTGGATAATCCCCAATAGATAGCGGCTGTAGTGCAAAGTAAACTTAGAAATAATCGAATAGAAGATATGTAATTTATTGCAGCTTGGTTATAACTAAAGATCAAAAATAAAAGGTAGTACCAATGGTAGCCAGAGTTGATGGTTAGATGGTAACAAAGTTAAAGTTTATTCAAAAGACTTCTAGATAGATTGTTAAATTAGTTCCAAGCTTTAGTGGCAGAAATTTTAACTTTATAATAAAGTATTTTTTTATCTTTAGTAGCTACAAAACACTTCCCAAAGGATTTGGGCAGTATTGCCGAAGTGAGAGTCCAGCCAGGCATCAATCCTATACAGTCAAATACTAGAACCTTTACGTAATAGCTATACTGCCTTGTGAACAATTTGATATGATCACGTTGAACCTTTAATCTCAAATAAATACGAGTTCATACATAAATGTGACGAATGGATGGTCACATCAGAAAATGCTCCTCCCCGGAATTAATATACTACAATAGGAATATATACATGTAATAAAATTGTAACAGGTCAATGTCTGTACATTGTAGGTATTCAAATAAATGGACAAGAGAAATCATTATTAAGCCAATAGAACTCAAAGCAGCAATTTTAAAATTTTTGTCTGTCTGTCTTTATGTATGAGCGCATATCACTCATAAGCTGTTGGATGGAATTGAACGCAACTTCCACCGTTGCATTACTGGACGTCTAACTTGAAGTTAAGGATATCTCTTATGTCGAAAACTTTATCGGTTCAGAGTTATTGATCAATATTTGGACCAGGGTGACCCAAAATATGTTAGTACCAAATGGGTATCAAACAAAAGGTGTTAATGAGTGCTGCAAAAGGCGATGTGATTAAGTACCAAATCTCTGAAGATTAAAATCGAATTCAATCTATTATTTTTCTTTTCAACTAAGCGAACATTTGTCAGTCCCCTCGTAAACACACACAGATTCTGTATGATACAGAAAAGGGTGTGTATTTTCTGCGCACTTTAAAAGCAACAACAATACTGCAATATGCGCTACAACAAAAGTAGCAACAATTAGAACTTAAAATGTAACAAATGTGTGCGCATACACCCCACTACTTCAATGCTCCCTTTTTTAAGGTTATAAAAGCGTGCAACGAAATTTACAACTTTGGCGCTTCAAATTTAAAGAATTTCCACTGTTTCTGGAGCAGATTTTTGTACACTTTTCACGATATATTTATGGGTGTCGCTATACATTTTTCACTTCCGCTACGCAAACTGCCGTAAATCACGCAAAGGGTGGTGCTGGACTAGGAGGCGCACAAGATGAACCGTAACAGCTTTTGCAGCATTATATTTTTCATTTTTATAGCTTCCAATAAGCTTCTTCTAACACGCAGCTGCTGTACTTCAAACGTCAACGAATCACGGCGCCCCCCCCTAAAAAAGCAAAACTCCTTTTTCAAGCAATACAACGTAGAGTCGGGTCGTCATACCGTTGCAGAAATCAATCAGTTAGCGCGCACACAATCCAGACACACCGTAGAAGTCTTCACAGCTGCTTCACCTTGTTGTTGTTACAACTTTTTTAACTTACGCAAAAAAGTTAAATTTAGAGTTACCGGCAGTACAGCAAGTAGTATGTTTAGATATTTTCTAGTTAGTCTGGAAAACTCGACCGCCCTTTTCGATCAACAATACCGCTTCCTTGCCGACAACAACAATTTTGTATATGTATACATGGACTCAGTTCACCCACTTTCGTTGCACACACGCGCGCACACTCAAAAACACTACCGAATCGGTGGAAAGTCAAGCGAGAACTGTTTGTTGGGCATTGTACTTTTAACAAACTGTGCTCAGCTGTGCTGTGCTGTCTTGCCGAGTGAGTTGTGTGGCTGGTTGTGCGCATACAACGAGGACCAGAGAGCTAACAGCTGTCACAGGGCAGCCAGCATGCTTGTGGAGTAGCTGTATTGCAGTAAAGGCAATAGGCCTTTTAGCTAAAGTCATGTGGCACAGTGGGCGATTTTGTGAGAATGAATAAAATGTAGTAGTTGTTTGAAGATTTATTTAGGCTTCGTTAATGTTCCTTAAATCATTCCTCTTGAGCAGAAGCCCTAAATCTTATTGGAAAATAAACTTTGTGAGCCGATCCCTATGCCCCTCCCAGACCATCTGTTTGCCTATTCTGCCTTACTTTAACCTCACTCGTCCTCTACATGCCCTTAACATCTCCTCTGCGTCTTCTCATATTACTCAACAAATTTTGCTTCTGAAGATACCTAAACAAGATACAAATCCAACTCTAAGTAGCCCGAGCTTGTCATAATAGATAGCAATTGAGCACCAGCACAACGGAAGACCCAGGAAACTGGCAGTGAAGTGAGGTACGTGTTAGAAGGGTCTGAACAGATAAACAGATCGTTGGTGATGTGGGGAGACACATCACATGCCGGGCAAATATTGCGAATGTCTGGGTTCAGTCTGAATAAGTAAAAATTTTGTCTATTGTAGTATCCAGATCAAAGTAAGGTTAGAATGACACACTGTACACTAGAGCTCGAAAGCTTTCGACGAATTTCAATATAGATATTTCCGTTTTTCAGAAACCATCCCTATTTCTTTTGATTATCTATATTTTTACACTTATTTATATTTATAACATTTGTTAGACATGTCCGAAACTTTAAGGCTTCGAATGTTACGAGGGATTCGGATCTGAATAAGTTCTTAAATGTAGAAGATCCGCAAAACCGCAAGATTTATATGTCGAGGAGAAATTGAAAGAAAATTGTTCTTACCGTTAATTAATCAGAGCTTGATGGTACTTGAGGCCTTATAGCACTATAAAAGCCCTAGAACATGTACAGCGACAAGCACTGCATCCTCTTCACCACGTCCGCTTGCTTAAAAATCTTCTTATATTTAGTGTTCTCAATTCTCAAAATATAACAGGAACTACACATTTACACAAACAATTTTCAATTGAAATATAGCAGATGTATCCCACTGTTTCATTGCTACCAACAGAGAGCATCCGTCCTCTAGTCGAATAAGACAAATGAGAACAGGCATTTAAAACCAGCAGTCCTGTTGTTGCTGTATGGGGACTACAACAATAAACAGAAACAGCAGGCAGCCTGACGTAGGTCTTTCTTGACAGAGTGACAGCTTGGCCACGTTTGGCACCTAACAAATTTAACAGGACTACGAAAAAAAACCACCGTCATAGAAACTGTAAAAATATTAAGCAAATAAGGAAATACAAGGAGGCAAAAACAACCACTTAAATAAGCAGCACACACCAGCTGCAATTGTTTCGAGAGCGAAGTACATAAAAATATAGTGGAGGTATACAGCTGAGAAAGCTACATGGAGAATATAGCCACATGAGATGCTCCCACATTGGGTAGCTTGTCATCTATTTTGGAGATTGTTTATGGGTTGGGAGCTAGCGAGACCGGCAAGCAAAATAAACAACAGAGAGGTGAAGACATATTTAATAAACTGTGAGCGAATTGGGTAAACGTTTGGGCACTCTTTTTATCAAAAATGTATTGTTATCGTTTGTTTGGGGCTCTGTTAGGTTGCTTACAGCATATGTTACGATAACAAATCTAACATTGGAATGTTGCTTGAAAGGTATTTGACCGCGGTTAACATTGAAAATATACAGATTGAAAACGCTATGTAACCAATAAAAAGTTGTATGTAAATAATGAACAAAGGAAATAAATAAACAAATAAATAAAAACAAAATGAAATAAAATTAACTAAAATAAAACAGAATGAAAGAAAGGAAATGAAATGAAATAAAATTAAATTAAAATAATTTAATTAAATTAAATTAAGTTAAATAACTTGAAATAAAACAAAATAATATAAAACAAAATAAAATTAAATTAAATTAAATTAAATAAAATAAAATGATATCAAACGAAATAAATGAAAATTAAATCAAATAAAATAAAATTAAAATAAAATAAAATTAAATAAAATTAAATCAAATAAAATAAAATAAAATTAAATTAAATTTAATTAAACCAAATAAAATAAAACAAAATAATTTAAAATAATACAAAATAAAATAAAATAAAATAAAATAAAATAAAACAAAAGAGAATAAAATAAAATAAAATAAAATAATTTAAAATAATACAAAATAAAATAACACAAAAGAAAATAAAATTAAATAAAATAAAATAAAATAACATGAAATTAAACGAAATAAATGAAAATAAAATCAAATAAAATAAAATTAAAAGAAAATTGAATTGAATTAAATTAAATTAAATTAAATTAAATTAAATTAAATTAAATAATTTAAAATAAAACAAAATGAAATAAAACAAAATAAAATAAAATAAAATAAAATAAAATAAAGTAAAATAAAATAAAATAAACTGAAACAAAGTCAAATAAAATAAAATAAAATAAAATAAAATAAAATAAAATAAAATAAAATAAAATAAAATAAAATAAAATAAAATAAAATAAAATAAAATAAAGTAAAATAAAATAAAAAAGTCAAATAAAATAAATTAAAATAAAATAAAATAAAATAAAATAAAATAAAATAAAATAAAATAAAATAAAGTAAAATAAAATAAAAAAAATCAAATAAAAAAAATCAAATAAAATAAAACAAACTTAAATAAAATAAAGTAAAATAAAATCAAATTAAATGAAATAAAATAAAATATAGTTAAATAATTTAAAATAAAATAAAATAGAATAAAGTAAAATAAAATAAAATAAACTGAAACAAAGACAAATAAAATAAAATAAAATAAAATAAAATAAAATAAAATAAAATAAAATAAAATAAAATAAAGTAAAATAAAATAAAGGAAAATAAAATAAAAAATCAAATAAAATAAAGCAAAATTAAATAAAATAAAGTAAGATAAAATCAAATTAACTCAAATAAAATAAAATATAATTAAATAATTTAAAATAAAATAAAGTGAAATAAAATAATATAAAAAAAAAAAATAAAATAAGAGTTCCCAATAAGATAAAAAACCAAAAATAATAAAATAAAGTTAACAAAATAAAATCAAATTATTAAATGAAATGAAATTTTAAAAAGCAAATATATAATTTAAATAAAATAAAGTAAAATAAAATCAAATTAAATGAAATAAAATAAAATATAATTAAATAATTTAAAATAAAATAAAATAGAATAAAGTAAAATAAAATAAAATAAACTGAAACAAAGTCAAATAAAATCAAATAAAATAAAATAAAATAAAATAAAATAAAGTAAAATAAAATAAAAAATCAAAAAGCAAAATTAAATAAAATAAAGTTAACAAAATAAAATCAAATTATTAAATGAAATGAAATTTTAAAAAGCAAATATATAATTTAAATAAAATAAAGTCAAATAAAATCAAATTAAATGAAATAAAATAAAACATAATTAAATAATTTAAAATAAAATAAAATAGAATAAAGTAAAATAAAATAAAATAAACTGAAACAAAGTCAAATAAAATAAAATATAATTAAATAATTTAAAATAAAATAAAGTGAAATAAAATAATATAAAAAAAAAAAAAAAAAATAAGAGTTCCCAATAAGATAAAAAACCAAAAATTATAAAATAAAGTTAACAAAATAAAATCAAATTAATAAATGAAATGAAATTTTAAAAAGCAAATATAAAAAGCAAATATTTTAGTTATTATTTTTAACTTTTCAACCACAAACTCTCCGGTGCTCACCCTAAGAAACCTTTCCTCTTTACGTTCAGTCTAACCCAAGCTTTCTTAAAAATAAGAACAAAATTATATTAGTTTAAAAAACAACAATCATGTGTTTTGACATGAACAGTTATTATAATGCCCGTACCATTTATCATATGGTATTGGTCGATATTGTTTTTATTGTTGGCGTATTTTCAGTGTGTTTCTATTGCTATGTAAGCGTGAACTAAAATTAGGCAAATTAAACAAACCTTTATAAATTACTTTTGTTTGTTAAAAAATACTATTCTGCTTTTACAACAAAAAAGCATGCTAATATGGCAGTACTAGTGCCTAGTTTATGAAATTCAAATGAATATATTGCAAGTAAAAATGTCTCATCCAACGCATATTGTAATTGTACTTACTTCAATCATTCTAACCTCAATATTGGAGGTGAGGTGGAACAATATTGTTCAGTAGTACACTCAGATCTCTTTATGAACTAAGTTTTCAAATTTACTTCCCTTTTTTGTTGGCCACAGCAACAATTTATCGGCATTTCGGCAGAAAACGCAGCTATTTCTGATGAAAAATTAAAGGAGATCGCAAGAATACGCGCTGAGCTAAATGAGGCTTTCGAAAATGCAGAGGAAAATCCTGCGGAAAAGGTGAGTGGGTGTTTGGCGAATTGTGTTGGAGGGAAGGAATATATTGCTTGCTACAAATACCACTTAAGTTGAGTGTTGTTACAGATCAAAGGTATTTGTTGTGGACTGCTAGGGGTGTTAAAGTAATTTCTTTCCACAAGTGGTCCCGCCTCCAGCTTCGCCTTTGTGAAATTTATATCCTCATTGTACGAAGTTCTCCTATTCACTAAAATTTCTACCTTCACCATTGATCTTCACTTCACTGCACTTCATCTTCTTTTAGGGTATCATAGTACAACCCGGTTGGACAGCTGGTAAAGATGAAAAGACTGCCGCCAAAATGCAAAGCAAAGTTGTAGTAACCAAAGAGCGCATAGAGGAAGTCAAGGCGCTGCGGGAGGAGATCAAGCGGTCCCACATACCCCAAGAGGACATAGTTAAGCAGGTGGTAAAAGAGTTTGAAGCACAAAGCGCAGGACGCGATGCACTTGAAAAAGTCGTTGGAGCAGCAAAAGACACCGACACCGAAGGTTTTGTAGGCGCTGGCGAGCAAAGTGACACAAAAGACAAACCAAACATAATTGATGCCAGTGGACAAGAAGAAGTGCATGAACTCGATGTGCGCAAACTGCGGCGTCTCGAGGTGTCGAAGCGACGTATGCGCGAGACGCTTTTACTCAAGTCAGTTGAGGAAGATTACACATTCAATTTAGGCGATGATGTGCTGCAATGGGCTCACATTGTACACAATGGCTCCGAGTATTTTGTGGGACGGCGTGAGCAGAGTCTGTTTGTGGCGCATAAAGAAAGCGCCACCTATGAAATGGGCACCGTCATTGAGGTGGGTCAACCTATCAGCTACTTACATACCTACTCATTCTGGAATGATGAACAAGCGCAAACTGAAGGTATCACACTCGTGGCGACTGCAGATCGCGTGTTATGGTATCGCGTTAATAATGAGACACGCAATATCGAGCTCTACTGGCGGTGGGTAGTGGGTAATACAATTACAGGACTCACTTACTTCACAGTTGAGGGTCGAGATTACTTGGTGGTCTCGACGAATCAGTCTAGCTATACCGGCTTTTATATGCTGAACATCTATCAGTTCGTGCTTGCTACGCGCGAGTTTTGGATTGCGCAGCGCATGCAGCTGAAGTTTCCATGTGTGGAAACTACGCTAATCGACACAGGACGTGATCTTATACTCGCTGTGCCACAAAATGATACCGCAGCCATTTATACCTTCAATCCGCGCGCCGATGACACGGACTACTTACGTTTCAAACTCAAGCAAAACATAGAGTCTGCGCAGTGTGAGTCTGTGGCAGGTTTCAAAATGGGCGGACGCAGTTATTTGGCGGTTGGCGGTCAGAGTCCACACATTTTGCTCTATCAACAAGGTGAGCTTGTACCGAAAACTATTTTAGCGCATAATTTCGGTGTTGTAGAACTCTTCTTTCCTGTGCCTGTGCGCACGTATCGTGATGATCTCATATTACTCGTACAACATCGCGTCGATTTTAGCACGCATAGTTTGACAGTATTGGAGACGTTAATATGGGATGGTGAGGCATTCGAGGCTAGCATACCCGTACCTTGCAAGCTCGGCAAGCACACGGTGTATGGTGTGAGTTGCATGTTGGACATACAGCATGATGTAGGCCTAAAAGGTGCTGCCTACTTTCGCCGTAATGACGAAGTATCCATCATAGTGCCGCGTCGCAATGCGGAATCGGGTCTCTTTCGTCTTCACACACAGTTGTTGGCAAAGAACTCAGAGTACTTTGACTTGAAAGAGATTTTTGCATTCCTAAAAGATTGGGTTAAGGAACAAGATGACTTGATAACCTTAGCACAGCAGTTTCTCGCAACGTCCGACAATGGTGTAACAGAAGCAGTGCCAGATCTCTCAGAACTTGAAGATCTGCAAACACCAGAGTTACATTTAGACGCTGGCGAGGTGGGAGAAATCTATCTAAATGATTACCTTTGGACGAAAGAGGACACACAACTTGATCTTAGTGAGCTGTTGTCAGCCATAGAAAAGTTGGATGCGGAAGTGTATGGCGCGCGCCAAAGACGTCAAGCGCCAGCCGATGAGTTGATTTTTGAATACCTGGAACTTGATAGCCCGAATGTGGATGAGCTCTTTGTGCAAAAGCTTAACGGTGAACAGTTCTACGTGCAAGATGCTGTCTTAAATTTGAATGGTGTTTTGAATGCGCCTGAGTTGGAAGTTTTAGAACGCTTGGAGGCACCGCACGAAGCAGTCGCAGTGAACGAGCGTGCCGCAGCGGAAAGTGAGACGCTGGTGCTCGATGGTGATATTGAGTTCGAGTCTATTAATGGTATGCGCTGGGAGGACTTAGCCGAGAATTTTGTATTTACAAACATGCCGTTGAACTTGACGGAGCTTCATGTTGATGGGGTAAGTTTGAACTTTTAGAAATATTTGTGAATAGATAATCAACCTCAAAAGACCATACAAATTTGGAGGGGTGTGTGCTGTAGCGGAATGCACCAATTAGCTCATAGGCTTAACAGGCGTCATAGGCGTCATAGGTTCATATTTTATTTATATATCAAGCTCTTAAGGCTGAAATGTCTACTTTACCTTTAGAACCATATAGTTGCCCTATTCCTATTCTTCCACCCGAATCCTTTATCCTCTTCGCTTGTTCCACACAGCTGCATTTTACTTAGCACGTCCCTTAATACCAGCAGCGGTCCCCGTGGCCCATATCGACACCATCTCAAAATAGCGTGTGGCCCTAATAGACAGTAGAGCGTCTATCTAGAACTAAATTGTACGTCAATGATCAGTAGCTGGATCGAGCTAAACTCAAGTCGGTCCCCTGGAAGATTTCCTTCTCTTTTAAAATACGGCGGTGGACAAAACGGTCCGCTTCCGTTCCCCGATAATGGTGTTGATTTTTCAATCTATGGCGGAATTAGTCCCGAACGCCCCAGTTCTAGCGACCCGCTTGGCCCCTTGAACCCGTTGGTCAAAGCTTTTAGTCCCCTCCCGACAGGGATGCCTTACTGCTAAAATATTCTAAGCCCCTAAAGCACTGGGGGCATTTCTATTCATCCTTGGTATCGTCTGCTGGGGTAGAAGCTTAGAATGTCCAAGCCGTAGTTAACAGGTCAGAAGCTGGCGTAGACTTCGTAACGCACTCTACGATATTAAGCAGGTTGTTGTGCCTATTGCTCTTAAGGGCAGCAAATAGGAAAAGAAGTTAATGGCATCTACAGTTTTGGCTGGATCTCCACTCTTCTACAAATTCCAGGGTTTCTTTGTTATCAGTATTTCTTTTGAACCCGACCTCTGATGTATTTTTTTAATAATACAAGCTTATATTCCTTCAGCAAGTAGTTGTGGAAGATCAATTCTCACTCAACGTCCTCAACTCTCTCGACTTTCCCGATGATTACCTCTGGACCAGTGGGCCAATGGAGAGCGTGGTACGAGCTGAGAAGACCTTCACCCAAACGCTAAGCATAAACGCCCTCAAAATCGAAGGTCTACTCAACGGCATAAACGCCACAGATGCTATAACGCTCGCGGATACACAGGAATGGCGTGGAATGCCGAAGTTTGCTGCTCTCAAAGTAACAGGGTCTTTAGAGGTAAGAAAAACGAAGATGTAAAGCAAAACACTTTACTCATAAACTCACTCCCACACCCCCTCAAACAGCTCAATGGCACAATGCGCGGACGTGATGCTGGCGATATTCCAAATAATCCTTCGTTGAGAGAGTCGAAGCAGGTGGAAGGTATTTGCAGTTTTCGCGAGCTGCATATCAATGGTCCGCTGCTGCTTAAAGGCTCACTAGACGGTCAGCCGCTCGAGCTGATGCTAAGCGATGTGCTCCAGCGACCAGCTGATCCTAAGACGGTTATAAGTGTCAACGCCAAAAAGTATTTTACTGAACTGCAGATGCCAATAGACCTTGAGGTGTTAGATGGTAAGGTGAGCGGCATACCAGTGGAGCAATTTGTGCCTGCACACACCAAGCAGGATTTGAATTTGAGCGTGCTGCGGGCATCTGTTTATTTTGCAAATCTCACGTTAAGCGGAAAATACGATGGTGTGGATATTTTGGAACTGCTAAGGAACGCGATCAAGATCGATGAGCCGCAGGCAGCTTTAGATACACATTTACACTTCGCGCGTGGCTTGAAAGCGCAGTACGTAGAAATTACGAACAATCTCAATGGCGTACCGATCACTGAAGGCTATCAGACGATTTATGAGGATATGGACGTACCATTCGTGAGCTTCGAGCAGCTCAATGTGCAAGAAGCCATCATACATGGTAATATAACCGGGGTAAATGCAACGTGGAATGCTGCACAGTCAGAAAAGCCTAATGAACTCAATGAAGTAGGCAACATCTATATAGACGAACTTGAGCTCAAACAGGGCCTTGAGGTGGACAAAATTCAGAGCATAAACGTTTCCTTAGTCTGGAGCTACCTCGATGAGATCGACGAGATACTCGAAATGGTGCTGGATGGCAAAATATTAGTGGACCACGTTGTGGTAACCGGAGATGTGCTTGTGCACAAGCTAAATGAACAACGCTTCGATGAAGACCTACAACTCACCATTGTCTGGCTCAATCGACCCAACTTTCTTAGCACCAGTTTGCGCTTCAGCGAACCTCTAAGCGTACGTAAGAATCTTCAAGTGGAGGGACGCTTTAATGGACGCGATTTGCCCGCCCTCATCAATGACATCGTTTTTCGTGAGCACGCCAACAGCACCACGGAAGTAATAGCGCCCAAAAGCTTCACACAAAGTGTGCGCGTACTCGGCGACACTCATGTGGACGCGTTAAATGGTATTAACTTTAAAAATATCGCCACCAAGAAAACTGTTTGTAATTTCCGCCGTTCCGTGCACGTCCACGGTAATCTAGTCGTCCGCGACCTAAAACTCACAGGCTCACTTAACGGTTATCCGATGTCTAACTTCAACAGCCTCCTACGTTACGATCGTGCGTTGGACGCTTTCATCGTACAAGGTGTTGTGAACTTTGACGAGCGCCCTATGCTTCTACAAGATCTAACAGTACACGGCGATCTGAATGGCATGTCCAATTTAGCTGAATTCTTTGACGATCTGGCCTACAAAGACCGCGTTTGTGTATTGAAGGGACGCAACACCTTTACTGGTCGTGTTCGTATTGACAAGGGTGTTTACATAGGTCACTTAAATGGCTTGAACTTGTTGGCGCTGCTGGAGAACATCGTCTACGCTAACGAGCCACAGCCGGTAATTATGAAAGCGCCTATTATCTTCAGGGGTTCAGTGCGCGCTCATAATTTATTTGTTGGAGATTCGCTTGCAGCATCCCAATTGAATGGTCATACGCTGAAGGAGTGGTTCAATGATACCTTGAGACTCGATCAAACGCAGGAGATAAAGGGTAAGTATAAAGTTAATGACTTTATAAATTTAAGTTAGAGTAAGTTGAAGGCCTTTAGTTTTACCCCTGTTGAGATCTTGATATGTAGTTCCTCAGTCGAAAGTCGAGTAATCTTCTGAGTCATCGCGTCATCTCTTAGTCGTGCCAGGAGCTGTACTATATCTTCCTAGTCCGCGACGTAGATTCCTGGCATTTTTCTTTCATGCATGCTCTTTTTTCGGACTCTTCTTTCATCCTGTTTAGGTACTTAGGAACGTCAATCAGGATGTAATTTGGAAAAGAACAGATCTAGATTCCTACCGAACGATTACTTCGTTGCAAATTTTGCTCGATCGAAACCACACCTACAAGGAAGGCTCCTTATTTCCGCTGTTTGCAAAATTTAATAGATCATCTCGATCGACTACCTCTTTCCTACTCCAAAGTAACTTTTCCTAAAATCACATCTCACACGAATACCTTCTCACTACTACAAAGTGGCAACAAATAAAATCAGGATAGTTTGATTTAGCAGGACGCAAATCCTTAGGTCGTCTACGTTTTCGTCCGATGAAAGTCTCTTCCATGCAGAAAGATTTGTATACAACTCAATGGACTGTTTAAAACGACAACCTTCTCACTACTACAAAGTAGCACTTAGTATAATCGGAAGTAGCCGGGCATAGCAAAGCTCTCTCCAGCTTCCCTCTATGGAGTATCGTACCTACTGGCCTGTAAAAGGATAGAAATTCTTTTGTTACGGTTAAATTGGATCAAAGAGTTATTGAGTTATCATCTAACACAACTACCTTCTCACTACTACAAAGTAGCAGTTAGTAAAATCTGGATAGTGTATGGTAGCAGGGTAGATACAAATCTCTAGGTTGGGGACATTTTCGTCAAATTAAATCACCTAAAGCTCCTTACTTCAGCTCTTGCGAAAATTCAGTAGACTATCTCAATGGACTACTTTCTCTCTAGTACAAAGTAACACTTAATAAAATCAAAACACTTTAAAGTAGCCGGACATAAATAAAGCTTTTCAAAGTTTCCGATGGAATATGATACCATGGAAGCATGCCACTGGCCTGTAAAATGAGTGAAATTCTTCTGCTTGGGTTAAATCTGATGAAGCCTCCGAAGTGTGACAGTACTCCGAGCAATTTTTCTTGACAACTAGTGTTGCGGAGTAAGAGTTTTATGCTTCAAAACTCCACCCCTTTACAAGAACCTTTGTTGAAGTGTTCCTGGTGATTCCAATAAAAGAGGAGTCTTATAGGATTTTGACAAAAATTTTTAGGTCCGTCTAAAATATATATAATTAATCGGTGCTAATCTTATGATCTCCGAGCTCAATTTTCTATACCAATCTCATTCCAGATGAGCTCATATTTGCACCGCGTGCCTTGGACGGCAACAGCTTCTTTGCAAATTATTTAAATGATCTGAATCTCTCAGAGGTCGTTACTTTGCATACAGTCCAAAATCTTACCGGCAACATCTCATTCTCCGAGCTCTATTTGGATGGTAAAATTCAGGTAAACGGATCAGTGAATGGTGTGGATTTGCAGAAGGAGTACGCGAATACTTTGATGGTAAGTTCTTAGGTAGTTGATATAGTTGAACAGTGATGTGAATGGACGTCAGGAAAACCGGAGCTCTTTTTATAGCCATTACTGTACTGGCCAAATCATTCAATGCCCCCTAACCCGAACTAAATAAAATACCATCGTGTTCCGATGGCAATATTTCCCATTACTTATCTTTACACGTCAATCTTGTCTGCTTTGGGCTACTTTTCTTCGTTGGCCTAATGTGGTGGAATGTCGTCCTCCTGGAATGCAGAGCGACCCGTTCTGTCGCAGTATACAATGCCGTGTCGTCCCGTGGATTTCTCTAATAGACTCTAACGGCCTCATTAAAAACAATACTCTCTGTTTTCTTCAATATTTCTCTCTTTTTGAGCAGACATACCGGGCTCAAGAGAATGTATTATGGCCCTTGGACGCAGTAGTCTGGATCTCTGTAAGTCAAAACTTCTAGCAAAATATTGAGATTAAAGAAGTTGTGACTTAGAGTGTGAGCTCGACGCCTATCTTGTTTGAACTGTTGGACTAAAAAGCGAACTTGATCGATCCTCTAAGCGATCTACGACTAAAGATTTCAATGACAGTCTAACGAGATTTCACGATTTTATATGGCAGCACACAAATATTTTATCTCCAAGTCCTAACTATCTTGATCTTCGATAAAACCATTGCACTGAGCTGTAGTTCCTCAGGGTACAGATGCGTTCATAGCTTTCTTCTTTTTCATAATCCGTCTGTGTAATACATATTCTATTATCTCTTTCCAGACTCACGGTAATCAACATGTCAACACACCGCTAACTCTCCTTCATCCTACTCTGGTACGCGGTAATGTGGAAACCAACGGACCCATAAATAATGATAAAGATCTGCGAGAGCTCGCAACACTACAAGGTGATCAACACTTTGAGTCGCCGCTCTTCTTCGAAGATCTCACAACCGAGCAAGTCAAAACGAAATTCCCCGTATCGGGCATAAATATGGACGTCTGGTTCCAGGCAGCGCTGCATACACACGGGAAGGAACAGCAATTCATTTTGGGTAACTGGAGTGCGCGCACTTTGAATGTCAAGTCAGGACCGACACTGCCAAACTATGTAAATTTCTTGCGACCGAGCTCGCTACCCTTTGGTGGACTTGTGCGCAGTGCGCGTGGGGAAGGAGACTATGAAGATTTGTGTGAGAAGTTGAAGGCTGTGCTGAGGTTACAGCAAAAGCGTGGTTACCATTTGAAATATTTAGAGTTTAGTTTTGAGTTAAAGAAGCAAGAGATGGCGAAGGATGAGGCAGCGAATGAGACAATAAACGCGGTATTTCCACTAGTTAATAGAGGTGCAAACTATTTGCTAGTAAATATTAGAAATCTGACGCATATAATGAAGTGGAACGCATCAGAGCGGAAGTACGCCAACGTGGCACACTTTGAAGTTGGTAAGATAGATCAAGTGCTTACAGTTCCTGGAGCGCCTTCGGCGTTTGCAAATTCCTTGGACTTTGTTACAAATAAAGCGAGCGCAAATGACGCGCTACGCTATTGGCGCCTGGAGAACACAAATCTGACCTTGGTAAAGACATTCGAAAACCCCGCAGCCGACTTGCTGCTTGCAAAGCGAAAGCCCGCTAAGTTTTATGCCGTACACAACGATATTGTGTATGGATATGATTTGACTCTGAACTTGCACACGGACACTTGGTTTCTGCCCAATTTTCTAGGCAGCGAGCAATATCGCTTCGTGCCGCATCACGACCAAGGCTTGATGTTTACCAACGGCGTCATGATTTTGTTGTTCGGCGTTAATGATGAAGATGGCGAAAGCGTTGATGCGCTAACCATGCGCGATAAACGCACCTCCATACCGCGCTACAGTCTACCGCTTTCCTATCAGCGCGTGATGAGTCCGCAACCATACAAGCTCAGCGCAACGTTGCTTAAACCAAATGCTACGCAGCAGACGCACCATTACAGTTTAGCAGACTTCCGCACCGTTATCGGACACATGCTTGATGATATGAACTATCGCTTGCGACTCGAGGTCAATATTACACAGCTCAGCATACCCGAGACGGATTTGAGAGATGAACATTTGTTGCGCGACTCCAAAGCTGTCATGGAAGAAATGAGACGCCAACAAATCTATCCGAATACAAGTTTTGCACCCATCGAGTTGGCTGATTTAGAAGTAGCTAAAAATCCAGCACTGATTTTAGCTGCACGCACCGTGCAAATCTTATGGCCGAACATAGTGGATATGGAAGAGATACGTGGCTATCTGCAAAGCAGCGCTGATGAGGGTGCTGAGACCATTAAGAGCATAATAGATGACTTAGGCGCTACCGTGCATGATGTGCTCTCACTCGCCAGCGGAAACGAATACGATTCCACGCTCGTGTATGGCAGCGCGCATGCGCAAGAGCTGGCCGCAGTCATAAAGCGCATACGTGAAGTGCAAGATCAATTGCAGGGCACTTTGCGTGAACTTAAGAGGCAAGAGTTCAACGAGCCTTTACACACAACACACTCGCTATTCGATGAGGATCTAGAAATATCTGCGAGCGCGCTTCATACCGCCACAGAGGCGCCACAAACAGAAGCGCCACCTCAAGCCGACTTTGTCACATTAACCTTAGCCGATACTACGTGGTACAAATTTCCCAATAAAAACTTACCCGCACTTGGTGAAGGTGAAATTGTATCTATTTTAGTGCGTCGACAAACAAAGACGTCGCTTGCGCTTTTGGCGATCACTTCTAAAGTTCCGCAAGTAGTGGACGCGCCACACCACGAGATAGTTTTGTATTTGGATGTACTGCAGAGTAAGCGCTTCCAAACTATCAGCGCGCATAAGCCGCGCTCACTAATCACTTTTCAAATTGGCGCCGAGACTTTGTTGGCTTACGTCGAGGACTGTTGTAGGGTGCGTGTGCTCATCTATCGTGGCGTCCATGGCTTTGTGCAGTTTGCGAGTTTTGATAGCCAAGCGCATGTGCTAAAGATTTTTCACGTTATGCTACAAGGTCGCGTTATGTTCATACAGGAGCCGCACTTAGCTGTCGCGCATGCCGAAGGTGTAGTGTTCTATCACTTCGTGGGAGCGGGCTCACTGCTGCGTATTTCTGAAGACTTTCCATGTACTTAAACTTAACCGAGTTAAATATTAGTTTTATAAAATTTTCTTGAAATTGTTTTTGTAAATATTATTAACTGCCTTTGTAAATAAAAGTTTGTTATCAATTTTTTCTTGTTTAAAAATCGGCTATTTTATTAAAATTATCGTTCAGGACTTAAATATTAAGACTCATAAAAACTTGACTCAACTTAAAAGCTAAAAAACGCTTGGAAACCGCGTCATAGATCCTTAGAGTAAGATTGCCTTACTAAGCTAAAGTGCTCGAGCACACAGGCGCATCAAAGTGGCTTGAAACAGACTGCAAACCTCGTAGAAAAGTTCATAATGTTCTATCATCACACACTCGAGCCAATGGTATAAGAATAAGAAGACTGGAAGAAAGGTTAGAAGAAAGCTGCCCAACAAGAACTCTTACTTTAGACGGGCTCATAGAAGCTTTTTGAAATACCTTTCGGGCGGCGGTACTTAGGCAGTGAAATAGCTCAGATGAGCTCTCTAAAGCACATCCAGGCTTCGTACAAGCTCAGGGTATTTTGAAATAGGAGTCGTCGGCCAGGAGCTTGTGAATCGGACTGTAAATCGTGCCACTCTCTTACTTGAAAAGATCTGAACCTGATTTGATGGTCCGACCTCTGATACTTTGGAAATAGTTTTTGATATCTTCGACTTTCAAATTGACGGGTGGGAGCTCGGTGGTTAACCTATCTTGAAATCGTGATATGCAACATATAACCGATTGATCGCTTCATCAATAAAACGGTATGGCAGGCACTTAGGCTTCGAGAGTGAGGACTCTTGGAACTAATCCGTCCCAAGAAAGTCTTCTATACAAAGTTGAAGATCCTCATTCCTTCGAGGAAGATTTAGAACGATGGGGAGTCATGCAAGGCAAAACTTTGTGCGGACATCAGCGGTATTCGGATAGCGATCGTGTCTGACAGCCAGGCGGTTTTTCGGTCTTTAGGATAGCAATGCTGACATCGAGTCTGGGAGGTCAGCGAAGAGAGTGGACCATGAACCTGGATAGTAGACATGGGTTTCGGGATATCATTACATACAAGGAAATGAGATGGCATTGACATTCTTTTGATTTCTCAGAACCAAAGGAGGTCCTTGCACCATTGGGGCTTATCTGGGGACGTATCTCCTAGCGATGCTAATAATAGGTGTTAGCAGTTTGCAGTTCTTTAAATCGTCTAGGAGTCTGTGGCCCCTCTCACTGAAGGACGGTATTTAAGATAGATATTGGAGGCTTATTTAGATTAGTTGCTGCCCTCAGTGAGCACTGGGCTATTGGCACTCATGATGTATGGATGGGTCTGGAGCACAGGACTTCGTGTCACACCTGTACTATTCCGGAAACGGAAGAGACCGTGGCATATCTTCCACATAAGAGTTTGAAAACCCCATCTTCGAAAGCTTTGCAAAACACCGTTTTATCAAGCCCGTGGAACTTCCAAAATTTTTGAACTAGTACAACAACAACCCATCCGTCTAGGAATAAACAGCAAGTGGTCTACGAAATACCGAAGTCTCAACTGCTGCTGGTTGTTGTAGTTCCTACTACTCCGAAACGACAAGCTGGGTGAAAAGTTACGCTTGACAACAGCCAGGGAAATCTTTTTTCTCCAAGACCCAAATGATTTTTTAACAAAGAAAAGACTTGGAAGTCTCTGGAGTGATTGGGAACATAACCGCGAGTTCTTGGCAGAATAACCTTCTACCGACAAACCATTCCCAGACCTAAGATCCATCCGCAAACAAATGTGAAGATTTCGTGCATTCTGAGCGATGCCTTCGAGCTTACGGTTTCTGATTATAAGTGGATTAGACTGCATTCACAACATCCTAGAGTGTCCCACTAGAACAGCATGAATTTGTGAAGGAAGTCGAGTTTCACGTCACAGTTACCATAGAAGTCTTTATGGCCTGCACAGAAATTGCTTAGCGTACCTTCGGTCAGACCGAATCTAGAGCACACCCACATAAAAGTCTCTGCAGTGATTTGGTAGCATGAAATTTTGGCTTAACTCGCGTTCTTAACAAGCTAAGGTCGCAATGGCATTAGTTGGTTTTAGGCTCTACCACCACCCAATTTCCGACCTATTACTCGAGTAAAGGAGACTAAACTGAAAGCGTTAATTAACCTCGGTCGTATTAAGAGGCGGAGGTCCATAGAGGATATTTTAGTATTGCGGTAATCTTAGCAGGGATACCCAACTGAATCCCAATTAAAATCAGTCCTAGTAAGAAGCTGAAGTCTTAAGAGGGAATCATAGAGTTGCGACAATCTGTTCCACTTGGTAGAAGCCAGAATTCCACAAGAGATAGATGTCAGGGTAATTTTTACTGGGATTCCTAACTGAACCTGAATTAGACTCAGTTGTGGCAAGAACTGAAGACCACTGACTGCCTATGAAATATACCAAGCTTCTTACCACATTCCACCTACTTCCATTAGCCTTAGACATGCCATCTTACCCCACTAACTTCTATTGCACTCGACCCCATATACAGATCCAAGCAACCTATGCTCAAAAATCTTCTTAAAACTAAAATTAATTATAATAAATATTTACAAAAGTTTGAAGTTTCGCACCGCCACTTAAACTCTACAGCCTCCCCTAACCTATTTTATGGAATTTTAACTGGTATAAATAGCCTTGGATCGCCAATTTTCGGACTCAGACGCACTATCACCTGATCGTCGCCATCGCCCACCTCCAAGAAAGAGTTCCAGTCAGCTAAAAAGTAGAAACCATTTTTACGTTTCGGTGGCTTTGGTTCTTCCTTATTTGTATCGGTGCCACCGAAAGAGTCTTCCAAGTCGGCGAGCGCACCATTGCGCGACTCTTCAGTGGTCGTCGTCGTAGCGCTGCTGCTGCTACTTTCACTACTGTCTTCGGGCGCTCTCTCACTTGTGACGACATCAGGTGCAGCGTCTGCTGCATTTGTGCTTGCACCCGAGCTCTCGGTTGTGCTTTCCTGCGCTCCACTTATTGCTGTCACTGTAACGGGTGTAACACTTTGACGCCGACTTTTGGTGCCATCAGCTGCTGGTGTTTGCTGTTTACGCAGTGTTTCCAAGTATTTAGCATCCGCTTGACGTAGCAAGTCCGAAGAGACACTTAGGTTAAGACGTTGCAACTCTTGCAGATTATTGATTAAGCGTGTTAGCTCGCGCATGTCTTGTGTTATGTCAACCGGTGAACCAGCGGGGGAGGCAGCTGGTACGGTGATGGGTGCTGCGGACGCTACTTCTGTTACCCGCTCGTGGTTGTCAACATCGCGCTTTGTTACGGGCGCATCACTTTGATACGTGGTTGTGCTTACTTCAGGAGCTGCGAGCTGATAGTTCATCTCACTGAACTCACCCATCAAATCACCCATGCTGCCTGCATCCATGTCCCCATACACATCCTTATCGGTACGACGCTGAAAACCCAATGACGACTGCTCAGTGGAGACGCCGATCTTGTTCGCCGCACGCTTGATGGCTGCCTCTATAATTTTCGTAGCACTGAAAATTGGCAGGTCCAAAGTGCTGGATGTGGTAGATTTGGGCTCCTTGGGTGTGAGCGATTTTGGTGTGGTCAATGAAAAGAAGGCCTCTTTCTCGCTAGTGCCTTCTACATTCTCAGCGTCTGTCGTCTCTTGGTTCACTGTTGGTGTTGCAGTGCTTGCAAGTTTCTGCTCTGCACTCGGAAATGCGCCTATCATAAAGTCCTCTGGTTTTGCTCTTTCAGCTGTGACAATATGTACTGGCTCTGCAGTGGAAGCAACGAGTTGTTTTTCGGCGCGCTCATCTTGTGCCTGTTTCGTTAGTTTGGTCTCTATTTGCTGCGACAACTCTGTGGGTAGCGTAACACCCAATTTCTCTAGCTGGTGCGCATTACTCAAAAGCTTCTGCAGCTCTTCCAGATCCGCTTTTTGTTGGCCGCCGCCGTTATCTTGCTTGTACAACTCATGCGGCTTATGGGTTTCTATGAAGCGTGGCGGCTCCTTTGTCGCAGTTTTATAAATCACCGGCGGCTTCATATTTTTGTACGATACGCGCTCCTCATCCTCTAGTTTAGCAAAGAACTGCTGATATCCCTCAAAGTCTTTGTCATAAGCTGCATTCTTTGGATTGGCTGGAGCTGACATAGCTAACTCACGCAACTCCTCGCTGGAAGTGGGTTCCGCCAGTGCGCCATCTTTCTTGCTCACATGCGACTTTGGTGGTTCGAAGCTGGCGCCAGTTGGCTGGTGATACTCTGGCTTGAGTATATCTTCGAAGGGTTTGTAGTCCTGCGCTTTCTCGGCGTATACAATCTGCGCCCCATTGGCATTTTGTACGGCATGCGTTTGCACCGAAGCGGAAGTTACCAAGTTCGTTAAGCCTAAGAGATCCCGTGTATAGGTGCCAACAGTTGGTGAAGGTGCTGCCGGTTGCGACACGCCATGAACGCCACGTATCTTAACGCGCTCCAACTCTTGTACTTTACTCAATAGCTTTTGCAGTTGCACAAAGTCGCTGGGGTCTACCTCTTGTAGGCTACTGCCAGAGCCGGTATCATTCGTAATATCGATTATCTTCTGTGCGAAGTTTTGTGTACGCTTAGCCGAAGGTTTCGACTCAGTAGCAGGTGTAGAGATTTCAATGCGTCCAAAGGAGCGCTGCTCCGCGTTAGCAACTTGTTGATAAAGCTCTTGCAGATGCGCAAAATCATTCGCCGATGAGTGATAGTCCTGGGTTTTGGTTTGAGGTGCGTTCACTCTACGTGTCGTAAAGCCGACGAAAGGAATAGGAGTGTCCGTTGTGGTTGCGCGCACGCTATTCTCAATCCTAGCTGCATTCAACCGTTCAAGCTGTTGTACGCGATTAATGAGCTCCTGCAACTGATTGTTGTCCACTTCAGCCTTTTTGGGTTTCTGTGGTGCGAGACTACTTGTGATGCGTTGCGCTATATCCAGCGAGTTAATTGCTGGCGCAGGTGGCGGTGTAGTTGTTGTGGTAGATGTCGTCGTTGTTGTTGTGGGCTTGGGTGTCGTAGTAGTTGTAGTAGTAGTCGTAGGCGCTGCTGTAGTCGTGGTGCTGGTGGTAGTAGTCGACGTGCTGCTCGTAGTAGTCGACGTGCTGGATCTCGTCCGTTCTACTTCCGCGAAGTACTTCTGCAGCTGCTCGAAATCTCTATAGCTCGGCGCGGGAGTGCGTGGCGTGGTGGTGCTTGTCGTGGAAGTGGTAGGCGCAACCGTGGTACGCGCCTGATCGAACAAACGTTGTAAGTCAGCATCAGTTAAACCGCCAAATGCCAAAGTGCGAGGAGTGCTTGTTGTTGTGCTTTTTGTTGGCTTAGTTGTGACCGCTTTGCCATTTTGTCTAGCGCGCGCTTGCTCATACAAACGCTCAAGTTCACGATCATCGGTGAGCAGCTTTTGCAGATTCAACACATCATTGCCACCTAGTCCGCCAAGGCCACCGAGCCCACCAACCCCTCCGAGCGCACCAAGTCCCCCCAGCCCACTTAGCAAACCACCTCCTGCCTTCACAGCCTGCGTTGGTGGCTTCTTAGTAGTGCGCGCGTTCGCTTGCTCCAGCGTTTGTAGTTGGCGCAGAACCTGCTGCAGCTGCGCCGCATCTGTTGGTGCTGAGCTATGTGTTGCTGGTGTTGTTTTCAGTGCGAGCTCGTTGAAGCGGTTCAGCAAGCCTGCTGTACGTGGTGTAGTTGTTGTGTATTGCGGTGATCCTACACGTGCCGCGCTCGGCACATTGGCTGTGGGTGCAATGGTTTTCAGCACATTATCGGGATTTATGCGCAACTTTTCGAGTTCTTGAAGATTCTCGAGCAGTTTACTTAGTTGATCTGTACTCGCGCCCTCTGTCTGATGATTGCCGGTATTACCGAAGTTAATATCTAGATTGGGATCAATACGTCGGCGTGGTTTCTTTGCCTCAATCAACAAAGGCGCACCATTGGTTATCAAACTCGGAGTTATGGGCGCGCGTGTCGTTGTTGTAGTGGTTGACGTAGTCGTTGTGCTGCTCGTGGTGGTGCTCGTCGTGGGTCGTATCGTTGTGGTGGTACCTATCCCCTTTGGGTTAACATTCAAGCTTTCTAACTCTTGCAGGTTTTGCAGTAGTTTCTGTAACTGACTACTTGCCGAGTTGCTAGAATCTGCTGGTATGCCGCGCCTTGGTAATTTTGTAGCCGAAATCTCACTTTCTCCCGCTGTGAGCTCCGCAAACTGTGGTTTTACGTTATTTCCCTTCTTCAAGTCTTTGCGCTTGCGTCCACCAACAATACCGAAGCGCGTGAGATAATCCTCCACTTCGGGTTTAACGCGTATCTCCTCACCAATATTCAGGGGTTTGAAGCTCGAATATGCATCGGGTTTGATCTTTGGTGAGAGACTATAGCCATGCAACTCTTTAAGCTCAGAGAGCCCCACAGTTTGTGGCACGTAAGTAGATATCACTGGCTGTGGCGCACTCTCTGCGCCATAATAATCATCGATCGTGAAACGATGTCGTGATTGTGCTTGTCCCACAATACCTAAGCTCTCCAAAACATCAGCAACCGGGCGCACAGTAGTCGTTTCTGGTTTGGGCTTGCGCGGTTTGAGGAACTCTGCATTTTTAGCGCTGTAATGACTGCTGTAACGGTGTACTGGTTTCGGTGTTGGATTGCGTTCAACATTCACATCGTAATCTGCGCCTTTTATGCTGTTGGTGACGGGTTGAAAATCAAGCTGTCCCTCATGCACTGGTGCAGGCATCTTGTACATAACTAGCGCTGGGCGGCGTGGATGATAGGTTGTAGGATTGGGCGCAAAAGCCTGCGGTGTTTTACGTGAAAAGGAAGGCTTGTACGTGGTCGCTTCGAAATTTCCGACGGGTACAGTTTCTGTGTTCAATGGCGCTTTTGGATCGGGTGTTATAAATTTGATGGGCTGATGGGATGTATACGCATCGATAACCTTCGTCACGGGTGGGCGTGTATAGAGCTCCTAAATGGAAAATATGTTTAGATTACACCAGCAAAGAATAGGCCATACTCATCTCACCTGCAAATTCTCCTCCGTGTTATTGTCCGTATTGTAAGGTAATACCAACATGAGCGCACGCATGCTATCCGCTCGCCCCATATCTCCGGCCGCAATGCTCTTTTGGTACTCTTCACGCGTCACTTTCTCATAGAGTTCCTCGATTTCACCTCTGAAATGACAGACGATAAATTTAATTACTTTGGCGAGTAATTTTAAGGGTGAATATCAACCAGTTTTAAAAATACAGCAGAGGTCTTCGAAGTTTATCCGAAGTTTTTGGGAAGTGCTCCCAGTTTGACAGTCTTTGTTAGTTAAGAACCCAGTAACTTCGGTTACTAGCCACTCTGTGGTCCGAACGAATTGATTTGACTACGCCAAACCTTCTAGGTCGTTGTTTACCTGTTGTACTTCACTAGCCTTATCCGGACCATATCGAGGAGATTCCGTGTGTTGGCTGAGGGGCTTTTGAGATTAAGAATTTGAATGGCAGGGGTGAAGGAAGAAAGCCCGAAAACGACTGCATGAGTTATTCTGTAAAAGGTCTTTGATAAAGCGGCTCTAGTATCGTTCCTTATGAGGTATGTGTAGACTAAGGTTGTGGTCTATCTGTGTAGATCTAGTGGAAGCAGATGAGGTTGGAGCTATCTACGCAGGTGTGGTGTGTACACTAAGAGCAGTAAGTATATTTTCTGCCGGGGAAGTCCGTGAAAATTTACAATACGGCTCTGTCTGGGTTTTCGATTTGAGCAATCGGACCACTCAGCACATCAAGCATAATATGGGGGGCCAATAACGGTAAGAGACCTTAGCCCACTTAGGCAAGTCTCAAATACCTCATCATCTACGTGGCTCGTCGTCGAATTTCCTGCCGACTCCGAACGGCAACTGCTAGACGAATTTTTACAAAGATTTTGATGGCAGAAACATAGTCCAAAGGCTGCGTGTTGCCTGTCTCTAGACTTGACCCACAGGATCTGAATATAATTAATACCCCCAAATTATAGTTTGAAGGTTAGAAATAAGATTTACTTCCGCTCTTTTTGTTGCATCACTACTTAGTCGGCGCATCTATTCACGGAGTGGGACGTGAAGGACTCGAAAGGATTGTATTGATATTAGCAGTCATTTAACGTTTGCCTGGTATTTAAACCTCTTTCTGTACTCACCGTGAGGACTACATTAGGGGCCATGACAACATTTCTCACGAATTTTAGAGGGCTACCTACAATGTCTTGTATGTACAACACTGTCATCCGACCATGAAGTAAGAGATCAGGAAGGAATATCAAACGCGGTAAGCAGCGCACCCCAGCAAGGGCTAAACGCCACTTGATGCCGCTCTTCGACTGAAGGAATCCCAACAAGACATAGAATCAAAAGAGACTAACAGCCGTCAACGTCTATATCTCATATGTTATTGACTTCCGGAAGAATAAGGTAGAGTATCGAGAGAAGAATGTAACTGGTAGAGAGGTTAAAATCTACGGGGCAGGACTATACTCCCAGCATGTGCAAGCCAGGCAGCCATATCGACTTCCTAGTTTATGCAGCGTCTTTAAAGCGCAAATCTATGCCATAGAAAGGGCAGCTCAATTGCTGCCAGAGAGTAAAGTACTAGCAACCAATGTAACGATCTTCATTGATATCCCAGCTGCTTCAAAGGAATTAGCAACCAACGTGATAAAATCTGAGATGGTGCGAAGATGGCGGATTTCCTTAAAGGTTCTGGACCATCACAACATTTGTTCTGCTGCGTTTCCGATCCACCACTTTCTTTATCAATATCCAGGACTGATTACAAGGCGGCTCAGATTTCTTGTGGCACACTTTTTCTATAGTCCGGAAGTGGTGGGAGAAGTGCTTATTTCGCTTCTTCTCAAGTTCATACAGGAGGCAGTTGGTTTCAAATGGCTTAGTGAGAAATATCTGGTTTAACCAATTACAATGGACATAATTCCTTCGAAAGGAGGTTTGGGATATCCCATAACGTAACTCCAAGGCTCAACTCATTTACTCAAGCATCATCTGTGTAGACAGGTAGGATGAGACACGTATAGTGCGTTCACCGAGAAACGGTTTTACTTCTTTATTGCCTGCTCAAGTCAAAGAAGCACTTACTTATTACTTTTCCGCTGAATTTCTCGGCTGCCATTTATTTAGCTCGGTGAACCGTAAAACTAACATATTACGAAATTTCACAAGAAATTCAAAACTCTAAACTTTAATTTACTTCTTGATAACCGCAATAACTCACCTAGTCAGTCGCGGCAACGACGGATCTTTTGACAATATTCTTTGCACCTCTTCGATGGTCTCCTCCAATTCGGGTGGTTTGAATTGTGGATGCTTTTCATTTTGTCTCAAATAGTTTCGAGATTCAGGAAAAGGTTGATCGATGGTGGGATATGTGTTGAATGGCTGGATTTGTAGCACAAAAATGTAGAGTAACAGTATTTTTGGACGATGATACATTATGGCTGAAAAGAGAAAAATATAAATTGATGAATTGGTGTTGTAATACGAAAATAAGATTGAGATCAAGTTAAAGTTGAGGAGCTCTTCTTGTATATTTTCATATTTGTATATCCGGAAACGAATCAGCTGATTTGTATGGACTTTTGAAGGCTGCAATATCTATGCAATGAAATATCATACCAGTCAGAAAACATACTAGTTTTCAACTAAAACTTCTTAAGTAATCTCAAGCTAGTACTTAAAAGATGAAATCTGAATGATCAGAGTTGGATCATATCCGTAAAACTTATTTTAAAACTTTGATGTTACCAGTGTCAGAACTAGTTCCAGCCCTCCTACTTAAATACTGACATCTAGGATGTGTTTACAGGGTTGCCAGCTATATTGAATTTTGTTTAAATTAAATATGCCGATATGAGTACCAAACGAAGGATATTTTACGTGTTATTTCAACAAAAATATATCTAGGCAGAGTAACCAATTAGGGTTGCCACATTATCGCATTATATTTATTTTTTTGGATATATGTGACTATCTGGAAACCCTCTTTTTCCATTTAGGAGATTTTTACCGAGTTGCCACCCACACGAAATTAAAAAAAAATCAAATAAGGGAGAGTATAAAACGAATGGTATTTTATGTCGCATTTCAATAGAAATACATATTTTTGGGCAGGATTATCACCTTGGCTTGCCACTAAATCTCATTATATATATTTTTTTTTAAATATCTGCTACCATCTCTAAAACAAATGAAACCCTCTTTTTTCCATTTATGAGATTTTCAAAGAGTTGCCAACCTAAATTAAAAAAAATTAAATAAGGGATTGCCAATGAGGGTATAAAACGAATGGTATTTTATGTCGCATTTCAACAGAAATACATATTTCTGAGTAGGGTTATCCCCTAAGGTAGCCACCTAATCAAAATATGTTTTTTTTTTTTGCATATCCGTTACCATCGCGAAAGCAATTTGACACATATTTACGAATTTTTGTATATACGTTATCTTAAATGTTTTAAAGGGTTGCCACCAAAAATTTCAAAAATAAGTTATGCCAATATGGGAACATAAATATATTATTCCAATAAAAATATTTCTATATAGGGTTGCCACCTAATTTTTTTTTTACGCGCTGTTATCTCAAAAACCACTTTTCCAATTTTGATAAATTTTAAGGTGATATTTTACATTTCAAGTTCTCCTACTTGAGTGTTGCTACTTCGAATGTTTTTTATTGATAAGTATCAAGAACAAAGGATTTCATGCGACAACCTCGAAAAAGGTCGCTGTTAGCCCAGTTACTGAACTTAAAAAAGACAGTTTTTCTGTGCAGATTGTGAATCACATATTGGTCGTTTTTTTCTATCTCACTCAACCGATCTTTATGAAATTTTCACAGTATATTCTTGAGTTCACTAGTTACAGCATAGGTTATATATAGTTTTTGAAAAGTGGGTGGTGGCACGCCCACATTTTTTGTGTGTTTCTTTGTGCTTAATTAATAGTTTATTGTCGATGTATCTGAAACTTTCACGAGGTTCAGGAGTTCGCTGGGTACGACAAAGGCTATATATAGTTTTTGGAAAAGCCCCAGGTTAAGTAAAGCTTGTTCAAGTTAATGATATTTTATATATAGATGTGTGGTCTATATATCACAAAAATCTTGGGAAAAGTAAGCGGTACCAGGATCAAATAAAAGTTAATTATATATATCTTCGAAATAATGTAAATAGCAGTACGCTAAGAGGAAAAGGGAGAAGAAGGGGAGTAGGCATAGAAAATTTGAGAATTAGAGGAGGTGTTAGAGGAAAATGAAGAGGGTAAAATAAACTAACGATATAACTATTGATGACTTTAAAAAAGCGCCAGGCTAAGAATAATAATTTTTAGGAAATTTTTTGTGGTTTTAATGTTTTAATTATGCTCGCGCAGAATTACTTTTTCATCAGTTCTGCTCACACAGATGTAAGCGCACAGTTGTAAGCAATAACTGGGCTTTATTGTAGCTCACTCAAACTAATATGATCTGAATTAACTACAGAGCATTTCACTCAAGACTTGTCACTCGCTGCAGCAACAAACAGAGGAAAATCTACTCGTTACACTCATACAAGGAAAAGTATGTATTTCACATAAATACACACACACATACACAATTGCCATTATTTCATAACATATCAAACGCCGATCATAAATTTTTATCGCTTTTAACAACATTTAATTACATTTAAATACAGTTACATGCATACATAAATAGATATTAATACATGGACAGTTATGAGCCGTATTTTCGATTTTAATACTAACCGCCACAAGGCAAAATTTTATAGCCTAAAATGTGAGAAAGTTTAATACGGGCCTTAATGGAAGCGTGATAACTATAAAGCTTGTTTTTAAGGGCCTCAAATGTTTTTAATTTTTAATTTATGAACTTTTGAGGTTATTATAGCTAGCTACTTTGAGCTGCGGGGCGATTATGCCAAGTATTGGCGCTGTTGATATTTTCATAGCGACAACTGTTTTAACTTTATCAGCGCGCATTCAGAGCTGTTAAGTCTACTATCGACGAGCAGGTAAAAGGTTCAGGGGTCCTAAACCATTTCCAGCCGTTGGTTAATACACCAAAAAAAGCGCTCCAAATGGGGCGACGAATATGACACATGATGGGCGGATTGCGTCAGGCTAAAGCAATGGTGGGTGGCTACAATACTACACGAGGTAATAATCAGCCTATCCAAGAACAAGCTTACGACTCCAATAGACGTTCTCACAGGTCATTGTAGACTCAAGGATCATATAAATAAATTGAGCATTTTTTTAACAATCTGTGCCGCTTCTGCGATGATTGGGCAGCAACTCCGAAGCACGCTATCTCTGGGATCTAGATAAATGCCCAAGTTAGGGGAAATTGTTCCACTTTATAGTCAAACTATAAATTTAAGGTATTAACAATTTTATATGTGTGGATAGGTATGGCCAAATTGCAGTGATGTCAATTAAAAAAACTTTAAAAAAAATCTATTATAATAAATAAAAATTTGTTTAAAAATAACACTAACACAAATGCCAAACATGTATTCACACTATAGAACAATAGTTGTGTGAGTAGACATGTCATGCATGTTATTGTATTACTCGTGTAATCGGCTGTCACTGTGAGTGCGAAGAGTTGGTAGTGGACCAATGAAAAACAAGTATTCGCACTATAGAGCCGCTGTTGTGTGAGTAAGCGTGTCATGCATTTCTTCTTTAGTATGTAGTTGTTACTTTGTTGAGATATTCCCCCAAAGTACATCTGCTAGCGAGAGAGGCCGCTTTGGTGTTGAATACTTCATGGAGTAATCTTTTGGGAGAATTTTGAGAGTACTCTCTCATGGGGCCTCCATGGAGTATTCAGAAGCAAAGAAATGGAGTACTCCGAGATGGAGTAGCTGATCCAATCCTAGGACATTGTCATGTAAATTGGAGCATCTCTTGTATATGAAGAAGGATAAGTGTTGGAGTACTCTGATACTCCTACGGAGGATTTCCGTTTTTTCAGGAATTAAGCAAGCTAAAACTTGAGCAAATATGTAAACTTTATTGATGTTACGAACAGTATTTACAAAAACAAAATAATTGGTTATTCATAAAGAGTATTCAACACCTTAGTTTTGTTTTTGTATTTTTTGCGGTAATGTTTTTGTGAATTGAAATAAAATAATATTTAAAAAAATTTAAAAAGAAAAGTAAGAAAACGAAAGAAAGGTAAGGAAAGAAACGGTAAGAAAAGGAAAGGAACGGAACGGAAAAGAAAGGAAAATAAAATGAAAAGAGAGAAAAGGAAAGGAAGGGAGATTCCCTTCAAGAAAAGGAAACAATAAAATAGAAAACAACAAACAAATAAAAATAGGGACTCCAGAGAGAAGCGGAAATCAAATAAAACGAAAACACACTAAAGGACAGGAACAGCAGAGAAAGGAAGGGAAATAAGGCGAATTAAATTAGTAGAACGTAATTGAAATGAAATAAAGTTTTGTGGTTGAATTTCAACCACCGGGCGATCGCTAGTTCAAATAAAAAGACGAACGAACGGATATGACCAAAACGACTAATCTCTTCGCCCTGCTCATTACTGTAGGTTTGTGGGTGGATCCATGTCTTTTCCTCTATTTGCTTATAATTCTCGGGGATCAGTTCAAAGTTCAGGCACCATTTCAATTTCATAAAGGGTATGAAAACAAAAATTGATAAATTGTGGTTAAAGCTATAAACGCAATCAGAGCTCGATATCTATGTAGTCATAAGTGAGCTTATGATTTCTTCTGTCCAACACATAATAAGCAATTGAACTTTATACCACATCGTTAAGAATTCGCGCTACTTTTACAGCATTCAAGGCACCAACAACAAACACTACAAATAATATTCGCATTGGCCGTAATCGGTGAGCTTAATCGCTTAGTTACAAAGTGTGGAAGCTTCAGGTTGTCTATTAAGATGGCTTTGAGCTGTAAATTTAATTGTCAATAACAAAAAAAATATGAAATCCTACATACATACTAGTGGCTTGTGAATGTCTTATGAATAGTTTAATCGCACTTGAAATTAGTCTTGATAATTTGAATCGAAAAATAGTTTTCATTGATGACGTAAATAAAGACTTAAAGATTCTTGAACTCAGTTTGGTACAAAAGTAAGACTGACCTAATCGAATACAAAATGAGTTTGAGCTGGCTTTTGTAAGGAACCGCCTCTCTTACCGAGCAGAGCTTTCAAATCACTAAGGAGGTGGGATATCCTCACTGCTGTGGGCAATTTTTTAATTTTAAGCGAGCTGCTTCAGATCGCACTGAACCTCATGGCGGACTAGTCACGTGAAAGCGGTCTGAAAGTGAACTCTCCCAAGTCGAGTTTAGGTAGCAGGGCGTCAATTTGGACAGTAAGTGTACACATTGAATACTGGTCTAAAAAGGCTTTAATTGTCTAGTTTGCCTAAAAAGTAGCCGTGAATGATGGGGCCTACTTCATTTAGGGGCCCTCACGGCCCATTCTAATCTACATCTGGACTTTACGGTAGCCAACATCCTCAACCAGGATGGGTAGATGATTCAGCCACAATGCTTATACGTCCCCCCAAAAAGGCTCTGGAAAGTTTGCGTGAAGTGAACTGCACTACCTCCCGAAAACAAGATCAAAAATGGATTTCAGACGTGGCCATAACTATGTCCCAAGGCATGGAAAATAAGCTGTGTACCCTGTCAACACTCCTATTACCATATAGAGATGAGCCTTAGTGAGAACTAGCACTATCGCCAATACCTTGCCTTCGAAAGCTTTTTTAAAGAATCTCGACACTTGGCCCAGCGCTAGCTTAGCTGTCATAGCTAACAGAGCTACAAGTGGTCAGCGGAAGACACGCCCACGTCTCGTTCGCAAGTACTGACTTGAGCCATGATATCTGCGTGGGAATATTCTGCTATGTCGCTATGTCCCGGCATCCGAAGTAAGTGCTGGCGAGGATAGAGTAAACTTTTAGCTTTAATTGCCGCTTAACTGTCCGAGTACATACTGCGGCGGTAGTTAGCATCCTACCCATGTCGAGAAAAGTCAATGTAAAGATTTAAACTTCAGAGTGGAGTTCTTATTTCTCAAAAGTTTTCAGTTGTCCCTGATTTCAACACCGTCTCCTCTGGTTGGCGATTCTGGCCACATTTCTAGCTCCCTGAAAATGTTTAGTGTAACATGTATGAGTTTTTGTTGTTCTAGCAGTACTTCGCCCAGCCTAATTGGAACGCCCATTGATGAACGTGTCTCTAGCATTGGTAATGCCACACTTCGGCTCTAAGTTCGATATAAGTACTTTTCGTTGTACCAATATCCCGAGAGTATTTGGGTAACATACTTAGTAGCTAACCTAGCCAAAAGTTTCCATCTGCCTCGTTGTACATGCTACAAGTCTCTTGCCACAGTCTAAACTATTTTTCCTTGATTTCTGGCCTAAGTATTTCAGTTATTTCCAAATAAATCTTCTTTCGAGGAAAATATATTGCTAAATTTGTTGTATTTTCGGTAAAAAAAAACACTTCCCATAGGAACGATACTGGCAGTCCTCTGCCAGCTGCTTCTGATACTATCCATCAGGAGTTTCCTCTTGTCCAATGTTGGTCCTCTGCTTTTCATGCAGTATGTAAGCTCTATAAAAAACTTTGAAAGCTCTGCTTTGAACATTACTAATGCAACTGCAATTTAAATGAAGGCTGTATCATTATGCTGTAAAGCATTTAATTGTTGTATTTGTCATAGTCTTTCAACAGCTAAATACTTAACGCTCTTTCAAACCGCAGACTTGTGCCAAAGTCGGCGATTAATTGCATTATGAATATATAAACTTAAAGCTCATATAATTAGCTGTACCACACTGTGGAAAATTGCTTTGACATTTGAATGCTTAACAAAATGTTTTAATTGACTGACGATTTTTTATGTCATTTACGAGGTTAAAAATGAAAAATATAAATTTGATGAACTACTTTTAATAACAGAAGCAGCGCTCATAAATCAAAAAAATATCCATCTTAAAGCGCAACGAAGCGTTGATAGCAACACTTTGTGGAAATAATAACAAAACCAACAAACACATTGTAAAGAAGAAGAAAATATTTTAATACGTTAAACATTAACTACCACTCATTCGTATTTGCATAGCATCCCAACAAACATTTTTGTGAATTTTTCTAAATTAAATTAAAGGAAACTTGCTTTAGTAAGCATTTTCAGTATTTATTTATTTGAAGGTTTAAACATTTTTTTTATAAACTACAAGAAGGAATTCTCATAAATCATTTTACTTTAAAAGTAAAACGGTATTTTTTTTATTTTTTTTTTGTATACCAACAATTCATATACACTTGTAAAGTATCCAAGACTATAATTGAGCTCAAGACCAAGAATAATAATTTTTATTTTTTATGATAATTATTATTCCAATAAATCTTTTATTATTTAAATAAAAATTAATTATTAAAAAAAATAAAAATAAAAAAAGTAAAAGCTCATTTACAGTCTTGAATACTTTGTAAAATAAAAATATTTACAAAAAATTCAAAAAAAAAAATTTTTTTGTTGGGTTACAAATCATAATAAACAATAGTTGACAATACCTAAGTTATAGGATACTGACGTTAATACAAAAGCAAACCACAACAAAGCCCAAACAAAATCTAAAGAAATTACGAACAAAACAAACTAAAGCTCAAAGCAGCGCGTGGGCTTTTTAACTTCGTTTGAATAAAAAAAAACCGCTATTAAACGTGCAAAATGTGTAATCATTTAAAATGTTCAATTAAAAGGTAGCGAGCAAGAGTGCGCATGCGCAACACGCTTGTCCTCAAAGCGTGCTACCAAGCGCGCAACCAATTAAGCTGTACTTGGCAAATTTCTATATCAAAAATGGCTGATAATTTTAAGTTATGGCAAGCAGTTGTCAGATGAATTGAACGATAAGTTCGACCCAAGAAACAGAGGTAGCAGCTTCCACCACACTAAGCGAAGTAAAATTCGTAAGATTTTCGTACAACTACATACATATAATAAAATTTTAGCAAGGCGATGTTTGTACATTGCAGATATTCAAGGAAAATTGATAGGAGTGATAATTGCTGAGGCAATAGAATCCAAAGCAACAGTTTTTCAAATTTTTGTCTGTCTGTCTGTATGTTTGGGCGCGCATCACGCAGAAACTGTTGAATAGAATCAATGCAACTTTCAGCATTATATTAGTAGACGTCTGATTTAAAATTTTATGTATTACTTATTTTTATAGCTCAACCGGTTTCGGGGATATAAACTAATATGTGGACCAGGGTGACCCAAAATGTGTTGGTAATGCAATAAGCGTTGTAGTTAAGTTCCATATCTCAAGGGTTTAGAAGATATAGCGATTAAAACTGGACTCAGTACATCATAAGTTCTCAAATGCAGCGAACCGTGGCCGAGTTTTCTAATGTAAACTAAAAGTATAAGCTTGAATTTGACCACTATGAACTTTGCCTTTCACTTTCTTATCTACTTTTGCTCCGACTTCTGATTCGTCGTCTTGTTTTTCTATCTCCTGATAGAAGATTTAGAATCAGTTTGCAAGACTTGGGCTAGGTCAAGTTAGATTACCACGTATAAACCATCATGTCCTTTATATAATGCCGCAACTTAGCGTAGGTTATCCAGAACGAAAACTTCCAGGAAGCGCCGTCTGGCGCCGGGAAGTTGCCGTTGAGGTGTTCCACAGTTTCATGCCCTTCATCTTTACAACTCCTACAGCATCGATGGGGCACAACTAGCCTTTTTCTTTTTTTAATACTCCTATTAATTTAGAAAATTCAACCCATCTTAAGGTGTAGATATGACGAGATATCTTGGAATATGTTTTTGGCCAGGTTTGCTATCCGACACCCTGTGATTTGTAGGCATCTTTCTTTGTTGCTATACCTAAGAGTTCTTTGTCAGAAAGAACCTGCAAGGTCGTGTCCTGCCTAGCAAGTTCATCCCTCTATCCAGGGACCTATGGGAGGTTCACACGATTCTGTTTAGCCATCTATGGAAGATGTCGGCTAAAGTTTAGCTCAGATTTGAATGAGTAACAGCCAAGGGATTTGATGGCCGCTCGGCTGTCGTTAAATGTAAAGATTTCCTTGCGAATAATATGCCTTTCTATTAAACCCTGGCTATACACTATAATAATCAGGTAGTCTGAAGGAGAGCTCTCAGTCTCGATCCTTTAAAAAGACCCCTCCGTCATTCCGACCGTTTAACTTAGAGCTGTTTTTGTATATGGAAATGTTGCCTTCAGTAGCGAAGCACCGATGAGGAAATTTTGACTGTAAAGTTGATATCCGCAGCTGTTGTGGCCGCGGCCAGGAGGGAAACTGAAATTATGTATGCTTAATATTCTAGAATGTCCTATGTGGCAGTTAGCTCATATACCTATAATGTCCTCTCCTCCGTGATGGTGTTTTATTGAGGTTTCCCGGAAGGCTTGTATCCAGAAGCAGTTGTAGGGTTTCCCCTCCTATGCTGGTCCAGGTACCACCAGGTCTCCGCAAATGGCATATAGCAGTTTACGAATTTGAGAGTACGTGCCTTAGTCTTGTTTGTTTGTTTTTGTATTCAAGCCACTGAGGCTCACTTTGGAAACTTTGGGCTTTAAAGACTTTGGAAAACTAAAGCGTTTCTCGACTTGGTGTTTAGATATGTACTTTGAATTCTTTTCCCCCTCTTATTGCCTAAGATTACTTGGCCCTAATTAGACGGTCCCTCCAGGCTGATTTAACAACGCTATATTGGAATACCAAGTCGGGTTGAAACATGCTCATTTCAGAACGTTCGACCCGCGATTCTGCGGAAATATTTGCTTCTTCCTCTATTTAGTTTTCCTCATGATTCGACCCTTAACCAGCTTCTGTAAGATTTTGTTTGTTAAAAACTATCTCACCAGTGCTCTCTTCTTCACAAGACTGCAAGGTGGGTAGACCTAAAATGTCCAATAGTTAGACGTATACCTACACGAGCACAAATTTCCTTTGCTCCGGTTTCGTAGCTACATGATTCCTTAGACGGGAACTCAGGTCACCTTAAGTGTAAGTCTTAAAGCTCACCACAGTGGGAACACTGACTAAACAGCAAACTTTAGACACCCTCTGTTGCTGAATAAACATATCTGGAGTATGTCAAAGCTCAAACATTCGAATTTTAAAGATTGACGAGAGAGTTTTCTTTATTTTGTTTCTATATTTTCAAGCCAAACAAATTCGGAAGTCAAACATTTCTGTAAACAAAACTTACGTTTCGGCTACAATACACAAATTTCTGATTTTGCACAACAACAATTTTGATCACAGGCAAAATTATACCAAATCTCCAAAGTCCCACAGTAAACCCTCTTCCAAACCCACGCCGCCGAAATGATGTCAATGGAGATCTTTTGGGACACATACAAGGACGTGACGCCCGCTAAAAAGGAGCGCAATGTACTCATACGCGATATACCACAAAAATGGCTGCCGCGCATATGTGAATTCATGGTCGAGAACTCATTTCGTACTAATCGTATCTTCTCACAATTGGGTATACACACAATCAAGCAAGTCGATGACAATTATCGACGTATCGTGATGCATGTGCTATGCGACGAATGTAGTCTAATGGTCATCGATGAGGAGACTAAGGATATATTAGGTGTCGCGCTGGTCAAATGCATGACCAAAACATGGCGTTCATGGATCTTTTGGTTGCAGCTGATGGACGCAACAATCTTGTATGGTGAATTTATGCTGCTCCAACGCATGCTCGTACTCAAATACGCCGATGAGCATCCACAACGCAACATCGATAGTTTACATCTCTTTGAGTATTACCTTAAGCCTGATTTGAGCGCAGATAACATTTTCTTGGATAAATTCTTTAATAGTATTTGTGAAGTGGCGCGTCATATGTCGATGCCTTGCGTCTCGTTTGTGGCAGCTACGGTCAAGGAGCAGCAGCAAGCTGAATTATTTGATTTTGAAACCCTCTCCTATCTCATTTATTCACTGGTCGAGTATCAAGGTGTGCGCCCGTTTCAGTCTTTGCGTGATATCAATGAAATGTATATGATCTTGTATGAGCGTAAGGTGGAACCATTGACCCCATTCTATCATCTTCCACCGCCAACTGTGTTTGATGAGGAGGATCGTTTGAAGCATGAACCGGATACAGCGCTGAAGGATGAAGTGGGCGATGAAAGTGTCAACTCAGATTTGGAAAGACATGTGGTGTCGAAAGCGCTAAAGTAGGCAGGGTATACTCTTGATTAAAGGGAATTAGAGATCGTATAGCTCTTCCATGAATGTAGAGCTTCGGGTTGAAAGTAATCTCTAAAAGTCAAAGTTAAATGTAAGTACGCAGAGATATTGTCAAATAAATTGCTTAGTAGTAAAGAGATGACTGGTCTTAGGTCTACTCAGTGAATAGCTCAAAGGACGTAGTGAAGCCACAGGTCAACCAACAGTAAGGTTCAATGGAAAAAGTGGATTTTGAGGCAGATCGTTCCACTGACTTGAACCCATTACAAGGACTAGAGTCTTACCCAAACAAGGGCTTTTAATTCATTATGACCTTGTTTAATCCACATCCATAAGTTCACATGAAGGCTAAACAGTGAAAATTACTCTACCCACAACAACAACAGCAGACGTTTCTCTTTCTTATAGTAATCCTAAAAGGGCCAAATAATGTATTTTAGTCAATGTTGCTCGTGATAGAAATGTAGCCTTTCTTAGCAAGAAATTTTGAGTGAGGAGGGCTCTACTGATAATCCTAACAATCTGGAAAAGGCCATGAGCGACTAACTTCAAAGTCTTTCCTCCTCGTCACTCGAATAAAAGTTATTGTTGTTCAGGAGAGTTTCAGATGCTGCGAAAATCTATAAGATGAGCAAAAGAGGAGTCCTAAAAAGCTTTTAGCCCATCAATCAAAGAATTTTCTTGATTGCTGAAGGTTTTTAACTAAAGAGGAACCTCGCCTTTGTTGTAAAAGAAGCTTCCCAAAAGCACAAGAGCTGTTAAATATAATGCTTGTTCTGGAGCTTAGAATATACCTGGAGCTTAGAATATGCCGAGGTAGATATGCCTGTCGTAAGAGGTGACTAAACTCCCCATCGAGTCCAGTTCCACGGTCAACGAATCGTTCCCGTCGCAGTCGAGCTAGTACCACAATGTGTTAGGACCAGAGGATCAGTATAACCCTGTTTGGTCCGTCCCGTCTCATTCCATTCATACATGCGCCGGCTAAGCAAGGCGAAGTACTGTTACTACAACAACACGGTAATATCATCCCTTCAGTTCACGGACGAGGTGAAAAGTTGATTCCACGTAAGCCCCCGTCCATAGCTCGATTTTTACTTTTGTTCACTTGCTGTAGCCTTATGGGCTTGCATTTTCAGGACACTTATTGGCCCTAATCCTATTTTAAATAGTTGGTGAACTACTACTTTAGTCTTTATTCCAAAAGTTGATAAGAGAGATCATGCTAAGCCGGCGGACTTAAAGCCGCTTTAACGTCTTTTGTTTCAAAAAATTTCGCAGATTGAATACTTCGTTGCTGTTTTGGACTCAAAATACTTATTCCAAGCGCCGCTTAACCGAAATTGAAGTGCGATTTTTCCACAAGGTGGGCACATTCCTTGGCGTTAGGTGGTCTACCGTAGGTAAGCTCTACTTCAACCAGAAGTAAAAGACGGGGTTCCTGTGGTCTTGATATTGCAGATTGTATAAATTGGACTGATTTAGCTTTGCGTATCAGAGTCATAAACTCTATGCTTAGATCGAATGAGGTTGTAGCACATTCTTCCTGAAGGACCACATTTTTCAAGCTTTGAACTAGCTTAGAGGAATAATCCAAAATTAATAACTACATATTACTACTTTTTATTTCTAAAGTGACTTTGAGGTTAAAAAGAAATTATTTTAGGAATATTGGAATATCTGCAACACTTCGGGCTAGGTCAAATTTAAGGGGCTCCAAAATTCATCGAGCTTTTTTCGCTATTCATGAGGAGTTCATAATTTTCTTAGTCTTGAAAAATCACAGGAAATGGAACAGTCAACTTCTCAGACAACCAGGCGCCTTTTCGAGTTCACGGTTCAATGATTCTAAAATCGATGATTTTGGGGATAGTGAGGCGTAATATAGGAGGGGGTTATATGATCTAGAAGGACCGACGTGGTCTCTCCAACTCTTGGCCTATTATCTCAAAGTGCCAGTAAGCGAGCTCATTGAGTTCGTATCCGGTAAGCGACTGTGCAACTGGCAGCATTTCGTAATCTTTCCACTACTCAAAACACAAGCAATCAACCGATAATACCGAAACTAGTTAAGTATTGTTAAGTGTGGGCCATATACTTAGCGCATCTAGTTGTCGTTTCCTCAATATGGGTACCGGACGTATAACACAGAGAAAGACGAAATAGGGTGAGCATGCCTTTCGTATAACAATCGGTGCCTCTGGGTTCCATAAAGGGCAGTATCCTCGGATACTTGTTTAACGGTCCTAGGGAGTGGTAGGAACTGTTCACTCTTGTTGAATCTGTAGACATTTGTGGTCTTTATATATCGAAGGATTTTCCTCAGCCATTCTCAAGATGACTAAGAGAAAAGAGCAGCTTCGGTTTACATAGGGAATGGAATAATTGACAACACTGTTGGATGTCCGAGTTCGAGCTACAAATCCGCATGTCGTAGCTACTACATCCAAGGGGCAGCTAATCGGAGGAGCACAACGTGTCCTACTAGCCAGCATATTACCGAAATAGAACAAATACACTTTGGGTATTGCAAACTTAGCAAAATGAACTAAAAACTTGCAACCAATCTTATTTTAAATTTCTTACAGAAAATTTAAAAATTTTTTTAAATTGTCTGTACAAAATTAGCAATTTATCATGCAGTATTTTGCAGCGATACGAGCAAACGTGTGAAATAAAAAAAAAATAAAAACGTCCATGCAAAACAAGCCAAAAATCAGCATAAAAGTAATTAAAAAATGATTAGGCAAAGCAAAAAACTGAAAATTGAACAAAAATACTAAAAACTATTTTGGCGCTTGAATTTTCGTCTTATAAGTTCTTTGACCGTCTAAAATCAAGCAATTTTCTGCAATCAATGAGGCACGATTTGAGAGGAAGCAAAAACCAGGGACCGAAGTAGGTAGTTATTTTTCAAATTTAAATTAAAAAAGTCAGATAGAAATAACTATGATATATTATGAAATTTCGCTTTTTATTTTTAAGTAAAAAATAATAGTGAAACCTTAATTTTTAGTTTTTAAGTCAAAAGTAATAGTTTTATTAATTTAATCTAACTTTTCTTCTAAAAACAAACAAAAAAGGGAGATAAAATTTAAACTTTATTTTTTAAATAAAAATTATTAATTAAAATTCGACTTAAATTTTTTAAGACAAAAATCGTGGGTAATCTTTAAGTCTTTTATAAATTCTAAAAATAATTTTTTAAAAAAAGTTATTGTCGAAATTTTACTTTTATTTCAAAAGTAAAATATTGTGGTAAAAATTTGACTGTTATAATAATAGTTAATTGTATTTCAAATTTTTGTTTAATGTTCTAAGTAGGAAAAATTCATTTAAAATGAAATTTTATTATAAAATTAGATTTTATTTTAGAGGTCAAAAAATAGTAGTAAAAATTCCACTTTTATTTTTTGGGTCGAAAATAGTAGTTAGAACTTGACTTTTACTATAAAAGACAAAATTAGTAGCCTGATTTTAATTTTTTTTAGTCAAAAATACTAGTTCACCATAAGAGAAAATAATAGTTAAAATGGACTATTTACAAATCAAAATAAGTAGTTAATCTTTGAGTTTTATTTAAGAAGTCAAAAGCAGTTCTTAAGATCTTGCTTCCATTTAGAAGTAATAAATAGTAGTTCATAAAAAAGCGGAAAACAGTAGTTTAAATCGACTTTTGATATAGAAGTCAAATATTTCACTTGTATTTTTTGAGTCAAAAATAATAGTTAGAATTTGAATATTGTTATAAAAGTCAAAAACTGTAGTTACTTCTATTTAGGAAGTAGAAAAAAGTAGTTAAATTTTGACTTGTATTTAAGAAGTCAAAAATAGTGATTGAATTTTGATTTTTATTCAAGAAGTTAAAAAAAGTACTTAAAATCTTACTTTTTATTTTAGAAGTCAAAAGTAGTAGCTCATCATAAAAGCACAAACTAGTAGTAAAAAACGACTTTTATATAAAATGCAAAAATAGTATTTAAATTTTGGCTATTATTAAAGAAGTCAAAAACAATAGTTATATTGTGACTTTGATTTAAGAAGTCAAAAAACGAGGTAAATTTTAATTTTTTTGGAATTCAAAAACAGTACTTAAAGTCTTGATTCCATTTTTAGAAGTCAAAAATAGTAATTCATTATAAAAGGGAAAATAGTAGTTAAAATCGACTTTTGGTATAGAAGTCAAATAAAGTATTTCAATTTTTGGCTGTTATTTAAGAAGTCAAAAATATTGTTTATTAAATAAATAAAAATTAATAGGAAAAATTGTATTTAACCGGACTTTTATTATTAAATAAAATTTTATGTTAGAGGTCAAAAATAGTTGTCGAAATGTAACTTTTTTTTTTGAGTCGAAAATAGTAGTTCGAATTTGAATATTGTTATAAAAGTCAAATTGTAGTTACTTCTATTTAGGAAGTCAAAAAAAGTAGTTAAATGTTGGCTTGTATTTAAGACGTCAAAAATAGTAGTTAAAATCTTACTTTCATTTTAGAAGTCAAAAATAGTAGTTTATTATAAAGTTGAAAACAGTAATTAAAGCCGACTTTTTGTATAAAATGCAAAAATAATATTTAAATTTTGGCTATTATTTAAGAAGTAAAAATAGTAGTTAAATTTTAACTTTCATTTAAGAAGTCAAAACTAGTATTTAAATAGTAAAAATAGTAGTTCATTGCAAAGCTGAAAATAGTAGTCAAAGCCGAATTTTTATATAAAATGCAAAAATAGTATTTATATTTTGGCTATTATTTAAGAAGTCAAAAATAGTAGTTTATTAAATAAGTAAAAACTATTAGGAAACATTTTGCTTTTATTATTTTGTTATCGTACTTTTATTTAAAAAAATTTATCGATTTTTTTTTATTTTAAAATAGTAGAACTGAAAATCTGATTTTTAATTTAGAAGTCAAAAACAGTTGACTTTCATCTTAAAAGCCAAAAAAGCAGTTAAATTTCGAAACTTTTTCCAAAACTCGCAATCGTTACGATCCCTGAAAAAAACTTATTATGCTTTGTTGACCTTTAACAGTAACAAAACCAAAACTAAGCATACGTGAAAAAATCACAACAAAAAAATGCTAAGTAAAGCCAAAACGCATTCAATGTCAGCGCTCCAAGTTGGCTTAAAAACTGGTCCGTCTTTTTTTACTCAGAAAATGCATTTTCAATCAGAGCGTTGGAATGTGATTTGATTAAATTGAAAATTATCGAACACGCATTCACACATAACTGCACACGCCGATAAAAAATACACATAGATATATAATCACTTTCCGCGTGTTTGGTATTCCGTCTAAAAATATGTCATTGTTTATTTTTTTATTTTTATCTTTCATAATATGCAAATACATATTTTTATTTTATTGGGAATTGCCATTAAAATTGAACCAAATTTGAGGTTATTCGCATATTCAATCAAGTTCAACTACTTTCTAAATAGTTTTCAAACAACTATGGTTAATTTATATATTGAACTGAAAGTTTCTTTTGTAACAAAATTAGGCAGACTTTGAACAGGAAGTGAATTAAGCGTTGTTCATATAAAAGTTTGGAAGTGCAGAAGCTTTTTGAAAGATAACAATGTTATTATAATATTATTAAAGCTCCCGCATAATAGCAGGAACGAACTGATAAAGCAAGCATGCTCTTGGTGCAGTAAAGTCTTGCTTCTGCTATGCAAAACTTGTAGGCAGACGAAGCAATACAGAAAAACGAGGGAGAGGCGGATATCAGCTAAGGACTATCATCATCCTTTGTGGAGTCTTCAATCACTTCTTATGAGGATTTTTTAGATAAGACTTAAAAGGTCTAAAACAGTCTTCACTGCTTTTATTTTTCGCCTTGTCAGCGTTGTTACTGATGTCGTCTATATCCGAGGGTCTTGGATAAAAAAACAACTCCAAAATTTGTGCAGTAAGGACAATTGGCTTTAGGGTCAGTGGGGAGCATGATTTTCAGTGAAGGTTGTACTAGAAACGCTTGAATGCGGTGCTTTAATTGGAAATAAATTAATGGTAAATTAGTGTTTTCTTCGGAAGCTACAACAGCTTATTTAGGTCTCACCATTCGCAATGGAGGAGCTCGAGCTAAAAAAAATTGAGTCATTTCTTATAATCGCTTAGAGACTAGCTATTAGTTCAAAGTATATAAAAGAACCTATCTCTGTTACGTAAGCTCGGTAAGAATAAATCGTACCTTGTACTGAAACTCTTAATACGATGGTGATATCGGTGTTCTGTACCCTATACAGCTTCAACAAGGACGACTTTTTTCAATGAGGAAACCATTGGTCGTAGCTGCATCCACTTAGCAGGTCTTGTGGTAAACAAATCAGCAGAAACGGGAGGTTTGAATAAAATCTTCACTGAGGTCTTTGCAAAAATGCCCAGCTTCCAACTCCAAATCCATTCTATCGAAATCGCTTAGTTCTCTAAGTGATATCAAGCGATAAGAGATCGTCGTAGATTGCTTTAAAGGAATAAACTTTAAACCCTCTGCTGCATACTCATTTTCAGATAGTAGCTTTAAGGCTTGAAAGACTGCTGAGCCTGGAGGTTACCACTGAAAGTTTTCCGCTCAGGCGGAGAAGGTGAAATGGGTATGTTAGAAATTCCAAACTTTAAACACACTTAGCCCTAATGAGGCTAATAACTAGAGATCTATACCAAATAGCTTAAGTGCATTTTTAAGTATGGCCACTAGTCAACTTACATTCTTAGAAGCCTTTGGTTTGCCTTGAGGCCAGAGCCGGTAATTGGGGAGCGGCGTTCATTTTCTTACAAAGGCCGCAAGATTTACATGACTACCGGGAGAGCTGATTTTCTAGCATTGATTCATTGAACTGCAGTTCTTTTACTAGATAGACCAGTTCAGATGCCATCCGGGAATAGTATTGGCTTTTAAAAAATCAATAAATCGAGATGTCTTACCAAAAACTTAAGGATGGAGTTCTCTCACTCAAAACTGGGATTTGCAAGGAGCGGATTGGGGTGGTATTAATGTTGGTCCGGTCGCATGCATAGGTAAGTTTTGATTGTTTTAAAGGGTTCATCAGGTTGAAGTCTCAAATTCAATTTAATTGAGCTGACATCCAAAACTAGCTTAACCGACACTCAATTTTGGGGCTGCGAACCGTTGACTTCCAATTTTTCCAATTTGCTCAATATTTTCCATTATTCTTTTTGTTGTTCCTAAAGTATTTCCCGCCTGCTCAGTGCACACGTATACTCCTGGATATAAATGACTCAGGGTTATACTGAATTAGCAGCTCGTTTATAGGTTAAACAGATTTCGGTGAAATCACCCAGATGTGCTTAAAATATCGAGCATACGTGTATTTGGGTTCATATCTGTACTGCTGTGCAGTGCTTCATTTTTAATTATTCCTTTATCTCAGCCGCCTAAGCCGGAACTTTTTCTTCAAATCCGTCTCGGTTTTACTGCTGAAGTCATCATTTTTCTCTAAACATAATCAATCTCAATCATCATGAATTTTCTTAGCTGAAGAGCGCAAAAATAAAACCAAACAAAGGCTTCCACAAAAAATTATTTCATACACCTTCCCAACTACCTTTTAATAATGCTACCGCGCACACAATGATCGCAGATAACAAGTGAAAAGTAGCCATTTACACTAAAGTTCAATGAATGGAAGACACTGGGCAAATAGGCAAATTGCGAAGGCACGTGCCAAGGCAACGGGAAAAGTCGTGACTGCAACACACGTGGCAAAGCTGCAGTACAATGCATGCCATGGAGCTATAGGAAAAACACCATTATACACAACAATTGCCGCAACAAACGTGAGTGCCACTTGGTGAATAGCGAGTGTATGAAGTAGGAGTGGAAAATGCATACACAATGCAGGTACCGAACACATAAAAGTTTGCGTTTGTGTAGCCCGTACAAGCCCTATAGTCAAATCAATCAGTTTTAGACTACCTTAAAACTAGTGTCAATCCCAAGCCAAGCGAGTCCTCCGACGTAAAATACCTTTCTTTTATTGGAAACAATTATTTTTTTAGTAAAAAAATTTTTTTTTTATCTTATTTTACTTTATTATATTTTATTTTATTTTGCTGTATTTATATAATTTTTTTTATATTACTTTATTTTATTTCATTTTATTCTATTTTATTTTATTGCATTTTATATTATAATTCATTATAGTTCATTCTATTTTACTTTATTTTATTTTATTTTGTTTTATTTTATTTCATTTTATTTTATTTTGTTTTATTTTATTTCATTTTATTTCATTTTATTTTATTTTATTTTGTTTTTTTAATTTTATTTTATGTCAGTTTACTTTATTTTATTTTACTTTTTTATTTTATTTTTATTTTATTTTATTTTTTATTTTATTTTATTTTATCTTATTTTATTTTATTTTATTTTATTTTATATTATTTTATTTTATTTTATTTTATTTTATTTTATTTTATTTTGTTTTATTTTATTTCATTCTATTTTATTTTATTTTATTTTATTTTATTTTATTTTATTTTATTTTGTTTTATTTTATTTCATTTTATTTCATTTTATTTTATTTTATTTTGTTTTTTTAATTTTATTTTATGTCAGTTTACTTTATTTTATTTTACTTTTTTATTTTATTTTATTTTATTTTTTATTTTATTTCATTTTATCTTATTTTATTTTATTTGATTTTATTTTCATTTATTTTATTTTACTTTATTATATCTTATTTTGCTTAATTTTTTATTTCCTTATTTTCTTTTTTTATTATACTTTTATTTTTTTTCATTTTATCTTATTTTATTTTATTTCAATTTATTTTATTTGCTTTTTTATTTAATTTTTTGTTTTTTTATTTAATTTAGTTTATTTTATTTTATCTTATTTTATATTAAAAATCAAAAAAATTGTTGGTACAAAAAAGCAATTATTTGATTTTATTTTACTATATTTTGATGCATTTTATTTTATTTTGTTTTATCCTGATTTATTTTATTTTTTCTTATTTTATTTTATTATATTATATTTTATTTTGTTGTCTTTCATTTCATTTTATTTTATTTCATTTTATTTTATTTTATTTTCTTTTATTTCATTAGATTTTATTTTATTTTATTTTAATTTATTGGTTTTTTATTTTATTTTATTTCATTTTATTTTATTTTATCAAGAAATTATTATAATGAATTGAAAGAGATCTAAGCAGATATGAACACATTGTAACTCTCAAACTGTGGTTTTCTGGTTAATACTAGTTTGGTCCCTTTCGGCCTAGTTTCACCACATTCACTGACTAAATTGCTCTTCCACTGTGTTGCGCAAACTAACTCAAATCTCATTGTGAACAATGCATTTTGAGGCATACATGTGTGAATGTGAGTTACTTCATAATTGCGCCTCATTTTCTGCACAAAGTGACGTTTTAAAACGCTCGCATGCCACCGCCACAACGTCAGCTACCCAATTGCTAACATATCTTTTTTGGTTTTTTTCTTATGCTTTGCTTTACACGCACGCTCGTTTGTTGATGTAATTTTCGCAAATTATTTCATTTTAAAATTGTTTTTATTACTACGGCTGGCGGCATACTATTTAACTATTTTTTCCACTATTTTTTGCTTCTCAAAAATGTATTATTAAATAACTGGCGGTGTGTAGAGTTTACGAGCGCATATTTTGTGACAATTACATAAATATATTTTTAGCGCATGTTTGTGCGCTTACACGCAATGATTTTTAATTTTTAAACTTTTTTTTTTAGAAAATAAATTAAATATGGATCTAACATAATGGCTCTTTAGTATGTTGGAAATGGTATGAACATGCTTTAACTTTTGTTATATAATTATCTCAAATGCACGTAATAGTTATACTTTATAAGTATGAATTTGTCATTTCATTTAGGTAAACACAATAGCGTTTTTTAATTCATAATTTGTTTAGTCTGGTGTTCAAAAGTCAGTCTTGGGTTAGCATTGAGGTCGCGGTCATAGAGATCAAGTTCGTTGCTTAAGTCTTTAGTATCATGTAAGCCTGATCTATAGTCATAGAGGCAATTCCGCTCTGTCGCAACTATTAAATCAACTATTTGTGGAGTTGGTGGAGTCACGGAATAAGGAGGCGGAATCACGGAATAAGGAGCCGGAGCTTTATTGCCCCAGCTCTTACATGCGTGACTTAGTTGCTTAAGATAATAACGCTCCTTTCTGATGACGACCATGGAGTTATAATAACTACGATTTAAATGAAAGTATATCAATTTTTAGTGAAAGTATCCTTCCCGGTTTGGTAATGTCGAAACGAAATGAAAAGGCTTACCTCGCTTTTAATATCCTTACTGAAACTGGGCTAAATGGGGCAAAAGCATAAAAGCTATAAGAAAGCGAAGTCGAGGTGTTGGAATCCAATTGACAGCCCATTAAGCTTATTCTGTATATTGAGCAGCCTAATCAGTAGGAATCGAAATAGGAATACCCTCAGCAGTTGCCAAGATGAACATTTCATTAGCATCAGATCAGCATCTTCTTTGTCAGTTAGTTTCCCATGAGTCATATTTTGGTAGTGACTAAGGTGGCCAGATAAAGATGGTAGATCTGCTTTTGGTATCTAATTTGCTCACAAGAACTTGAAGGTTGTAGCTTTCGTGATGGCTTATCAATTTCTATTTAGGTTCGAGCTCGCTTAGTTGACTATCATTTCACCTTTTTCCAAGCTTAATTAAAAGAGAGTCCAATTAATTAAAAAGCACTTTTCCATATAGAAAAACATTGAAACAATTTAAAAAAATTTCTCAAATTCACTCAAATGGGAAATAGTAAAAGTAGCACAGTGACGAAACAGCGGGGAACATCGAAGTAGTAAAATTCATTCGGTGAAACATTTTAGGTGCAACAACTTACACAAAAAGCAGAGTCGGTTTTTTCAAATGTTATGTGAAAACATATAAAAGCGCATGTAAGCCCATATCTATGAGACACATACAAATGCACTAAGCAAACTACTTTGGAAGCTACATACAAAGTGCAATACTTTTTGACTTTTTTAAATTTAATTACGTCTACAATTTACATAATAAAAGCGCCGATTGGCAACGCAGAAAAAAATAAAAATCAAAAGCAATAAAACAAACAAAACTGTAAACAATGAAATCGATGAATGCATCACAATACGTACATTTGGAGCTGCGAAACCAATAAAAATTAAAACCATTCCATGCATGAGGTGCTTGTCTCATCAAGAAAACATGCGAAATGCTAACCAACTTAATTCACCGAATTCAAAACAGAAAGTTTTAAATACACAACAAATGAACCGCAAACCAATAAAATTAACAACAACAACACACACAAATTTTAGTAAATACCCAACGAGAATTTTTGTAAATTTTTTTAGGAGTAACTAAATCTAAACTTGCTTTAGCAAGTTATAAACATTTTCAGCAATTTATAAACATTTTCAGTATTAAATTTATTTTTTTAGTTTTAAAGTAAACTTTAGAAACGATTTTTTATAAATCATTTAACTTTATAAGTGAATCGCAAATGTTTTCGAAGGACCAGCGATTTTTAATTCCAAGTTTTCATTTCGTATTACGTTATGTCTTTTAGTGAGGGATTCGTAATTAATCGATTAAAACAATTTACATTTTTTACCATTAATCAAAGCTGTTGATTAATCGGATTATGATAGGAGGGGACCCGCATGATTACTGTTTACTCAAAAAAACTTAATTGAAATCTAATTTCATTTATTTTTTACGAGCTAGTTAAAATTAATTGAGATGTGAATAATAAATAAAATAATTGTTTTAAGTAGTCGACTTTGATTATTTTCTAATTGATGAATTGAGCAAGTCTATATTAATTGGCATGTTCGAATAATTGACTAGTCGCCCATTCCCTAGTTTAGTTTTAGATTACAATATATATTTTCCTAGGGATTTATGATCAATCGATTAAACAAACTACTAATTGATATTTGTTTTCATTTATCGAAGCTGTTGATTAATAAGATTCTGATCAGTGAGGTCCCGAATAATTACTGTGTACTCAAAACAAAAACTTTATTGAAATTTGATTATTCATTTCTTTCGCGCTAATTGAAACTAATCAGATTGTGAGTGATCAGTCAATTAATTCATCGATTATGATTATTTTCTGATCGATGAATTAATCAAGTCCTGGTTAATTGGTGATTAATAACACATCCCTATTTTAGTTTTGCATTACAAAATATATTTGCCTATGGATGTATAATCAGTCGCTAAAGTAAACTTTTAATTGATATTTTTTTTGATTAATCAAAGCTGTTGACTAAACAGATTCTGATTATTCATTTCTTTTGAGTTAATGAAAACTAAACAGAATGTGACTGATGATTTAATTAATCATTTTGCTTAATTGATTTTGATTATTCTCTGGCTGACGCATTAATCAAGTGTAGGTTAATTGGCATGTTCGAATAATTAATTAATCGCACATCGCTATTTTGGTTTAGTGTTACAATATATAATTGTCAATTGATGTATGAATAATCGATTTAACAAAATTTTAATTAATCATTTTTTGGATTAATCAAAGCCAATAATTACTGTTTATTAAAAAAAAAAAATTATGGAAATCGGACTTTATTCATTTCTTTCGAGTTAATTAAAATTCATCAAAATGTGGCTAATCGGTAAATTAATCGATTGTGATTATTCTCTAATTAATAAATTAATCAAGTTGACACGATCAAATAATTGATTATTCGCACATCCCTCATTTATTTCTATACCCTTACTTTAATTTTTAATTCATACGATTGAATACACATTATAATATTAAATAAAAATGCGATATCTAAAGTCATGTTATAATATAACGCTTACTTTCAAAAAATTTTGTAAACGAAAAATAAGTATTTTGTAAGCTTAACATTTAGTTCGGTAAGCCTTTTAAAAATTCACTTCACATTTACTTTGCATATTGGGTATCTTACTGCGTGCCTTCACGTATGTAAATGAAAATAAAAGTGACAAACGCGAAAGTCCACAGTGCATGCGAAGATAAAAAATAAATCCAAAATATGTACTACGCATGCGCATGTACGGCTCACACAAGCTGTTGAGTATTTTGTTGCGTCACTCCCCTCTTCTTTTGTATAATTCAGTAGCCACTTAGCACTTTGGTACTAAAAAATAATAAAACTATTTCCTGCACTTAATTTTACTACATAATTCATATAAGCGTGTTTTTTTTATATATTTATCTTTTAATTTTTGAAGTGAAACTTCTTGGACAGTTATGTGATGATTAGATTGAGGGTGAAATTTAAATTATGTGCATATTAGTCGGCTCTTACGACCGGTATGCCTACCTCGGGCATATTTTAAACCTCTAACCCACAGGGGTTGGACCCTCAGGTAGGCGTGCTTACATAACATAAGTTGATGTGATAAGTGCACAACTCGTTAACTATGGGGAAAGCTATGGGAAAGCCCATATGACAAACAATGAAGGCTATTCAGTGCACAAGTTTCCTTTTTCTGGGTTTTTACCATTCCAGGTATAACTGTCTTTTTTTGGGATGTAGTATTGTAGACTTGATAGGTAACTGTGCATTCATACGTGAGCGAGGGCATAGAGACCTTAAGTTGGCGATTACAAAAAAAAACGCTACGTTTTTTTTTATCAGAAACTATATAAAATTTCCTTTAATATGTATGTATTCGTTCAATCAAATTGGACCAAATCATGCAAGTTTTATTCTATTGAAAACGAAAAATTTTATAAGCTTACCAAACTTTTGGTGGATGTCTAGAACAAAAAAAAATTTTTGAGATTGGGGAACATTGTTTTTTGGACTTTTGGCATCATAAAAGTGAAAAAAGTTACACTGTGCGTTGGAAGAATGTGCTTAAATAATAAAAAATAATAATTAAAAAAAGTAGAATTTAAAGTCAAAAAATATAAATAAGAGTTGAAAAATAAAAAAAATGCTCTCCGAAGACTTCTAAAAAGCTACTTTAGCTTTTATTACTTTTTCTCACCTACTTTTTTCCCCGAGACCTGTTTGTTGATTTATTAAAGATTTTGTATTGTTGCTTTTTAGCTATGTGTCATATGGTAAATGATATTTTTTCCTTAAAGTTAAGGAAGTTTAACTTCTACCAAATGACTGCCCACACTCATGTTTGTCTTATTTAATTATTCATATTTATGACACCTGTTTTATTGTTGTTTTAAGACTTTTGTAAATTTTTCACTTCACATTCATGCACGTCATATTGCTCTCACAATTTAACGCCACATCGGTAGGTTGTTAAGTGGTCGTCGGTGTATATCAGGTAAGTGTTAATTATGCTATGTATGTTATCTTCTTATGGAATTATGAATATTTTTTGCTCCGTTTTCGGTTGTATAAAATAAATGACGAAAAGTGAAATTCTGACACTTTCGCTTTCAGTTTCTCAATTTGTGGACGTGCGTCCAATATCGATTTTATTATGGTTTTTGCTTACATTTTAAGTGCAACGAAGGGGAATGTAAACAGTAAATCCTTGAAAAGAAAGTAGTAATTTTGGGAGATGCCTAAAAAAATTAGTTTAAACAAATACTTTTCGAATATTCACATTTAATAAAACCGATTGAAGCGTAAAAGGTCCAAACTTTTTACAACTTGAGCTTTTAGAGCTTAATACTAAAATTACAACAAATTAACAGAACACTGTACCTCAAAAGCTTACTATAAACTCAAATCACGGTACATAAAAAAGCTTAAAGGCTTTTTAGATTTCAGAGCTTTAAACTCGTAAATTTGCTAACAACTTTAAGCTCTGAAGACTCTAAAATGGTGAAAGCGCTAAATACATGATACAAAGATTTGATCATTTAAGTAGCTCAAAGCTTTCAGCAAAAAAATTTCTTAAAGCTTGAAACTTTCAACAGCGTTTGCTTAAAACACAAATAAGAAAAAACTTTATGGAAGAAGACCGAAGTACCAAAAGAGCCATAAACAATTGTAGCTACATATATGATGAGAACAGAGCTGCGCATGTTTTCCGCTGTCTCAATTTGAAAGTTACTGTATAAAACTTATTTACTTCATATTATCAGTCCCAGAAGATCTTAACATGCAAGGTTATACCTCATTAATAAAGTCCAAAAAAAAAATTTCACACCATTACCAGAAGGCTACGCTCGTCTTAATCCTTGAGCATTCGCGCATTTATAAAATTAATAAACATCTAACTTAATAAAATCGAAAAGCTTCAGAGATTCAAACTTTTAATAACTTAAGCTTTTAAACCTTCTTAAAGCGTGTTACTAAAAAATCACAAAACTCGGCTGAGTCTATACCTTCAAAGCTTTTAAGTTCTTAAAATTTGAGTATCCTAGTGATTATAAAAAGCACAAAGTTTCAAGCAGCTTTTACCAAATAGCTAAAACTAAACTAAAGAAACGGAAAGTAAACAACTTAGAGCCATAAGTAGTTAAGGTATAACAATCAAAGAATCAAAATTTTTTAATTTCGAGCAAAGTCTTAAGCGTGAACTAGCTGAAATCTTAAAATCTTCAATTGTTCCAAAGTTGAAATAAGTTTAAAAAAATCAAACAGTAAAACCCATGGTGGCTAAAAAAAAGTTCCAAATTTTTCAAAATGGTAACTGCTTAAGCCGAATTGGGCTAAGAAAAGCGTAGTTCTTTTAAAATTCAAATTTTTTTAACAGAAAAATATTCAAAACCTTTAACCCCCATATTCGTTGGTTTATATAGCTTTTTTAAATGACATTTTCATACAAATTTTAAATTATAAGAGCTTTATACATCTTTTTTAATTTTTATAAATATGGTGGTAAAACCTTAAAGGATGGCAGTCCAAAGCCCATAAATAATTTGTAAAGCACAACTCTTCAGAAGGCTCAAATCTAAAAAATCTAAAATAAACAATACTTTTTTTTAGATGTAGATGTAGTACAGAGATAAGTTTTAAAATATTGAAGGCTCAAGACAGATAAGGCTTAAAAAAAGAGCTTAGGACTTAAGCGAAACTGTTTTCGAAAGAGTTAAAAGCTTTAAAGTTTAATTCTAAAAGTATTAAGAAATTACTTAAAGCTTAAAATATACAAACTCTGATATATTGAAGCTTTCGAAAGTTTAAAGCTCCTTTGACTTGGTGTGGGGAGTTGGCCTCTTAGTTATTATACACGCAAAGCTTTAACCAGAATTAACAGAAAATGAGAAGTTTAATCATCACAATCGAAATGTAATGCAGTCGAACAGTCCTTAAGCTTTAACAAATTGAGCGCTTCAAAAGCTTGCAAGGCTATCCAGCTATTCCAGGTTTAAAAAAATTCCTAGGATTTGAAAAAACTCAAGGTTTCAAGCATCGTGAAACTCTTAAGTAGTGAATGCTCACAATACATGAGAAAAACTTCATAACGTCAAAAGCTCAAAGCCTTAAAGTTGAGCCGTTTTGAAAATTCTTGAAAGAAAAAGATGCAAGTTTTCAAAGTTAGAAACTTGTATAAAGATATTTAAGCTTTTCAAAGTTTAAAGCTTCAAAAGAGTAAACTATAAAATTGAATTACAAATGAAATAACTAGCCGAAAAGTTTGTGCCTGGTATTCCAAGCTGCCAGTGCTTTGAGCATAACAGAATGACAGCAATATTCTCAAGCTTTTAAGGCTCAAAATATATAAATAATAACAAACTTGATGATAGCCATAAGCTCAAGGTTTTAAAATAGCTCGAAAGTAATGGAAGCTCAAAGCACCCGCAAATTAGAAAAGCTTTCAGTTTAAAGGCTTTTGTTTAAAAAAGCCTACAATTTTTTAAAGTTTAAAACTTAAAAAAAACTTAGAGCTTTCATTCTGCGTAAAATTTAGAAAGATTTTCTGCATACTGCAGCATATTTCATAATGATACGCCTGAGATTAGCACATAATTATATATTGAAACTTTTGTTATTACATGTTTAATACATACTATGCTGCAAATTGCCCACCACAAATCGTACATCCTACTAAGGTTTTTCTCTTAATTACTGCTTACTTTTTTTGAGCAACTTTTCCTTGATGTATCAATCGCAAAAGTGACGTTTCCTTCACAACAAATTTCAATAGAAACTATGAAACAAATTTGTAAAAACCACAACTATAATTTACAATTATTAACAATTTTCTTGCATGTGCCACTTTTTGCGAAGTTATGCATAAACGTAATAAATAACAGTAATATTTTTTTGCCGGTAATGTGCAAAGCAAAACTCAAAAACTTGCCTTTCACACGAAAGACTTAAGCGACAAACTTGGTTTTTTATATTCGATATGTACATAAACGGTTTAAATGTGGAAAATATTGAATGTGTTGCTAGAAAATACTATAAAAAGCAAAGAAAATTAAATATCATAAATTATTTCAAACTAATAATTGAAGACTTGCATGGACGAAAGTGTTATGTCGCAAAATTTTAATTACGAGAAAATTTAGATTATTGCCAATTGGGATGTGTTTTATGTTGTTCCTTATAGAAACATATGTCTCCCAACCTTGTCTTATTTAATGCTGTCGTTCGCTATTTTTGTGAAGTATTTTTTACCGCAGCCTCAAAGATCGAAGTTTGTTGGATCTGAAGCCTTTAGTTGATGTGGCTTTGGATAATGCTTGAGCTTTTCCATGGGATTATTTTAAAAATTCTGGGAATTGGGCTATAGCTCGTTGCACTATTATCATGTCTGCACAAAGCATAGTCTGAAGGTTCTATTGTTTCCGAATGACACCAAGAGGTCCTTGCTAAAGGAAGTCAAAGTCAGACATTACCGATAAGCACTACTAATATCTCCAACGTAACTGTATATACACTAGGCTATGATGAAAATAAATTTTTTTGGCTAGAAGATTTTTGTCTCTCTAAAATACAATATAATTTAATTTCATTCATTTTGAGGCAGCTCTCAAGTCTTTTAAATAATTAAATTAATGTATATACGTACATATATCACTCCTGAACGGCTGCACCGATTCTAATTCTTTTTTGTTGCGTTTGCCATTGTCAGGATAAGGTGTTTATAAAGAAAAAATAAAGAAAATTTTGCTGGTCTTGAGATATCTACCAAAATGTGAACCCTCATAGTCCTGGAGGTGGAGTGGAAGGTCGATGTAGAAATAGAGGAAAAAGGGAAATTGAAATGAAAAGGAGAGAGAAATCTAGAGTGAGTGAGAAAGAGGAATGTAAAAGGAAATCGAGTAGGAGGCGGAGGAAGAGTTTTAGGATGATCATGCATATTAAGCAAAAAAAGTACTGTTCCTACAAAAATAACTAAAACACAACGAAATTTTCATGAAAGTTGATTGGTATGGATAGAAAGCGGAGAAGACTGGGAATGAGGGAGAAATAAAAAGGTAAAAAACAAAAAAATTAGGAAGGCAAATAGGTTTAAAATGCCCAATCTAAAGCTAAAGAGGGTGTTTCGAGTGTTAGAAGTTAGTTTTTGGGCAATACAGCGTCTTTCGGGTTTGCTATCAATTAATAAAATGCGATAGTTTGAATAAAATTAAATTTTGCTTAATGGTGTTTTATAATACTAAGGTGTACCCTCGGAAGTCAATGAAAAGTCAAGATTTTTTTAATATTAAAAATTGTATTATAAGATTTGAAAAAGCTTGCTTTGACAGATTGAAATCAATAAAGTTAGCCAAATAAAATGGCTAAGAGACACAAAGATTGCGTATAGGTACATTGAAACTAATTTTCTCCAGGAGTCTGGGAGAGTCAAGGACCCCTTTGAATAATGGTGTACACGAAGGTTAGCAACATGACAAATCTGTAGCTTTCCAAAGTTTGTAAATTTATCAGTTTCAGGCGGGCTGTATAAGCCGGAACCGGAACTGTTAAAAACAACAACAACCGGGTTATGAAAGTTCAGACACCGCAAAGCAAAATGTATTCAACAAAGTGTGTTTGAATTAGACGTTTCTCTCAATTGGAACAAAACCACGATGTCAAACAGAAAATATCTTTAACCCTTTTTAAACTAATCTTTTCGGTTTAGAACCCTTTCAAAAAAAATTTCGAATAATTTTTGTTTTAAATTTTCAAAATTTCAATATTTCTTCTCCTTTAAAATAATCTTTTCAGTTTAAAATCCTTTAAAAACCAAATTTCGAATACCTTTTGTTTTAAATTTTCAAAATTTCAATATTTCTTCTTCTTTAAAATAATCTTTTCAGTTTAAAATCCTTTAAAAACCAAATTTCGAGTACCTTTTGTTTTAAATTTTCAAAATTTCAATATTTCTTCTTCTTTAAAATAATCTTTTCAGTTTAAAATCCTTTAAAAACCAAATTTCGAATACCTTTTGTTTTGAATTTTCAAAATTTCAATATTTCTTCTTTTTTAAAATAATCTTTTCAGTTTAAAACCCTTTAAAAAACAAATTTCGAATACCTTTTGTTTTAAATTTTCAAAATTTCAATATTTCTTCTTCTTTAAAATAATCTTTTCAGTTTAAAACCCTTTAAAAACCAAATTTCGAATAATTTTTGTTTTAAATTTTCAAAATTTCAATATTTCTTCTTCTTTAAAATAATCTTTTCAGTTTAAAACCCTTTAAAAAACAAATTTCGAATACCTTTTGTTTTAAATTTTCAAAATTTCAATATTTCTTCTTCTTTAAAATAATCTTTTCAGTTTAAAATCCTTTAAAAACCAAATTTCGAATACCTTTTGTTTTAAATTTTCAAAATTTCAATATTTCTTCTTCTTTAAAATAATCTTTTCAGTTTAAAACCCTTTAAAAACCAAATTTCGAATACCTTTTGTTTTAAATTTTCAAAATTTCAATATTTCTTCTTCTTTAAAATAATCTTTTCAGTTTAAAACCCTTTAAAAAACAAATTTCGAATACCTTTTGTTTTAAATTTTCAAAATTTCAATATTTCTTCTTCTTTAAAATAATCTTTTCAGTTTAAAATCCTTTAAAAACCAAATTTCGAATACCTTTTGTTTTAAATTTTCAAAATTTCAATATTTCTTCTTCTTTAAAATAATCTTTTCAGTTTAAAACCCTTTAAAAAACAAATTTCGAATACCTTTTGTTTTAAATTTTCAAAATTTCAATATTTCTTCTTCTTTAAAATAATCTTTTCAGTTTAAAACCCTTTAAAAAACAAATTTCGAATACCTTTTGTTTTAAATTTTCAAAATTTCAATATTTCTTCTTCTTTAAAATAATTTTTTCAGTTTAAAACACTTTAAAAAACAAATTTCGAATACCTTTTGTTTTAAATTTTCAAAATTTCAATATTTCTTCTTCTTTAAAATAATCTTTTCAGTTTAAAACCCTTTAAAAACCAAATTTCGAATAATTTTTGTTTTAAATTTTCAAAATTTCAATATTTCTTCTTCTTCAAAATAATCTTTTCAGTTTAAAACCCTTTAAAAAACAAATTTCGAATACCTTTTGTTTTAAATTTTCAAAATTTCAATATTTCTTCTTCTTTAAAATAATCTTTTCAGTTTAAAACCCTTTAAAAACCAAATTTCGAATAATTTTTGTTTTAAATTTTCAAAATTTCAATATTTCTTCTCCTTTAAAATAATCTTTTCAGTTTAAAATCCTTTAAAACCCAAATTTCGAATAATTTTTGTTTTAAATTTTCAAAATTTCAATATTTCTTCTTCTTTAAAATAATCTTTTCAGTTTAAAACCCTTTAAAAACCAAATTTCGAATAATTTTTGTTTTAAATTTTCAAAATTTCAATATTTCTTCTTCTTTAAAATAATCTTTTCAGTTTAAAACCCTTTAAAAACCAAATTTCGAATAATTTTTGTTTTAAATTTTCAAAATTTCAATATTTCTTCTTCTTCAAAATAATCTTTTCAGTTTAAAACCCTTTAAAAAACAAATTTCGAATACCTTTTGTTTTAAATTTTCAAAATTTCAATATTTCTTCTTCTTTAAAATAATCTTTTCAGTTTAAAACCCTTTAAAAACCAAATTTCGAATAATTTTTGTTTTAAATTTTCAAAATTTCAATATTTCTTCTCCTTTAAAATAATCTTTTCAGTTTAAAATCCTTTAAAAACCAAATTTCCAATACCTTTTGTTTTAAATTTTCAAAATTTCAATATTTCTTCTCCTTTAAAATAATCTTTTCAGTTTAAAACCCTTTAAAAACCAAATTTCGAATACCTTTTGTTTTAAATTTTCGAAATTTAAATATTTCTTTTTCTTTAAAATAATCTTTTCAGCTTAAAACAATTTAAAAAACAAATTTCGAATAATTTTTGTTTTAAATTTTCGAAATTTAAATATTTCTTCTTCTTTAAAATAATCTTTTCAGTTTAAAACCCCTTAAAAAACAAATTTCCAATAAATTTTGTTTTAAATTTTCAAAATTTCAATATTTCTTCTTCTTTAAAATAATTTTTTCAGTTTAAAACAATTTAAAAACAAATTTCGAATAATTTTTGTTTTAAATTTTCAAAATTTCAATATTTCTTCTTCTTTAAAATAATTTTTTCAGTTTAAAACAATTTAAAAACAAATTTCGAATAATTTTTTCGACTTTAATGCAAATAAAGGAATTTTAGAGAAAATTCTGTTGTAAAAGCAGGAGTCTATTGTTGATACTAAACTAACTTCGTTACTAGTAGAGAACGATCGAAATTCGGGTATTTTGAGTTTTGTGGAAGTCAATTATTGAAAGCGGTAAGTCTTCATATCTGCGTTAGGTCTCAGCCAATTCAGGTTTAAAGTGGATGTTGGTCCACTGTCTAGATGACAAATGAAAGATTCTGGAAGACACGAAACGCAACTCAAGTTGCCCTGAAAGTCATAGCTTTTTTTTAATAAAATAACATAAACTGTAGGATCTCACCACAAATCCAATAAAAAAAAGTCTGACAGAGAAGATTTAGTGAATTTCCCTAATATCAAAGTTTTCAAAAGTTTTAAATTTCCAGATGCTGAAAGTAATAGTTATACATAAACTTGTTTGCTTTCCGTATTTTTGAAAATATTCTATCAGGAATTTTCCATTATTCCTTGTCAAATTTGGTGTCATGGCAGACCGGCTTTCGGCTTTCGGCAATTTTCAGTGTTGCCTTTCATTTTCTTAATATTCAAAAAAAAAGAACTGCAAAAAAAGGAAACAAGACGAATATGAAAGCAAGAAACTCTCATAGCAAAGTTGAAAGCAGAGAAGATTCCTCAAACAAGTATGACGACACCATGGACGAAATAATTAAAAAACTTTTTCGAAGAACTCCCAGCGCTCGATATAGACAAAGAGCTGCCAAATGCGATAGAGACGTGAAGTAAGAAGCATAATTCGAAAAATGGGATTTGGCCAATATGAGCAAACTACGTCGCTTGTGCATGAATGGATACCCCCAAATTTCCGATGGGAGCTTTAGGAAACCAAATAAAGTTAAAGTGGTAACATATGCGGCTTGCAACATGCGCCTTCTTGCGCGAAAAGTATCTTTTCAATATTACCTTGCTAAATTGACATTTAATAATCGCACTTCTTTATTTCTATAGCAACTTTAGTACCACTATTTTATACCTACATATACCTTGAAAGAGTTCTGCACGCCGAACAACAATTGCTTGCTGATTAATGTCACTTACCGCTAGCAAATATGGATGCAATTTCCTTTTGTTGTTTTTATTGCTGCTGCTATTGTGAGTTTGTTACAACTCTGGACGTTGATTTACGTGGTTTGCATTAAATATAAGTGCATTGGTTTTAATTAACGGTATTTGTTAGTTGCTATTTGTATGTATGTATGGGTGTACATACATATGTGCTAGTAGATTTCTTGTGGTTTGTGCTGTCAATTGCAATTTTAAATTACTTAGACACTACAAATAAAGTTGAATGCTGCCACTGTTGCTTATGCTGTTGGAAAGAAAAAAAAAATTTAAAACCACATAAGCCTCTGGCTCGGCAACAATAACCACACTGCAGTGGCTGATGGAAATTGCTATGCAACTTTTTTCTATCTTTCTTGCTTAGTTGCAACAACAAAACAAAGTTGCAAATGTTGGCAATCTCGTAATACTTGTCCAGCATGCAGTAGGTAGTTGGTCGATTTTTTTATAGCGAAAATGCGGATTTCCTTATCGAGCACGCGAAGCGAGTATGAACACAAATTAATAAATATGTATGCGTAAGCAAGCAACAACTAATATGAATAAAGTGCCAACAAGCGGTAATTAAAACGCGCACACACACAAGCATAGGTGAGGCATAAATATTTGTTGTAAGCAAAAAAGTCACTTCAACAGCCAAACGTGCGTAAAACAGTGGAAATTCCTGCTTTGAATGCACACACACGCACACGCGCACAGTGATGCCGTCGGTGCCTGCAGCGCACTCTGTTTCAGCTGAAACACTCAATTTATTGCCACATCGTATGCTACCACACTTACTTATTACAATAACTATGCGATTTTGTATTTGCTTTTGTCACTGCATAGTCACTAGTCACTAGTCACTCAACAAACACGCTAGCCGCCTGCAAGCATTTTCCTTTATTTTGCTTCATTTATTGCACTTGCCCGCTGTCATTTTGTTGCTATTTGCTAACGGTGACTGGACCAAATATACTCCTTTCGAATTTGAAAATTCATTATCGAATTTTTATTTTTTGTTTATTTTTTTTTCCACTTTTATTTACACATTCCATTTTTGCCCGGCCTTTCAATTTTTTCGCTCTTAAACAACAACAAGTTTAAATATTGCCAAATGACGTTGAATAACCGTCGGCGTATGAGTAATGTATTGGAGAGTTTTATAGTTTAAGCTAAATTTGGGCCAAGCTTGTTATAAACCCGCACTTTGCGATTAGTCACAATTGCTGCATTTATAATTTGTGCGCGTGCTTTGTTTTAAAATTTTTTTTTTTAGTATTTCTTTTTTTATTATTTTTTACTGGTGGAACGGCAGATCTTTTCCTGTCTGTATATTGACCTGCCAATATTTGAGAAAATGTATCTCCCTCTTCAAGTTCTTTTTTTTTATACCGTATTTTCCCTCTCTTCCATTTCTTCTTCCTCCTTTTTTGCCAATCGCTTTTCCTTTTCTTTTTACTCCCTCAGCCAATGCCTTCTATTTCTCTTCCTTTTGCTACTCATAGTCGTTTTTCTCTTCCCAATTTATACTTATATCTATGCCTGTTTCATTCCCAAATCTATTACTAATTTAGTTTCTATTACCATTCTGCTACCATTTCTTTCTTTCCTCTTATTCTATTACTCTTACTCATACTATTACTATTCTATTCCAATTTTTATTCCTGTCTATAATGGGTTTTATCAGCTATCAGCGGCGGGAAATAATTGTAATAGAGTTTTCTGATCTCTATCGATTTTATCGAAATTTACTTGCAAATTCCGACCAAATCGATTGAATTCTCTCATGATCTATTACATTTCTCCCGTCTGATAGACCCCAATATATTTCTATTCTACTACTATTCTCATGACTAGTCCTGCTTTTATTTCCATTCCCATTATTATTCTTATTCCTATTCTAATCTATTTTCCTATTATATTGCCATTTCTACAGCTATGTATTTCATTTTCTATTTTTATTGCTATTACCATTTCGATTCTCTTCTATTCCTATTCCTTTTGCAATTTCTATTAATACTTCGATTTTTATTCCCATTTATAACCGTTTCTATCTATTCGCATTCTATTACCATTTGTATAACCAGTCGTATTTTATAACTATGCGTATTACTAACCCTTTTCCTATTCCTATTCTATTGCTTGTCGTATTCCCATTCCCAGTTCTATTAAATATTCTATTGCTATTAATATTTCTCTTACTCTACCCTTTCTTACCTTTCCACGTTTCTTTCTAAACTTCTTCTACCTCTAAATCTTTCTCTCCGTCTCTCTTTCTCTCTTACTCTTTTTTTTTGCTTTGCTTCTCTGTATTTCAAGTATTAGCTAGATATTATAAAATATCATAGGGACATATGTATAAAGGGAACTAGTAGGAGCCCGAGACATGCTCATATTCAATATCAGGCTTAAGCATAAAAACATCCACCAAGCCACAAGTTACCATAGACGCACGACATGTTTCTAGCGGGTTAGTATAAGGTAAATATCGCGGAATCAGACCTGTTAAATTTGATTAGTTATTAGTAATCAATTAATTAGATAGTTTTTTAATTAATGATGATTATTTTAATTGTTTTTCAAGCAAAAGCAATTAGTAATTGATTACGATTAAAAATATCAAAAAAAAAAAATTTCAAAAATTTCAAAAACATCAGAAAAATTCAAAAATAATCAAAAAAAGTGGTTTTGATTACTTTTGATTATTTGTGATAATTTTTTGTTTTTTATTTTATTTTAGTGTTTTTTCAGTTCTGTTGATATGTATATTTATATGCTTCTGCAACAATGCTGAAAAAACTCAAAAATAATCAGAAAAAATAAAAAATAATCAAATTAATCGAAAGAACTTTTTTTGATTATTCTTGATTTTTTTTTAATGATCGTAAAAAATTATTATCTTCTTTGATTATTTTTTTAATTAATTAGAAAATAATCATTTAAATTTTTAAGTAATTGGTAATCAATCATTAAATGGGTTCATCAAACCGGTAATCATTACCATCAGCTATGTAGGTCTGTTCTTATTTTAAAATTCCAAACTCTTGGAAAGAATCCCTTAAAAAAAAAGACTTAAAAGGGATGTGTGTCGACGATTTTCCACGCGGTCTTCTTGTGACGGTAAAAAGGGTTATACTGTTACTGGTGGTTCTTTCCCGGATAGCATACTCAGCGAGAGATCACTCTAATTTAAAATATTCTTGAAAAATGCCCTACTGCAGAATTTTTTTTCATAAACGCTCCAATTCCGAATTTGTTTCAAGAACGCACTAGTTCAAGTGAATATGTTCTCACATTTTGTTTGTTAAGGCGTTTTTAAAACTCTTCAACAAATTTTTTAAGTAGGGCGGTAATGAAAAAAATTCTGAGGTAAAGCGTTGTTCACACAATTTTTAATTTAGAGCGTTTTTAAAACTATTTTTTAATACTGTAAACTTCACCTCGTCTGCGACATAGAAAAAAATATTCTTGATCGGAACAAAATAACATCGAAGTTAAGACAAATTAAAACTTCACATTGTTCGGAGGCATGGCACCGCCCAATTTTGCAATAGTTTGTGTTGTCTGAGTTGAACCCAGTATTCATACAGATGGTTTGAGAACTTTGTAGATGGGTTGAGAACTTTGAAGATCGGTTGAAAACTTGGACGTCTATTTGTTTATGAGATTTTCTTTTTTAGTCAACTATTTTTGCAATTTTTTTTTACTTTCACTTGTTGGCTTTTGAAAACTTGAAACAATTTTAATTTTTTTTCATTTCAAGCCGTCATCGCTAAAAATTATTTTTTGATGCTAATATTTTATTTGTTTTTTTTTTCTCTTTTATTCGCATTTACATTAATTCATAATCGTATATTTTTGCATTCGTTCACCCTCTCACCGCTCACCACATTTATATTAATTATCATTCATTCACATTATTTACTCACTGAACTGCTGACCAAGTCAAGCATTGCAAACCGTTTCGAGATCGAACAATTCAACCGTTAACAACAAGGCAATCGTCCAACAACAAACCGCTGACGTTTGATATGCCGAACTACGCCACCTGCCGTCGTCAATCAACCACAAACAGAGGTATGCTCCTTAAAGCAAATACAACAAAACAACAAAGCATACCAATTATATAGCCCGCTTTCATTATATCGCTCCGATTGGCATGCCAACAAATAAATAAATAGTTTCAGTCACAATTTGTTAGAAAAAATCCAAAAAAAACTCGAAAACAAAGAATGCATAACTTAATATCAGCCTTTTGATTTTTAAAATGTTGAATTAACAAACACTTAGGCAACGCTTTGTCAAACACACACACACACTTATTGGAACCTACACACACTTTATTAATGGTTTTATTGCTTTCGTTTATGCGACACTCTGCCGTTTGAAACTTGATTGTTATGCTTTGTTGCTATAATTTACCATTGTTGTTGTTGTTATTTATATCAAATAAACTATTGACTTTATTAGCTTTGTTTTTTGTGCACTTTCTGGGTCTTGGCCGTTATACTTTTGCCTCACTTTGTTAGCAACAAAACACTCTTTAGCAACTTAGCTTTGTCAATATTCACTTCACTTCCAGTTTATAATCGTTTCTTCCGCCAAACTCGCTTTTAACCGCTATTCGTTGTCATGTAAACCGTTCACTGCGCCATCAAGTACTCAACTGTTGTTCGTGATTTGGAATTGCATATCGTTGAGCTTCGAGTATCATAAAATAAATGAAGTTTTTGATTTGAGTGGAAACGGAGAGTTTTGGGTAGAGTGCAATAAACGTGAGTACAATTTTGAGTGAAAATGTCCACGCCATATGAGAAAATAATAGTTATTAATTAAATTTAATTGTCATAATCATAATTAGTGAGTACTTAAAGCAGGGATTATGTATGTATAAATCTGAGATTAGAAGAGTGCAATGGGACTCCCTTTAAAAGCTTCTGCGAAAACGTGGACGGATTCACCAGGTTGAGGAAAATTATCTCAAAGTATACCATTGGGGTACTTGATCGACATAAAGTTTGATTGGGCGATGAGTAGCGGCGGGTTCCTGAAGCTTCTTATCGGCATCCATTCCCTTGACAAGCCGTTTACGCAGGACCAGGACTCTCTGCAGTTACGAGTTTGCGCGTTAAAAATGTCTGTTATTGACCTGCAGGAAAGATGATTTGTTCGGAATATTAATTGTTTGAAGCTTACGACCGGATGGCATTATTACAGCGCAGCTTCAGAAGTATCTGTGGACTTAGTTTCGCCTGTAACTATTTAAGAAAATTGAACTAAACTGCAATACGCACCGAAGTCTTGGAAAATTGTCAAGGTTAACTTTACTGCGAAGGCGGACAGGAGCTCTCAAGGATTTCAGATCAATCACACTCTATGCATATATTCTAAAAACTTCTTATGGTCTGGTTGATTTATACATAGGGGTAAGGATTTCTCGGCGGTCATTATCGATATGAGACCGTACTTATTTCAAGCGCAAAGTAACTTAAACTGCTCCTCACTCGATAGTAGAGTAATCATAGAGCACAAGTCACTTGCTCTAGTCATCTCTATGGAGATCCTATCGCAAAAGCCGCGATTGGTTAGGGAACGTTGTGGGGTGGGCTCTCAATCCAAAGAAAGATGTTTAGAGATACAGCACAAGGCCCAGTTATGTCGCCGTTACTCTGGAATGTGTTCCTAAACGAAGTTTTTAGGACCTGAAAGTCAGTGGCTGCCAAATGAATACGAAATCCTACATTGAAATCCTGATCAGGGATGATTTCCCGGTAACTCTGCGCTTTGTTCTTCCTACAAATTAACTTGATGGGAAGAGAACAGTGGATTGGTTGTCAACCCTATCCCTGGAGTCGGCTAAAAATACATAGTGCAATTTAGTCATCAGTGGGGCTGTTAGAATTTCACCTACTTTGGTCCGCAAAATGCAAATGATACTTTAAGGAGAAGGTACAGACGAGTCAACTATATAAACTGCGGACACTCCAGGCGGTACTCATCTCCCCCCTCCCCTGAACAAGCGCTAGGCTGATGTGTGCCCTTGCAGGGAAGCGAGAATGTTACAGCTCGAGGTGGATTACAGACGATCTACGGAACTCATTATATTCACTAAACCTGATTTATTTCTGGTAGTCGGCGTTCCGATTGGGCATTGCACACTTTTATTTTTCAAGGGAACGTAGCATTGGTAAATAGTTATATGAGGCTAGACCTAAACATATTCAGGTAAAAGAGGGGATAAAGAAAAAGTAGGTGTGTTGGGAGGGGGGCGTGGCACCGGCCGTATATATAGAGTTGTTCATACTGCATATTTTCACAAGTATACTCGTATATGATTTTAGTCTCTAACGCCTCCAGAAAAATGGGAGATACTTAAAAAGGAGGCGTGGCACCTCCCATATAAATGAAATTTTTCATACTTGGTATCAGTGTAAGTAAAGTAAAACAATATTTTCCCAGGAGGAACGCTGTAGGTATGCAAACCCTGAACATGGTAGAAGAACGCTTTCTAAAAGCAACTTCGATATGGTTCAACCTTTTTTAGACTGCCAATAGAATATCTTGATAATGGTTTAAAGTATGGGGTAAGCTGAAGTAAAGGATAGTACTTTTATTACAACAACAACAACACATACACAGATTGTAGAATTTTCAAGCCAAATATACAACCAACCTGAACTACTTGTAGTGGGGGGTAAGTTGTAGAGCAAGCCGAGGAAGGTCGGCTTATTTATATTGTTGTTCGTGATGGGTGGTAATAAGCATAAAGGTGAGAGATGGGCAGCTTATGTCTTTGTATAAAATATTTATTTCTAACTTACCTTCTATCGAAACCATCACTCAAATGTGATTTCTTCGGCAGTGATTTTAGCGATTTTAAGTACCATCCGAATATATATTGTTCGCTATTCTTTTAATTTATTTTAATTCATCAATATTTGCGAAACTTATAACAATGCATTACAATAGCAGCTTACCTTGACCATACACTTGTCATCAGCTGCACCAAAGTTTAGTCAAAGTTAATACTACATACCAACTAACAAATATATGTGGAATCAGTTGCCTACCTTAAACAGCAATGAACCAAATGCAATTTCAAAACGACAATAATTTGAGTGCAATGCACTTCTAGAAGCATAAGAATGGATAACTGGGTAAACTACAATTCAGGCATGACAGCTTTAAGGCTTGTCACTCGAAAAGTGAGTAAATATTTGACGTGCTCCTAAATTTGAAAATATTACTCGTAGTGAGCAAGAGTGTAACGTAACTGAGAGAGTATAAAAAAGAGAGTGAGAAAATGAATGTAAAAATTTACTCAAAAAAAAATTCCACTCAAGTGCAGCAAACAAAATTGATGACTATCTTTATGTTTGCTCAACAAATTCCAACTGACAGATCAATCAATTTTGGAGACTTCACGACAGGCAGGTGGACACCTGTTGGGCTAAAAATAGCTTATAGCTTTGAACCAGCTTCAACATAATTAGTTATTTGTAAACATAACTCAAGTTTTTTGTTTATTAAACTACACTTTTATGATTTATTTTGGGTAATTTGCGTATTGATGGGTTTCTTTTGTCATGCTACAGGTAAGCATTAGAGATTACACATTAGAGTTGTGCAACGTGCAAGCGAAGACAACAGAGGGTAAGCCCAGAGCTTTCATTGCTTAGGAAAACCATTAAGAAGCTTTGTAGGAAGAACTTGTTTTGGCTACATATACGGAAACACTAATGCTCGCAGACTACATGAGGTCCTTCCAACAAAGCACAACTAAATACAAAAGCCCAACAGTGACTGAGGTTCATCTAGCGGTGAGATGTTTGGTAGTGCTAATGGGCAAGCAATATAGCTTTCAAGCTCCACGGGTAACGTTCCATCTTTTGCCGATTGAATTTGATGACAACCGATTGACTTTGATGACAGGACCAACATAATATTTGGAAAATATGGTATTTGTAGTACTCTCTAGACCACACCCAACATTTTTCCTGATAGGGCTACACTGTTCTAAACTTCTCGATAACTAGTTCTCAATACTAATTCCTAAGTGAAACGAATTCATGCAGCGCTTTTCTGAAGTAAAAGAGCGCTGAGTTTTTGTCTGAACTACACCTTTTCCAAGTGTACTTCAGAAAGCGTAAAATGTTCTTCAGAATAATCAATTGTATTTCAGAAACTGTAAAATGTACTTCAGAATAATCAATTGTATTTCAGAAACCGTAAATTTTACTTAAGAAGCTGTAAAATGTACTTCGGAAGAATCAATTGTATTTCAGAAACTGTAAGTTGTTCTTTAGAAATATTAAAATCCTCTTAGTTCTGCAGCTTCTGAAATACAATTCATATTTTCTGAAGTACAATTAATTATTCTGAAATACATTTTACGATTTTTGAAGTACATTTGACTTTTCGGAAATACATTTTACTATTTCTGAAGTACAATTGACTATTCTTAAGTAAATTTTACGAATTTTTAAATACACTTGGAAAAGGTGTAGTTGCTTGAAGTGTGGCTCTGACAGTCAAAAAGCGATCACAGCCTTTAGCATTCGATATTAAAGGGCACTGTTTAGTGGGAGTATGTGGTGGGCGCATGGAAATTTGAACGCATGACTTTTCAAGCAATCTTAGGAACGAAATTGGTGCCATTCCTTTGCCCTTGATCAGCACTGAGCAACACACGAGTAATCGAAAGTTAGACATAGCCACGCTCTACTTAAATCTACGCCGTTCTGCTTTACATTAGACAGACGAACTCATTAAATTTGTGCTGCACTTACTGTCCCACATCCATCTTTAATTTAATGCTTCACACTTTACTAAAATGGCGTTGGTAGCTTCCTTTTCTGTAAAATGACAACCGCAATTACCAGTATCGATTTTTTATATTTATTTCAATGTCAATAAACTACTTTCCATTACATTTCCGTTTAAATTTCATTAAACTTGTCATTTCTATAACAAAATTAACACTTGTTGGCATAAATAACCAAAACTCTTACGAAAATAAAAACAAACAAAAAATACACAATGAAAGCAGCCGCTGTTAGCTCAACAAAGTTCGTGTCTTAAGTCTTTCGTGTCATATTTGACGCTGTCGTCAAACAACTCTACTTTTGAAATTGAATTGAATTATTACGCGTGTTTTTTTGTTTTTTGCGCAAAATGCATTAAAAGCAAAAAAAGGAAGAGATAAAGTAAGTGCACTCTGTGGTTTTCAACTAGTTTGGGAATATATTTGAAAGCTTTAAATAGCGTGAGCGTATCGTTAGCTGCTGTCATAGAAGCGCAAACGTCTATACGAAGATATTAAGGAAACAACATGTCATCAAATGCAGTTTGATACGTAAATTATCAAAACGAGTTATTTACTACATTTCTACGTGTGTGCAAGTATAAGTAATATATTCATGTGCAAGCAAAAGGCGTCTCACATGCATCCAACATTTGCTTCAAGCGCCTTTTCGGCTTGCTAATTAACTCAAATTAATGCTTATTACGATCGCGCATTGCGGTTAGTTGCTTATAATCTAAAAGGTCATGTAGTCGGTTTGTTTCATTTTTATTTTTAAGGTACAAAATCGTAAGTAGGGATAAGCGAAGTTCAAATATAGACATAAAGAGAGTGAAGATCTTAACCAGGACATGTCTGCCTGATTTTCAGTTTTTTGTTCATGGATAGCGGAAGGGGAAAAAGAGAAAGGAAAACAAAGTGAAGGGATTGGAAAGAGCACTGGATAGTGAAATAAAAAATAAAATAAAATAAAAGAAAAGAAAAGGGCAGGAAAAGGAAAATAAGGGCTTGATGACGACTCCTAGAGTAATCGTGCCCATTACGCAAAGCGAAGCACTTTTAACAACAACAACAATACTGCTACAATAATAATAATAATAAAGAAGGAAAAGAAAGAAAAGGTAAAAGGTAAGGGAAAACGGAAAATGGAAAAGGGAAAAGAAAAAGGAAATGAGGGGAATGGAAAAAGGACGGGATATCGCAGGGAAAACAGGAAGGGAAAGGGAAGAAAAAGAAGGTAAAAGAAAAGAAAATAGAAATAGAAAAGAAACGTAAAAGGTAAGAAAAAATTGGAAAAGGGATGATGGAAAGGGAAATGGAGAGGGAAAGGGTATAGGAAAAGGGGACAGGAGGAAAATGGAAAATAAAAAAAGGGAAAATGGAAAATAGAAACGTTAAAAGGGAAAAAGAAAAATGGATACGTTAAAAGGTAAAAGGGAAAAGTGACAGAAGAAAGGGGAAAAGGAATTAGACAAGGAAAATGGACGGTGAAAGTGAAACGATAACAGAAATGGACACGAAATAAACAAAGTAAATTGAAAGGCAAAGAAAACGTGATGTGAAAAAAAGGTAGAAGAAACCCAAAATAAGAAGGGGAAGAAGAAGAGTAGAGAAGATGATAGAGTAACTAACCTGGCAATGTGATAAAAATTACAAAAAGAGGTTGATTATGTAGACGACCACAAGGACGAAAATTAAGACCACGACCAAACTATAATCATAACCAGTACCAATACCAGAACCGTAATCTGACGGCATTCATAATCAAAAGTCTCACCATAACAGTACTAAATCCGTAACCATAAACGGGGCAGTAAACTATACTCTTCACGTTACCATAAGAGCAACCTTACCGCAACCCTTAATGTAAACATAACCATATCCCATTGAAAGTGGTCGTAAGCCTAAGCCATGGTTATTGCGCACGTTACTGTAGCTGGTGCCTTGGCCGCAACCGTAACCTTAAGCCATAGTATGCGCAACCGTAACTTTGCGTGATGCACTTCTTCAATCTTATTGTCGTTGTTTATAATGACATAAACACCCCCCGAAGGTTCTTTAATGTCAATGCGGTTACTTCTATAATTACATTTGCCATGCCGGTTACGTTTACGTTTGCGTTTACGATTACGTTTACGGCTATGTTACAGTTAAGTTTACGTTTTGGGTTACATTGGCACATAAAGTCTCACGAGTACTTAGTAATGTTTACGAAAATACAGCGGGGCAACAGAACAGTGGAAGATCTACCTTATTTGAAACCATGATCTTCGTTAAGTTTTTACTTGTAACCAATTATTTTGACCCCAGCCGGTGCTATAATAAAGCAAATGGGTGCGTTTCCACCTAAGATTTCCGTCTCGTTTGTTGTTTTTTGTTTGCTGCTGAATGGAAAATGTCTATCTAACGAGCAAAGGGTCTACTTCTGCTATTAAGCTAATGACAAATCCCTTCCCGAAAGCTTAGTTGACAATCTTTTGGCAGTAATGCATCCAATACTAATATTGCGGTACTAATCCCACTGTCTAGCAGATATGTACCTCTTCCATCTTTTCAAACTTATTTACTTCCTACAAAGGTCTAAGATTTATATTGAATCAATTTATCAAAATTAACATGACCAGGGCATCTCAGATTGATGACTGTTATTAAGTTAATCACGCAGCGGCTGAAGTTTATAAAAAATTTATTTCAGCAGGCTTGTTTATATCAACAACTTCTTTTTATTTATAACCACTCAATGCTACTTAGTGAAACCCACAGACAAAACAAAATTATAATCTCATAAGTTTTATATTGTTAAACGGTGTTCATTCATCTTCTGATCGCATAATTTAGGATGGCTAACTTTAGGTAATTGCCCTTCGTGCAGTTTACCCCTTACAAAGGTTTCGAATGCAGTTTCCATACAAAGAATAAGATTAACTGCAACAAATAAGCCAATAATAAGGCGATAATATTTTTAATGGAGCATTGTAAAATATTTACAATCACAAAATGAAAAACACCGCATTAAATGGCCGGAAACCCATTGAAGTTGTTGGGCATTCAAAGGTACAAATTGGCTTTGCTTTTATGTAAATGTAGATGTTTTGTTATAGTGATGAAAAAATAATAATCTAGCAGTGGCAGAAACCCAATTATTTTGTCTTTGATTCAATTTATAAAGGTTTGAAAGTAATGAAGAGTGGAAAATCTGATGGCCTAGACAAATGAGTGCAATATTTATAATGACCCTTCCTGTATAAATCAATAATGGATAGGAAAGCAAAGTGAAGGAAGGTAAGCTGGACTGAAAGTGGGGTGAAACCGGAACGAAAACCGAATTCGGAGCCAGAACTGAAATGGAACTGGAATAAAGAGGATGGCAGTATCGAAATCGGGACCATAACCAGAGCAAGAACCGAAACCGTAATCCTAGTAGAAGCCTTAACCGCAACCGAATAGACTAGAAATAAAACGAGAACCGAAACTAAAAAGGAAACTTGAACCGAAGCTGAAACAAGAAATTCAATAGCAACCGAAACCGAAACTAGAATTAAAAATTCAATAGTAACCGAAACCGGTATTACTACCGAAACTGAGAAAACAAACCTAAGCAAGAACCAAAAGGCAATAAAAACGGAAACTGAAACTAATACTGGAAACGAAACGGGAACAGAAACCGAATCATATAAAGCCGACGCATTAAGATTCGCACCCGGAACTGAAAGTCGACCTTAACGGAACCACAATCTGAAGCCGCAACCAAAAAAAGACCCCGAAGTGCAACCAAGCCCGAAACCGAAACTGGCCGGGAAATGAAGCGAGAAACGGAACCGAAATAGAAACAGGAAGCGAAACCAGAACTAACTGATTACTAAACCGAAACCCTAAAAATATCACAACCGCAACCCTAACCATAACTGAAATTGGAGCAGAAATGGGAGCTAAAGCTGGTATCACAACCAAAACCCATAATAAAAATAAATATTAAACAGGAACTGACACCGAAATAGAAACAAGAACTGAAATCTGAACCGACGAGAACGGGAAATCAAATACGGAACCGAAATAGAAACTGAAAGGTGAAATTTAACTCGGAACGCAAGCACGCTTAAATGAAATTAAACGGTACCGAAACCGAAACCAGAACGTAACTATAACTAAAACATAAATCTGGTTCGAAACCGAAACTGGATGAAATGCTAACTAACCCGCAATTTTATTGACGGAAGTTCCTCGGTTATCTGTCATACAACGTACCGGTTAGCGTAAACCAGATATTGAAAAAACGGCCCTAAATTCGAAATCATAACCAAACCGAGAACTAAAACGGTGGCAAAAACTTGAATATTACCTAGAACCGAAACGGCTGGCAAAGTCGAAAACGGTACTGAAACCTAGACCGAATTCCAATCCGAGTATTAATCCAAACGGCAATTTTAGTTATACTATTTTTTTTAACTATTTACATGCCATTAAAGTATATATGTGTATGTATGGTTAACATTTCAGTGATATAATTTCAATAGCTGGGCTATCTCCAGTTATTTTAAAAACCTTCTGGTCTAAGCCACTTTGATGCTACATTGTGAACTCGGTCATGCCGCCGAATTTCGGGCATCTATAATATAATGCGCAAGTTGAGAAAGTTTGTACCGATTTACGACGAAACTATACATCTAAGGTATAAACAATCATATATGTGCCGAAAGGTCACAAACTGCAGGGCCATCAATCAAAAAATATCAATACAAAATTAAGAATAATATAGAAAAATTTTTTTAAAAAGGTCACCACTACCAATGGCAAACACGTATTCCAACTATATATTTATTGTTGTGTGAGTAAAAGTGTTATTCATTTTTGCTTTAGTTGTTGTTATTATATTAGTCACTGGCTACGATGCTCAGTGTCAGCAGCTCTCCTGAGAGCACGAAGAGTTGCTTTATTGCAAGCAATGTAAAACATGAGCAAATATGTAAACTTCATTGGTGATACAAACAGTGTTTAAAAACCAAATAATGAATTACTCATAAAGAGTATACAACGACGGATTTAGTTTTGTTTTTCTACTTTTTGTGGTTGGATATGTGTTAATTGAAAGAAAATAAAATAAAATAAAATAAAATAAAATAAAATAAAATAATATAAAATAAAATAAAATTAAATTAAATTAAATCAAATAAAATAAAGTAAAATAAAATAAAATTTAATTAAATTAAATTAAATCAAATAAAATAAAGTAAAATAAAATAAAATAAAATAAAATAAAATAAAATAAAATAAAATAAAATAATATAAAATAAAATAAAATAATATAAAATAAAATAAAATAAAATAAAATAAAATAAAATAAAATAAAATGAAATGAAATAAAATAAAACAAAATAAAATAAAATAAAATAAAATAAAATGAAATAATTAAAATAAAATCAAATAATATAAAATAAAATAAAATAAAATAATATAAAATAAAATAAAATAAAATAAAATAAAATAAAATAATATAAACTAAAATAAAATACAAGAAAATAAAATAAAATAATATAAAATAAAATAAAGTAAAATTAAATTAAATAAAACAAAAATAAATAGAATAAAATATAATAAATTAAATAAAACAAAATAAAATTAAATAAAATTAAATGAAATTAATTGAAATAAAATAAAACAAATAAAAAACAAAATGTATTATTATATAGTAAACCAATACCAGGAGAAGAAAGGAAAGGAAAGAAAAGGAAAAGAAATTTAAGCAAAGGAAAGGAAACGATAAGTAAGAAAAGAAACAATAAAAAGAAAACCATTTTAAAAAAATTCAAGTAGAGACTCTAGAGAGAAGAAGAAATCAAAGAAAACGAAAATATATTAAAGGAAATTTGCAGCAGTGAAAGCAAGGGAAAGACGGCGAATGAAAAAAGTACCAAATATTCAAAATAAAATAAAGTTTTTTGGTTGAATTTCAACCACTGGACGATCTCTAGTTATTTTACCACTATCAGCCACTGAGTTTGCTTTAAAGTTTCTCGCGACTGTCGAAAGTTATCAGACAAGTAGAAAGTCTTTCGAATCTTTTTTTCGTTATTTTTTTTCATCAAAAGTGTTATTAAAAATTTCTTTTGCTCTTTAAGTCTTATCAAACCTTCAACGATTTGGCCATCTTTCAAAAGTTATGTATATACTTTGAACATTTCACCTAAATTGAACAAGTGAAAGGCGTTTTTGGACAACAGCAAACCAGATCAACATCAGCAAGATGGCAAGATATAAATACGGTGTACGAATACTTGATCACAGCACAGCTACTTACATAGTTTAAATCAAACTGACATGAATATGACTATTTCACGCTTACAACACTGAGCACACACTTATAGTGCGATGGATGACCAGTTTTACACGTCACTGAAGATTATCCTGCTGCCGCAAACTAACGTCGCAAACAGCAGAAATTTATCAAAATTTGCATGTGCCACAGGAGCTCATAGCAAAGACGAGATTGCAAAGATTTGCATATCAAGTTGCAGCTAATGGAGTTTTTAATTTAGCTATGTATTTTTGTTGTAAAACAACCATGTATTTATAAGTGTATATACCTTTTACCTCCGCTTATATGCAGCTGTTATATAAGAATCATTTAAAGCTACTCCAGTTTGTCTTACTTTATTTAATGTTTCATTTTATTAAAAGCTATTATTTGAATCAATCTCGTTTAAAATCATTAATTTTTATCAATTCTGAAGCTATTGTTGTTATTGTTTGCTACAAAGTGCAATTATTAACTTCATACTTCCGCATTGAGACTATGTATATATGAGTATGCAAAACTACAGTGTCGAGAAAAATATTTTGTACTAAAAATTACAATAGGTTGTCGAATAAATGCTTTAGAAAAGCCAAAAATTTAAAAAAGAATTTGCGATTTAAGGGTGGCCCATTCTATTTTCAAATAAATAACTGTTCAAATGTGGTAGTTCCAACGGAAACAAATTTATGAGAGCCACTGGAAGCATTGGAAGATAATCTCTAACGAAAAATGAGTAGGGATGGCATTGGGGTCAATAATAAGAAGCGTCAAGTTGAGAACTAGTAAGGCCCCTTCACAGAGTGTTGTCAGACGTGGAGTGGAGTTAGGGTGCCTATCTTGCAGTGGGCGCAGATATTGGTGTCTAATCTGTGCGTGAATCCCTCAAAGACAGAGCTAATGATTTTCATCACTGGGTCGAAAAATCCCAGGTTACCCTCTTTTAATGGTCTAGAAAACCCCTACACGTCCGTTTGAAACCTTTGTTGAAATGGAACCTTAATATAGCGCATAGAGTCAACAAGTGAAATTTCATGCGCTACGGAGAATCTGTAACTGATAAGCAACAGTCCGCCAATTGATATTTTCATCAACGATACGGCATCCGGAAATTGGGACTCTGAAAAGAGCGAATATACCGACATAACCGAATTTTGCTAATTTTTTAACCACTCGTGTATTTAAACGAAAACGGATCGCATCTGTCGCATATCCGCCTTCAAATAAAACTTTGATATTCGCTTATCTTTGAAGGACTGGAGAGATGGCTAATTTACTCATAAATATAACATTTTAGTTTTCACGGACGGATTCATTGCATACCTATACAGGTAATATAATCTCAACAGCTGATTAAATTTTTTTCATTTTAATTTTTTCTAAACTGTCAAACTTGCTTTCAATCGGTTTGTTTACATTTTAACATGTGCTGTTTTGACGTTTTAGAGAAGCGATTTTCAACATGGCTGCCGTGCTGTTACCTGTTTTCCTATGCCATGGACGGACTTAGCTAGTGAATTTCAGATGCTGCCTGCAGAGCATTACTGCAAGCAGACATCGCCATCAATGGGATGCCACTATTATTTGATAAGCAGACTGCTATCGGGTCAGCCACAACAATATATAATGTGGCTGGTCATGGTCGAGAGCAAGCCTGACAACTGGAGATATCGTTTATCTTATATAATTGTCTGGGCATACTGATGAAGAGATGGCCGATTAGCTGGTTTATGCAGCATGTATGGGTCTGGAACATAATAGCTCGTAGCTCAGTTGAAATACTAGGACAGAAGAGACGGGGGAATACTAGAAAAGTAGCTAAACAAATTGAGCTCAAGCGATGTACTAGAGAAAAACCTTATACTTGCAGCCATCTGAAAAAGAGTCTTCTGTATCTTGGCAGTTATACATTTGAAATAATAAACATTCAATGATATGACTCTGGGAGTTTTCGGTAGAAAAGTACTTCGAAGGAGTTATAGTCTTTTACACATTGGCGATAGCGAGTAACGATGTAGATTTAATGATGAGCTGTATGAGCAGAGGAATATGGGATTTCAGATGCTTATACTCTCAATTGTCTTCAGTACTATTTTTTCACACACCAGTGTGTGGCGGCCGCCGTGGTGCGAAGGTAGTGTTGCCGGCCTACCACACCGAAGGTCCATGGTTCGAGCCCTGGTACAGGTAACATCAAAAGTGATTTGAAAAAAAAAAAAAAAAGTTTTTCAAAACGGGGTCGCCCCTCGGCAGTGGTTTGGCAAACTCTCCGAGTGTATTTCTGCCATGACAGGCTTCTCAGCAAAAATTCGTCTCCTTTGTAGATGCCGTTCGGAGTCGGCAAAAAACTGTAGGTCCCACCAATTTGTAGGGAAAAATTCAAATCGGCACACCACAAATTGGAAGAGAAGCTTGGCGCAAAAATCTCTTAGGAGGTTTATGATGATATGCCTGTTGTATATCGCGCCATAGAGAGAGAGAGTGTAAGTATGTAAAGAGCAAACCATTGCAACTACGCTGAGAAACGGTATTAGTTGCGTGCCACATCTATTTAATATTCCCAGCACAGCGTCCACTTTGAAAGCGTTCAACGATATGCCGGCAATCAGCACCACACTAGCAACAGCGGCGAAGTGGTCAGACAGGCGCCAAGAGGCGGCAATTAGTTAAGTTTTTTATTTGTTATTGTAGCAAAATTTTTTTCCTTCTTGTTTCGCAATTTAAGTTTTGTGCGTAATTTTTTTTTGTTGTTGTTTTTTTTTTTTGCTAAAAATTTCAATTACAACTTTGATTTATAACTTAAACTTCGCTTGCTGACTTCATTAACAGTGTTAAGGCTGCTCTTTGTGCTCGTGTCGTATGAGTTTTAAATAGTTAGCGTAATTTTATTGGATTTATTACGCGATTTTGTTGTGCTAAGCGCTTTATCTGATTGATTTTCTTGTTGTGGTCATAACATATATTTTTTCGAATTAAGTTAAGATTTCATAACATATTTTAGCCATAAAATTTAGTTTATTCAATGACAAATATTTGTATGCGAAGGTTATGAACGAAAGATTTAGGAAACGAGCTCGATTTATAAAAACTCAATAAATAGTTCTATAATTCTTGACATTTAATAAATGACAATGATTGGTGGATTATATAGGAAATTTGTTTAACTCAATGCAAAAAAAAAGAATTTTAAAGGTGTGTCTTGAACCCAGTTAGCTCGACGGCTAACGTTAGATATATTACTTATCAGCCTTGATAACTGGCTTAGCTCTTTAATCATGCAAGGGTGGAGAGCTATATAGCAGAAAACTGCAATAGCGATAAATTTTAGAATGTTTGTTGAACTAATGCTAGTCCAATTTAGGATCTCTTTAGATAATAACATTACTACGTTATCCGACTAAAGCATCGAATTTTTCTCGCATTCTCAAGTTCTTTAACAACCAGGTAGTTTTACCCTACTAAATTATGATTTAGTGAAATACCTAGTTGAAAACGAGGTAGCACACAGGTCGAGAAGTTTCAAAATTCTTGCCATTTAAGAATCTTGAAAACATTTTCCAAAGCCCGGTTACAATGCAACACAAAGGGAAAAAATCCGGAGATACCTATGAAATGGTGCCGAAATAGGAAACCATTCTTGCAATTTTAAGTAATTTCCGATGAGTTAGAGAATTGAAGATTGGAAAATATTAAACTCCACCAGGTGGTGTAGAAATGGAGAAGTTAGTTGAAACATTGTATAAAATTAGATAATAACGCAAGCATGGCGACCAAAAAAATCGCTATTAAAAATATTCCGCTAGGTGGCGCATACAAAAGGATATTTTCCATATTTATTGTTAGGTGTCGCTGGGATCGAGATATTTAAAAAAGGATTTATGGTCCAATTTGAGACATATTGCGAAAAAAGGATGAAATAAGATCATAAAAACATTTTGACAAGACATGTTTTCTTCTTTCTTCTTGGCTTTTTTTGCAGAGTTTAATAAAGGTAGCCTGTTATTTCTGTTTTGAGAAGAATTCTATTTTTGAATAAACGTAGTCATTATAAATGTATTGTTTTTCCATCTCTCTCATAAATCATTTCTTCCGCTTTTTTTTTAGATAATAATAATTTTTACCTGTAATGAACTGTCAGTTACCTAGCACAACCTGCATGGACAACAATTGAAACATCAAAGCCCTTACGACAAGCATAGATACTTTGGTGAAGCATTATCCCCAAATTGCTTGCATTCTTCACTGTCATCAACTTCATCAAACAATTTGTCACTAAACAATATTTCTCTTTTCCCCACTCATTGTCCATCTATCTAATTGAGTTGTGGCTAAGTGATTTTTACCTTTACTTGTTTCGCCTCGTTTATTTTCATAACTACTTTTACTCAGTTCATAAGCTAACTCTGTGGTTTATGCTTTTTGCAACAAAATATTTACTTCCTTATTTGCGGTATTGCTTGGCGAATTATTTGCTTTAAATCTTCATTCCTACCATATGAGAGGAAAAATATTTTTACTTCGCGAAGCGGCGATGCTTAAAATCAAAAATATGCTGATGCAATAGAAGAAAGACGAGAATAAGGACTCTCTCTCTCTATGACGCGATATACAACAGATATATCATCATAAACCTCCTAAGAGATTTTTGCGCCAAGCTTCTCTTCCAATTTGTGGTGTGCCGATTTGAATTTTCCCTACAAATTGGTGGGACCTACAGTTTTTTTGCCGACTCCGAACGGCATCTACAAAGGAGACGAATTTTTGCTGAGAAGCCTGTCATGGCAGAAATACACTCGGAGAGTTTGCCAAACCACTGCCGAGGGGCGACCCCGTTTTGAAAAACTTTTTTTCAAATCACTTTTGATGTTACCTGTACCAGGGCTCGAACCATGGACCTTCGGTGTGGTAGGCCGGCAACACTACCTTCACACCACGGCGGCCGCCGTGAAAAATTACTTGCAGCAAATGAGTATGATATTGAAATTTAGCTTGGCAACGTCACCACCAACACTTATAAAAAAGATGTCAGACTTCATGACTTAAAAATTTCCAATGGAAACATACGGATTGATTTCGAAACATGGTCGTCTATGGTACTAGGTTGCAGCTCGGTTCTGGGCCCGAATCGCGGCAGTCGCAAGCGAGCGAGCGATCGCATAGAGTAAAATTTCGCAGCGTGTCGAATGGGTAGATCGCCGCACTCGATGCGCAACGAGTAGAAATATGTTTGCAATAACAACTCTGTCACTTCTCTGAGTGACGTATAAGAATTGTAAGAAGAGCGAAAATAAACAAAAAAAAAAGGGATTTGTATTGAAATCGCAAATAAATATTTAAATCTACTTTATATTTGTAAAGAAATTAACGAAATTTAATTTTTTCAGGCTTTAAAATGAACCCTGTTTTATTTTTTACTCAAGCTCGTGAGATTCAGACGCGGAGCATCACCAAAGAGTAATAAGGTGCAGAGTTCGCGACCAAAGCAATCCTTTGGTACCGATTAAATAAGTAATAAATCATTTATAGCCTTACCCTGTCTAAATTTAGGTCATGAATTCACTCAACCAATTTTTTTGGCGCATGTTTATTTCGTTCACATTTGTCCTTAAAGCATTAGTTATGTCTATAATACAATTAATAAAAGATAAACTAACCTACATTTTAGCTATTCTCGTTATATTTTGCTATATATTGGTTCTAAGTGCCTACAGCTCGATTGACAATTAGCTAACGAATGACATTTCGCTCGATACGTATAAACACTCGCTTGCTTGACAAAATTTCAAATTCTTAGCAATTCCGCTCGCTAGCGAGTGCCGCGATCAAAAATCAGAAAATTACAGAAATTTCGCTCGTTTACGACTGATCGAAGAACCCGAATACAAAGTGATCATGTTGCGATGAACGGTCGGCATAGCTCGGCCCCCCCATCTCAACCAAATTAGTTTAGTATTTTCAAGATAATCAGGCATGTTCTGTAATTCACTTTCGCTTGCTTTAACCAGTCAATTTATATAGGCTCAGCACACAATTTCACTCGAAAGTGAATTGCAGAACCTGCCTGAATAGCGGATATGCAAAAAAAAGCTAAATATATTAGGATAAGGTCGCAACCCTTGGTGGTTAGTGTTAACTAGTGATTTTTTTTTCGTAGAATATTTCAAATGTTCAACCACATTTCCTTCATCATCGAGAATTCTCTAGTATCATCTGATCGAAACTCAAGAATGCTCTTCTTCTAAAACAATCCCTTGCATTAACACTGTCATCATTACCATTAGTCACGTTCCAATCAGCTTCCCATATCCTTATCACCATCAAATTCTCACCGAAACGATACGGATCAGTTGTATGAGAGTTATTTGTGTAAATACGTGTGTAAACATATGTATGTCTGTGCTACCAAGCAAATAAAGGATGGCTTTCGAAAAATTTACTACAAAAAACTAAACGAACAGAACTTCTATACAGATCCGAAATTGATCCAGAAAAAAATTGGGGTCACAACTTGTGGTTGCATTTACATTCAAAGTTTCTATCTGGATTCGGATCACTGCTGGTTAGAACGCACCTAGTCATCATCATGCTCATTATTATCAACAGCATAATTATTCTTCTCGGTGTACCTCTTCTCCACTTCCATCTTCTTTCACGTTTCCTTTCCCTTTTGTTTCCCCAGTTTTATTGCTTTTGTTTTTCTCCAAATAACTAAATTTTGACAGTTTTGGATGAGAATCCCACCGAAAGTCTCTGAATTCGCCCTAAACTTTGATATGGAAATTGGACTTAAATTTGCTATTAAATTCTTCTATAAATAAGTATTCGTATTACAAATTTTTCTTCCCTTAAAAATTCGCCATGAATTCGGTTTACGCCTTTGACAAGATTTCTTAGGAGCATTAACAATATCCCCATCATTCCCATCATTTTAATTATTCCTTTCTTCGTCTTCTTCACTTATTTCCTCTTTCACCTTTTCATCCGGTTTTTCCTTCCCTTTTTGTTTTGTTTTTTTAATTGCTTTGATTTTCTTAACTGTCCTTTTTCGATTTCCCTTTTTCTTATTCACCTAACACATCTTCTTTGTTGGTGTGATTTGGTTTATGCTCATTAGGGATGTAACCTCGAGTGGGAAAAATCGATTACTCAGAAATCGATTTTTGAACTGTAAAGCGCACATAGTTCTACCCATTCTTTCATCCGTCCCACGGATGGCGCTATTAACAAAAATCGTTTTAAAATGTGTAATTATTATAAACGCTGTAATAAAAATCGTTATTTAGCATAAATAAATTCGATTTAAAAAATCGATTGCTATAAAATCGATTACAATAAAAATCGATTATTTATTCACAACCCTAATGCTCATTTACAGACTCGAATCTTTCTCGATTTCCCCGTGAAAACAAATCAAAACGTATCATCTCTGTGTCTACTGTAGCAATTTTTAAACTGCATTCAAATATGATCTACAGGGTGGCTGATGAATTTTGCTACATTAAGAAACTCAAATAATTTTTTTTTTCAGTGTATGGAATTCATTTTTCTTTTATTCATGTTAAAGCACATTAAATTTTATTAAATATAGCTTAATTAGTTTTAAAAATAATGGAATTTAAATGCCCCCCCTGCTCGTCGATGCATGTGCGGCATCTTACCAAAAAGTTGTTCATTACTGCTTGGAGAGTTGAGACAGGAATAGCCGCAATTGTTTCTCGAATGGATTGCCTTAGTTCATTCAAATTTGTTGGTTTTGCTTTGAAGACTTCCTGTTTGCAATAACCCCACAAGAAAAAGTCAGGTGCAGTAAGGTCAGGCGACCTGGGTGGCCAACGGAATGTGGAGTTTCTGGATATCAGCTTATTGGGAAATTTTGCAATTCTGTCATAACAGGTTGGGCTATATGAGGAGCTGCACCATCTTGCTGAAACCACACAGAGTTGAAAGAAATTCTCATTCGGCGTAATTCTGGATAGAAAAACTCTCTCAACATGCTCAAGTAACGGTCTCCAGTAACCGTAACGGTGTGACCGTTTTCTTCGAAGAAGTAGGGCCCGACAATGCAGCGTGATGAAACTGCACACCACACTGTGACACGAAGTGGATGCAATTCCGTCTCATGGAGTATCTGTGGGTTGGAAGCACTCCATATTCGACAATTTTGTTTGTTTATGTTGCCGTTTAAATCGAAATGGGCCTCGTCAGACATGAAAAGACAGTTCAACATGTTTCCATCCTCTTCCACCATTTGAAGCATCTTCTGGCAAAATTCCAAGCGAATCGGCAAGTCTGCAGCGTTCAGTTTGTTGGCCATTTGAATTTTATATGGGAATAAGTCCAAATCTTTGTGCATAATTGACTGTAATGACTGTCTGCTTACACCCATTTGAGCAGATAATCTTCTTGTCGAAACACGTGGATTGTTTTGTATGGCAGCAGCTACAGCAGCGATTGTTTCCTCCGTTCGAACTGAAGAGTTTCGATGGTAAGGTCTTCTGTTGACTGTCCCATGCTCGGCAAAATTGTTTACAAGTCTTATTATGGTCCATCTGCTCGGAGGATTGCCGCCAAACGTGCGCCTATACTCTCTTTGAACCGAAACTACGGACTCCAGTGCGTGATAGCGGCGGACAATCCAAATTCTTGTTTCAGTGTCCCAGTTATCCATTTTTGTTAAATGTAGAAGTCAATCTGCAAAATAAAAAAAAAATTAACCAGATTCATTAAATAGAAAAAAAGTTATTTAATTTTTTTTTGGTAGCGGCTTTCATTAGCCACCCTGTAGTAGTACATAATCGGTGTCAGAAATATTGCATCTAAAAACCAAACTTGTTTAAATATGTCATTTTGATTTCTCGCCAAAAACAGTTTAAAAACGCAAAACAATCAAAACCTTCATATGGTTGAGTGCATGCCACAACCTGCAACAATATTATCTAATTTCACTAAAAAAATTGTTTGCACGAGCAGTCATATGTATGTATGTTAATGTTTATAAATATAATTAAAGTGCAAATAGTATGTAGTTATGGTAAGGGTTATTGTGTAATAGCAAATTTTGCATAAGTAAATTGTTATCAAACAAATTATTAGCTTTTTTACTACAAAAGACTGTATCAAACGATTATTTTACTTTCAACACTTATGAAAGAGAAAAACGAAAACAAAACGAAAAAACACTTTTTAAAAATGAATGCGAATTATGCAAAATAAATGGAAAAATAAATGAAAATATACAAAAAAGGGAAAAATTTGGAGACATGCCAAAATTAGTGAAGCATGAATTGTTTTAGTAGATTTTAAAAGGCAAAAAAGAAAATAAATAATTATGTGATAAGTTAAATCCACATGCCACAATTGTACATGTGGCGCATTCCACGGGGACAAGACAAGGATAAATCAAATTTAATTTTCACCGCTCAAAACATTATAAACAGTCTATAATTTGACGAACACAGCATGCCTGGAATTTAAAAGCATTGAGTGCGAACTGTTACGAAACCCATAACCGTAGCCGTATCCGTAACGGGTGCCGTAACCTTAACCGTAACCACTCCTGTGACTATATTCATCTTTAAATACAAATGTTTTCCCATCAATAAGCGCAATCGCTAGCTGAAACCGTGGCCTTAACCATAACCGTGGCCGTAACAGTAGCCTTAATCTTAACAGCAACTGTGACTATCAACCTTAACCACATCCATAGCCTTAACCATAACCGTATCGAAAACAAATAAGCGTTATGTATATTTCTACGATTTAGGATTAGGGTTGCTGTTAAAAGTACGGTTATGGATACGGTTACGTTATGGCTTTGGAAGTATGTCTGCCGATTTATTCTTCAACTTCTGGTTTCATTATCTTCTTTACTTATACAACAATATCTTGTTCGAATCTACAAAATAATTACTGCATATAGTCGTATTTTGGGTTTGTTGAAATTTCCTTCTGCTACCGATTGCTGTGAAATGGGCCCTATGTGCGCCGTTGTACAAAACTGTGCTTGTCAGCAGTTAGTATTTCGACGCATCATCAACAAGAGAAAGTCCAGCAAATATTTTTTCATAGTTTTTTATTTTTATTTTATTCCATATTCGTTTTTGTGTACGCTTCCACATTTATTTCTGTTTCATTTGGCCGGTTTGATTGGTTTCGATTGTGCCAATGTTTTTAATAGCTCACACACGGCAAGAAATCAATCAACAAAAAAGCAGATAAACTTACTTAAATGCAAAAACAAAAAACAAGCTTATAATATTAAAGGCATTAAAAGTAAGGTGGAGCGACCACGTCAATCGAAGAAGCACGCATCTGGTTCAAATGTCAATTACACTTAAATATCTGAACACTCGTATTTCGAGTAATCAATTTTGACGAACTTTGCTTTGGCATTGCACAATTTTTTGTTAAAGAGGATTAGCAACGAACTCACACCAAAAAAGCTAAAATTTATAGTATCATCAACTTAAATTTTAGGTTATTAAGTAATTGTGTCATATTTAAAAGCAGTTAATGGCTTTATCTTAATGCATCTTAGAAGCCTTATCTGGCGTCACACAACGACATAACGCAATTTTATGTTTTTAATAGTTAATAGTTTCATTTTTTATTATCATCTCAAACTCAAAGACGCCACTAGAAGAAGCACAGTAGGGTGTTGAGTGCACTGGGTAATTAAATAGCGTATCGAGTTCGTTGCTTAAGTCTTCCGTTTGGCAATTGTAGATTATTGAGGATGAGTAAATGAGCAAAACTAAAATGTGTATTTCCTAATCAGTGAAAAACAGCAACGGAAACGTGTTTGTTGTTGTTATTGTTACAGTAGTAGCTCTGCTTAGTCGACATGCCTATTCCTGAATGCTCATTAAACAATGTTATACACCCCATGGTCGGGTTAAACTCGAAAGGATGTCCATATATAGGAATTGACCTGCACCATTATTTAATCAGCAGATCAGTCTAGTGATCAGTCCTTCTATTGATTTTGTTACGATCCCCCAAATAGCGTTATTTCCCCAATCGCTTATTTGGAAAATCTAATTGAATCCCTGTTCTTGTTGTTGTTTAAACAGCAGAACCAATCCCAAAATCCCAGAAGAAATCCTACTGGCTTAGCGGGTTCGTGGAATCAAACGTATGTCGAGGTTTTTACAGCAAAAACAGACCCAAACTTATTTCATCGGATAGAATTTCAGAGTTTGAGCTTGCTGGGAGTTTCTTTGGAATTTTATGAAATAAAATTAGAAAGCGTTGTCGATACCGACTGGTGCAAACTGAGGAAAAGACTGACCGCACTGTGCAATTACAGTTAGCATTTGTGCTCGCTTGATTTTGCTAACTGGTTTTGTTGAGCTCTGTCAAAATCGATAAAACGGTTAAGCGTGAATCATTGAAGGTGCCATATGCTCTTTTGACCACGGTAATATTGGTCATCCTAACCCAAACAATCAGACAAAGCTTCATTGATTAACTAGTTCTTTGAAATTCGATTAATTAGTTTTCAATACTCTAGAACGAGTAGGAACAAGAATTTTGTCACTAGAACTTTTAAGGCTTTGTCGCTATAGGTTACAAAGGACTAAAGAGTTTGAAAAACACTACTGAGACGAATGCCAATATTGAAACGGTAGAGATTCTCTTTGCAACATCACCCATGTTCTCTTCTATGGACTGTCATGTATACATGTCATGTATTTGTCATTGAAATCAACCAGTAGTCTGGGAACTACTACATAGGGAAGGTGGAACCACCATTAGACCAGTTATTCAATGTTTTTCATCCTTATAGAAGAATGAATTATTGGTTGGCATGGTCAGAAAAGTTTTGTCGAGAGTGTAGGCAATGTTGTGCTTCCTAAAAAGTTTAGTGGAGCTGGGCTAGGCTAAAATCGAAGACATTTTGCGCTACATTAAGCGGACAAGTTGGTTCAACTTCCTGAACTTCTAAAATAGGAAGGGGTATCAGCCCTTATTTAGTGCCTTAAACTATTATTAACTGAGCCTCTCGGCTGTGCCCAGGGGTAGTCACCTTAACCTAACCTATCTCACACTAGAAAGGCGTTTACGTAGACACAGCTATTCAAGGATGAGGGCACACAGTAACAGAGTTATACTAAGTAAATGAGCAACAACACCTGAACAAATTACTTAACACCCTTGACAAAAAAAATCTGAAATTGCCATCAAAATCTGCAACTTTTTGGCCAGGATTTCTAGAAAATTTTTGAGTAATCAAGATAGAACTCGCTCAAAAATTTTCTAGAAATCCTGGCCAAAAAGTTGCAGATTTTGATGGCAATTTCAGATTTTTTTTGTCAAGGGTGATAAGTGTTTTATTCAGGTGTTGTTTCTCGAGTTCTATCTTGATTACTCAAAAATTTTCTAGAAATCCTGGCCAAAAAGTTTCAGATTTTGATGGCAATTTTTTAAAGTTGAATTAACTTTCCTGAAGTTTGTGTAAGGTTTGAATTGGCTTCTGTTATAGATTCTCAGAGTGATCGTGCCCCTAAGGCAGAGCGAAGCAGTTAATAACAACATAGAATTCGTTTTTTTGTTAATGAAAATTATTAAAAACGCATCTGCTTCTAATTTCATAGAACGATATCCAATCTAATATCATTGCTATTATTTTGACCGCAGCTGTACGCCCGACTATCGTGGGTATGGAAAGTTTCAGACGCTGTAGCTGGTTTATAGCGTTTCGTTTGTTTGAGTAGTGGCAAAAAACATTCCCAAAGGTTTAAGGGACTGCTACCAGTGTGCACAGTCCTTCGGCGAATATTGGTCCGGTCCTAGCACTTTCCGGCGCTAGTCCGACTGCCGTGGGTGCTATTTTCGGGCACTCACGAACTTTCGGGTCTTGGGTTTTAGGCGCCTCTACCTTCTTAGATAGGGCGTCGTATTTTCACATGCCGCGTTCGGAAAGCATCTGCATATAGCGTTAAAATAAGTGATGAATCAGTTTATAAGCACATTTTTGAAACACAATAAATTTCCAAACTTCAATTTTCTCGTAAGACGTAAACACAGCGCAATCGTACGGCATCTTGGGAAGATCTAGAAAAGGTAAAAATGTGGTATAGTTTTCAAAAATATATAATAAAATTATTTACCTATTATTCTCTGCATGCGTATTTCTATGATTTTCACCGCAAATGTAAGTAGTTTTCTCCAACTTCGTTGGTTTTGCTTATCTAATTTCGAGATTCCCTTCAAAATTTTACTCAATTATATTAATATCTTTTTATTATTCTTACAAATTCAAGTTATATTTTATGCCTCACAATTAGTTTAACTACACTTTACAATATATGCACTTCATTTACTAGATTTTGTTAAATAAATTCTATATACTTATTTAATTTTGTTATTGAGTTTTCATGTACTTTCTTTGTATATATGCTTTATACCATATAAATACTTATAAGTTATTAAGTAAGATTTTTTTTAATTTAGTGATACACAACTCTTTGTTTGTATTAATTTTCATAATTGGTAAACGTGTATATTATTATGTTATAAATTGTAAATGTATATATTGTTGTTGTTTGTATGTATTGTATATATGTATATAAAAATTCAATAAATACACATAACATACAAAGTTAATATTTTTTAATGTGATTATACTTTCAGCAGAAGATTAAGCTTACAAAGTTTTAGTTTACATATTATTTTGTTTATAAAGTTCGAACACAAAATAGGAGTATAAAACAGTACCTAACTATAGTTTTTAAGGCTTTTAGATTTCTTGCACGTGAGATGTGTACATTAGGGATATCTTCGTTATAGCATAGTCTCTAAAATCGTATGACTGATTAAAACGGGGCTTGGAAGAAACATAACTTTAAATTAGTATACGAAGGTATGCCTGGGATATGAATATGGTCAGTAAGGATTTTATGGAAGGAGTTTGGCAAAACTGAAATCGTATATTTCATTTGATTTAGTGGAACCAAAAGCGGGAGTCTGAGCAGAACAAAAGAGACATAAAAGTAGATTTTTGTTGGAACGATTTTCCGTCATCCCTTGTCAAGTTTGGTTTTGTGACAAACCGGTTTCGGCGTTCTGCCATTTTCAATGCCTAGTTTCGTTCAGAACGATTTTCCGTCATCCCTTTCGTTCAGAACGAAACTAGGCATTGAAAATGGCAGAACGCCGAAACCGGTTTGTCACAAAACCAAACTTGACAAGGGATGACGGAAAATCGTTCCAACAAAAATCGGCTTACTACCCTGTCGGAAGATCAACACAACAAAATAAATCAGACATAAAAGTACTTATACAATATCTCTTAAGAATTCAAAGGATAAGTTTTTCTAAGATATACAGTTAACTATATAGTCTGTGAGATTTAAATAATAAAAGAAAGAGAGAAATTCAAGTTCTGATCCCTGGTACACTATTTAACCAAGATTATTTGGTAGGATGTTTAGTATGATAAAATAAGCATACCCAAATGCACAGATTCATATAAATTGCAAAATGGTATATTGAGTAACATTTTTTTAAATGTTAAGACTTTTTAGCTAAGAAATTAAATACAAATACGAAAAGTCTACATAGTCTCAAGATAAAAGAATGGCCTTTACATCGTTTTCTTTACTTCTTAACGTTAGTGTTCAAAGAGTAGTGCATAACAAGAAAACCGAAATAAATAGAAAATTATAAAGTATTTAATATTACTTTATGTTACATTATGCACTTCTTTTTTAAATAACTTAAATCCTGCGTTTTGATTATACTGAGCTTATTCACACTTTCAACTTAAATGTTGCAACAATTCTTATTATAATTTTTATTTTTTTTCTTCATCAAACTTAAATTTTCCAAATATTTAACTTTTTTGATGCATTACTTATTATCTCAGTATCACATGCGCTTCCTTTTGAATGCATTCAAGTTTTGCTTAGGCTATTAAATGCAACGCAAAGGAAACATACATATGAGTTTCAACGAGTAAACCTAATACGCTAATGACAAACATTAATTATTACTAAGCCAACTTTGTTGTTTGCTGTACATACATAAAACAAACTTAATCGTAAATTATTGAATGTAATATAAAAAAGCTGCTGTGTGACTTTAACTTAAGGAAATAAATAAAACTTTTTTTGCATAGTTAATTATAAATGCTTTCAAGAAAATTGTTAGTTAAACTCTGACATAAAAACAAAAGCCTCTGCACTAGCAACGACACAATTCAATTGTGTGGCTATGTGGATATTACATAAGGTTAAAATGCAATAACAACTATCAACTAACTTTAGTTAAGTTGTTAGTAGTGCAGTTGGCTACGCATACTCACCATTGCATTTTAGAAGGTATGACATTTTTGCTCCCTCTTTACAACTACATTTTTGCATTCTGTTAATCGCGAGTTAAAAAATTAATGAATCTAATCCTGTGAACAGTTTTGAGGTTTTCAAATATTACATTAAAAATTCAGCAAAAGTACTGTTGTAAAAATATAGCATAATATGTTCTTTCTGAAAATGCAATGTTGAGATACGCACATGCGACAGTGCAAGTTTATCTTAATAAGCAAATTTTAAAATTGATTTTAAATGCAATTTAATCTTTGTCCTGATTTCTAAGTGGGTTGAGGGGTAGTGCGTGGAAATTTTGCTTCCTGCTTTGTGTGCCTAATTTTGCTTATTTTAGCTAAAGATGGGAGCAGTGTAGTGAAATTTTTTTGTTTTTATTTCGTTTTATCTATTCCGTCCTGCGTTTTCTATTTGCAGGAATGTTGTTTCTGTTTCTTTGCCTTTTAATCTTTTTCTTGAAAATATTGCTTTAAAAATACATTTTCGGTTATCTTTCAAGTCCAATTGTTGTTTCCATTTTGGAGGGTATATAAGTGCGTTTTATTGTTTTAAGTGTTGTTTTCGAAAAAAAAAAAATTATTGTACGCTCCATTGCTTTTTTTGTTGTTCTATTTTACTTCAAACGTCATCAATAAGATGACCCTCCACCACAGCCGAGTGATGGTAGCGACTGCGTTGTGAAAAGTCTTCATTATCTTCATTCAATTGTGTGGGCTCAAAGCCTACACCAGGACAAGTGGGTGTCACCACAACTTGCTCGTATTCATGGAGACGTTTGCTGAAAAGGGGGAAAAGCAATTGGATTTTAATATGTTATCATGTGTGAAACATGTTGAGGCAAACTAAGTTAGATTATACCATATTACTGACAAAAAAAATAGCAAAATTCCCGATATTGAAAAGTTGTACCAGCGCAAAAATGTTAGTTATTTTATATATATTAACCTTTTATTGCTTACAATTTTAATTACGAATTAAACACGGTTATACTGAAAGAATAGCTCTTGTTCGGGTAATTCCGGTACGTAAAACCGACAGTCGTGGGAATGTGATACAATTAGTTTTACATATTTGATACAAATAAAATAGTTTACATTCAAAATAGCACACTTACCCAAAACATCTGAATATGACACTCTTAAGCCAACCGAAGAAATTGAATTCCGCCGTTAAGCCTGGCTTTACTGCTGGATTGGCTGTGCCAACATAGAACCAAACGATGAACACAACCACATAGCAAGTAAGCGCATAATACCAATTCACAAACAACATCATGGCGAGCTTCACAAATGACTGTAAAGGAAATTTAAAATTTAATTATAGTTTTTCCTTTGGTTTTAATTTTAAATATCTCTACTAAGAATAGCTTACACCCACAAGCGACGCCCATCGATTGCAAAACACTGAATACCAGTTCTTCGTCTTTGAGTGTATCGGTAAACGTATAGGCGCTATCGGTTCTTCATCTGCATTTCCAACCCGCTCCCCCACGCCATTCTCCTGCGCATTTGTGCTACTATGAGCATCGCGAAATGTGGCAGATAAGCCATTTGGATCATTGCCATGGTTTTGCAATTGTATGTGATTACGTTCAGTCTCATGAGGAGCCGCCGCCATCGCAGAAAGGGATGTTGTATTATTTGAAGGCACATGATGCGGTGAGTTTTGTGGAGTTTGTTGTAAGTTTTTATGACGTACACGATCGGGAAACAATAAATCCAAATCATTGCTATCTTGTCCTGTCGGCGTTTGTGTAGTACCATAACGACGTGTTTCATATGATGGACTGGACGCTTGTATGCGAAAACGTTCTTCGCGCTGCTCTTGTATATCGAATGTTTGAGCCAATGCAAAGTAGGAATAATCAATAGAAGCATAGGTTAGCAAAAATGGCATAGTGACTATTGGCGCAAGGAAGTTAATGTCGCCGACAATGATGAATGAGACCGTGACGACGGCTACAACACCCATAGCGTAAAGTGGTACCTTGTTGGGACCGCGCTGTGAATTTGAAAACAGAGACATTTAGTACTGATATCAACCAACCATTATGGGATGTTGATACTTACACCCTTGCCGAGCATATCAAGTCCTGGTATTACATTTTCATTGGCAATACTTTGCAACACGCGTGGTGTACCATACATGGCGCCCAAGCAGGACGACATGCTGGATACGTATATGCCTGCGAGCAGTAGAAATGGTACAGCAGACACTTTCACAGATATCATGTAATCAGTAAGTAGCGTTGGACGCGTGCAGGTTGCGCCAAGAAACAGCATGAACACCAAGTAAAGGAAAGTACTGGAAGGAAAAGAAGGATGTTTACAATCATAATTTTACAAGCATAAAAAAAGTACAAGGGCGTGTAATTTGTGCTAATATAATAGCAAACCACTACTTATTCCAGTACGTATAACCGGCTGTCGTGGGAATTATAAGATTATTAATATTGTTGTTGCTTCAACTAGCTTAATGCAACAAATCGTTTAAAAAATTTATGTTTAATGAATATTTTCTAAATCTACTTACGATGTAGCAAACGCTGCCAATGTGCCATTTGGTATGTCTGTTGATGGAGCGCGTAAGTCACCGCTCATATTTATGCCCGAAAGCACACCAGTGACTGTGGGAAAGAATACGCCAAATACAGAAAAGAAATCATAGCCATTCTCATATTTGGGTAATAAATTATCCCAGAAATTGCTGCCATCCCAGCCATCAAAACCGCTGTCTGTATGAGACAAATAAAGGGAATTAGCGTTTTATATAAGAAAAAATAGCAATAACGTCTACCTGGATCACTTCCAACAAAGCTGCCCACCATGAAGTCCAACGCCGATACTAAGATGATCATAAGTAATATAAATTGCAATTTTATTACCCATTTCACGCCAGCCACATTAATGCAACCAAGCAGCAAAACAGCAGCTGTGGCAAAACCACGTATCGCCCACTTGTTGCCTTCGAGTCCTACCAAACCAGCCATACTCTCACCAAAACCCATGACATTCAAGGCGCATCCAACCGCTTGCCCAAAGCAGTACAACAAACCAAGCGAGCCACCAAATCGTGAACCGAGCGTATGCGCTATAAGAAAGTAAACGCCACCACTTTCAACGCGACAGCGTTCGCAGATGCCTACTGCTGAGAGCACAGATACCAAAGCAATTGCTACGGTGCATAGCACTACGCCTACGCCGTCTAAAATACCCGCTTGCGCTACAATCCAACCAGAACGTAAAAAAACAATTACTCCAAAGACATTTATAAGGCAGGAGGTGAATACGCCATCCCAAGTGCCAAATAGCACTGGTTGTGATATAAAGAAATTTGAACGCCACCTGTAACAAGTTGCTTATTAGTATAATTTTTAGTAATTATAGCTACTATTGTTGCTGTTCTAACATCTAACTTACCAAGGCTTATCACCTTGTTCGTCTGCGAATATTTCATTACGTCCAGATGCTTGATGTCCACCCGCCGCATATGTGTACTCATTACCCAAATCTACAAAACCTCCAGAATTACCTCTTTGGCGAAAATTTGCTATCACCACATCGCCTGGTCCATCATCATCCAAACCAAAGCGATTCCAATCAACTTGACGACGTCCAGCGCCGTTAGCGCGTCCGCCTCTGCCGCCAACGCTATTACTCATCGTTGCTTGTAATGATTCGTAGCTAATGAGGTTTATAACACAATTTGCCCTATAAATATTTTTTTCTTGCTTTCTTTTTATCTCTGCCTATGGAGTTCCACGCAGGCAATTAGCTTTTCTTCCCATCAACAGATTGCATACCAGCTGATTGCTCTTTTAGCGTTTTTAATGCGCACAGATTTTACTTTTATTATAGATTGTATTTAATTTATAATTCCGTTTGTTAACGATTTGTAGGTGGGGTTTTATACCCAATTTTGTTGCCAAGAAAAATGTTGTTTTAGCGAAAAATTGCATTTACTTGTGATTATTTATTTGTTCTTTGTGTGTGTGTACAGACTGGCTGTCAAACTGATGTCATTTCTGTAGCGTTGCCAAATGGCGAAAACTAAGCGAACGTTAATGTTGAGGAATTCTAGCTCATACGTTCTGCAGTGTAACATAAAATGTTATGTACCGAATACAAAATTGAAAATAACGCATTAATAGCCGACAAAGGAATGTGACCATCAATCCAACCATTTTTTTTAACCGCCCGTTTAAAGCATTACAAACACGAAGTGGCTTTCAGTCCAAAATTCATTTTTTATTTCGTACGGTATATAGAGCAAAAACAGTAATAATAAAAACAAATAACTGGTTTTATAAGACATACACTCATACATTAAAATAGGTGTGCTCCCTTACAAAACCGGTTTCGCAGATACCTCAATTTTTTTACTGTAAACTTATTGAAGTAAAGGTTGAATTAAGTAGACAGAGCATTAAAAGTATTAACACGAAAATTTTTTTCATATTAATTGTCGAAAAAAGTATTTATTGAAAGATTTTTGTAAATGTAGCATTTTTGTGTGGTCACTGAAATAGGTTTATTCAACATAATATTGAAATTAAACTCTCTACCGACATAAATTATTTGCTAAAAGGTTTGTTTTAATGTTATTAGATGTTAAAGAGGAAAAAAATAAATCTTTGTTAAATTAGATGGGGCGTGCGCGCCACTGCAGTGGTGAAAAAAGGGATTGTCCAAAAAACGCGAGAACAAGGAAAAACATACAAATTTATAGCTGAAGCTTTGGGGCGATCGCAAAATTTTGTTACAAATGCCATTAAAACACCAAAGAAAACTGATCAGCACATCGTACGTCTAGTGCAAAAAAATCCCTTCGTCTCATCTAGGGTCGTAGCAGCTGAGATAAACAACGTAATCTCAAGTAGAACTGTGCGTAGGAGACTAGCAAACGCTAATCTACCAGGAAGAACTACTCGCAGAGTTCCATTGATGAGAACTGCAAATTTAAAGGCGAGGAAAAATTTTGCGATCGATCATCAGTCTTGGCATGGCATATAAGGTGAACGAAAGTGGCGAAATATTCTGTGGAGCGACGAGACTAAAATAAATTTGTTTGGGAATGACGGCAACAGGACCGTGCGAAGACCGCCTGGTAAAGAATTCAACATAAAGTTTACCAAGAAGACAGTGAAGCAAGGTGGAGGAAACATCATGGTATGGGGTTGTTTTTCTTGGTATGGGGTCGGTCCAATTCACCGAATTGAAAACACGATGGATAGATTTGTGTACAGAAATATACTTGAGGAAGTAATGTTGCCCTATGCCAGAGAGAATATGCCCCCTGGTGCGGAGTTATCAACAAGATAACGACCCCAAGCATAGTTCAAAAGTGGTGAAGGACTGGTTCCAAGAAAAAAATGTACGTGTTATTGGGTGGCCTAGTCAATCTCCTGATCTCAATCCAATTGAGAATCTTTGGAATGAACTCAAGACCCGATTGGCAAAGCAAGAATGCAGCAACAAAGCGCAAATCTGGGAAAATGTCCAAAAGGCCTGGTACGACATCCCAGTCGAAACATGTCAAAAACTAGTCAGTTCCATGCCTAGGAGGTTGGCAAAAGTAATTAGAAATAATGGTGAATACACAGGATACTAGTTTAACATTCCCTTTTTTATGGTTTTTTTTATTCTTTGAAATATTTTTTTTATTATACGTAATGTACACCTATTTTAATGTCCAGCTGGAATTGAATGGATTTTTAACTTATATGAATTATTTCTGTGTTAAGTACTTTGGAATCTTTAAACTGACACATCTTTAATAAAAAATATAAACCTGTGTTAATCAATAAATTTTTTCGAAAAAAAAGAACTGTTACGGTAAAAAATTGGGCTTTCAGTAATAAAATATTACACGCACCTATTTTAATGTCCATGAGTGTATATTTCACGTTCCTTAATATACTAGGTATTTAGGGTATTCATCTAAAAGCATTTTAACTGCGTACAACTCACTAAATCAGTTTCCCCTACGAGTGTATAAGGTTTACTAGGCTTTTGCGCCAAAATATGCATTTGCCCGATTATAAATTTAAGCTTTATTCAAAATTGAGTAAAAATCAAAAATCATGCAATTCGATTCACATACAATGCATTTTTTTATAAAGGCAAAAAATTTAAAAAAAAATGTTTCATGAAACTGTCGTCGAGGGCCTATCATCAACGATATAAAACAGTTGATCTGACCAACTAATATTGCAAATGTTTTAAGCTGCACTTTTTCGAAAACTAGAACCATTTACAAATACATACATCCTTTCACATAAAGTTGGGTTTATCAGCTGTTTTATATGGTTACCTCTAATGTAGCTTGAAGTTGGAACTATGGTAAGTTTTATATACATATTTTAAAATATATTATTCGGTATTCATTTGTTGCTGAACATACTCAATATAATGATCTGGTAAAAACGACAAGTTGGTTTTACCATTATGAATTTTCGATTTTATACATTTTGCATACGAATCGTATTTAAATTCGTAAACTGTATATGGACAGTTAACGTTCGACATCGTTTCTTCGATCAGTGTTAACATAGTTTTCAAAAATTTTATGCAAACCACTGGTTTCCATTTTTGATTCTAAGAAAGGAATACAATAAAATTACCTCACAAAACTATTATTAGGTAGTGTTATGTTACCTTCACCATATCTTGTACTTTGATGTGTTGTACTGGAGTGCGCACCATTCCTTCCGCACTCCTAAAACCAATGCAAATATCGTTTGTATTTGCCAAATATAACTGCGTCCACCAAAGCAACATTTTTTGATTTCTCAAAAATCCATCGTTATTTGGCTTTTCCATAATTAATTTAGTTTGTATAAATTTACATTGTTTTATTTCGTGCAAATTATGACTGAAAAAATATTCAAAATTAATACACTTAGAAATGCTTCAGAACTGTAGCAGTCAGTTCAATGTGTTTTACGGGTATCTGTTGTACATATATAGATACACTGCAAAACATCTGAACGGCATCACATTTTTTCGCCGTTTGATTCAAAGGTACATCGGCGGGCCTTCAATCTCATCCACACGGAGTCGGTAAACTCCTTTGTCAGCTCTCGTCCGGCGAATGCAGTCCTACAGGCACAAGCTCCACCTGTTGCCGATGAGGAACGCGAACTGCCTAGGGAGACAATAGTCATTCCCACAACAGCCGGTTCTATCGCACCGGAATGACCCGGGTTATTTCACCCGGCCAAGGGCTGTTATTTCAGTGTAACCCTGTCCAATCTGTCCCGTCCCACCCTTAAATTGTCATCCTCGGAGCAAACCCTTGCAGCTGGGTTGCTCCATTGTCTCTTGTCACGGGCTGGAGTCGAACCCAATCCTGGACCAAGAGACTGGATCTGCTGCGTTTGCTGGAAGAAAATCTATATTAAACGGTCGTATTCGGTACAATGCGCCAAGTGTAAGAGATGGTTACATAAATCTGGATGTTCAGGGCTTAACCCTGCCATCCACAGACCCCGTACTTTCTTTAGTACTTTTGAGGCACCTTGCTGTACACGTCCAAGGACGTCCCGCGGTAGTCGCCGCTCTGGCACTCCCTTACCGCTTCTACCTACTTCCAATAGTCACAATACTGGCTCAGTCTATATGACTGGCAGCACCGCTGCCATCCCTGCCTCACCCACTCGCGACTGTCGCTCACGCACACCAGCGTCTCCATCTCACACGGCCGCTCAACACTCCTATCCCCTCCGGAATAGGTCAGATATGAGCATCGTCGAGCGTCAGTCCCCTCTGTCTCTGCCCCTAATGCCCCCCCTGCTTTCAGCCTGCACGTGGGTCAGGAACACCACCTCCTACTACCTTTCACTACGTGCACCGTTTGTCGGCAAAGATTATATACGCCTGCGACATCGGTCAAGTGCAACAATTGCTTTGGCCTGTGTCACACCCTTAAGTGCTCTGGGCTCGCAAACGGTAACCTTTGGATGGATTCGTTCATAGCCCCCTGTTGCAGTACACAGCCGCCCTCCACGCCAGACAACATCGGTCATGGCGCTGTCAACTCTAGACTGCGACATAGTTTAGGCCTTAGCCTACCTCCACCTAGGCAAACGCATCCGTCCCTCACGCCTAGTATGTCCCCCGTCTCCCCCCCTACACGCTTCAAAATTCTGCAGCTGAACTGTAACGGATTAGCTGGAAAGACGCACAACATCAAAATCGCCGCGATACAAGAGACTAAACTGTACACGAGATCGGACTTACGAACTTGTGATGGGTATAATGTACATCGTAAAGACCGTCCCAGCGATCTTGGGGGTGGCCTTGCGTTCATTACACATCACTCTGTACAATATACTCTATTTTCCCCTGACGTCGACCCCAGGGACTCTACCTTAGAATGCCAAGGCATAGCAGTCCGGTCAGGAGACGCCGACCTGCAAATCATAAACATCTATATTCCTCCTGTCACGTGTTGTCCTAGAGATTATCATCCCGACATTAGTGCGTTGCTAAGGGGCGATAACCGTCTAATCCTAGGCGACTTCAACGCGCATCACGATCTCTGGCACTCCAACTTGCCAGCAGACAGCAGAGGACACGCAATTGCAGACCAAATAGATAACTCAGCATTCTGTACAGTCAATGGAGATGCCCCCACCAGGGTGGCAGGTAACTGTCACAGTTAGCCAGGCATCTCCATAACGAGCGCGGGCCTTATTAACTTTGTCATCTGGCGACCGATGCTTACATTAGCTTCAGACCACCTACCCATCTTACTCTCTGTTGAACGACCGACCGACTTCATAACGACTGATAAAATAACATACATCAACTTCACCAAAGCGGACTGGGGCCGCTTTACTGAATATACAGAGCGCTCCTTCGCTGCCTTACCCACTCCTACGGACGTACGCAAAGGCGAAAGAGAGTTTCGCAAGATCATTGATTCAGCCTCATGCCGCTTTATTTCTGCTGGCAGAATACCAGAAATTCGTCCGAATTTCCCGGCAGAAGCTGCGGCGATGGCAAGAGAACGTGACCAAGTGAGACTCATCAATCCCGCAGATCCCAGAATAAAAGATCTCAATGCGGAAATTCGTAGGATCGTCAACGAACACAAGCTGACCAAGTGGAAACAACACCTTGAGACATGCAACCTCTCCGGCGGAGTCGGCAAATTATGGTCGACTGTCAAGGCCCTATCCAATCCGACCAAACACAAAGACAAGGTCGCCATTGCTTTCGGCGACAGCGTCAAATCGGACGCCAGGAAATGCGCGAGCTCCTTTTGCCGGCTGTTTATAATGCATCCACCTGTGGATAGGACTAAGAGAAGAGCCTTCCGACGTGCGCGCAATCACAAACACTCTACTGCGCCCATTGCCGTCTCAGTCGCAGAGGTTAAGGAAGCCATAATGAAGGCCAAACCCTCAAAATCCATCGGACCCGACGGAATCGCCATGAAGATGATCAAACACCTTGGCCACGAAGGACAGAGTTATTTAGCGGCTCTCTTTAATCTCTCTCTAACTACCTTCGTTATACCTGAGATATGGAAACAAGCGATTGTAGTTCCCCTATTAAAACCAGGGAAGCCGGCGAACCTAGGAGAGTCTTATCGTCCGATATCCCTCCTTTCGCCGGTAGCGAAATTACTAGAGTCCATTCTGATTTCTTACTTCGTTACAAATCTAAAATTGGCCGATCATCAACATGGTTTCCGCAAAAATTACAGCACGACATCCGCTTTGAACGCCATAACAACGCAGATTAACAACGGTTTGAATCAACATCCACCAAACCATAGGACGGTTCTCGTGGCACTTGACTTGTCAAATGCATTTGACTCGGTCAATCACGCCACACTCCTCCGAGATCTGGATGAGACACCGCTCCCTGCCGGCCTTAAGAGGTGGACCTCTAATTATCTCAATGGTCGACAGGCAACAGTCAAATTCAGGAACAAGAAATCTAGACCACGAAGAATAAAACAAGGGGTGCCGCAAGGTGGTGTTCTCTCTCCCCTTTTGTTTAACTTTTACATTTCGAGACTTCCCCCCCCACCAGAGGGGGTCTCCATTGTTTCCTACGCTGACGACTGCACGATAATGGCCTCGGGCAAGGGTCCCTCCATTGATGAACTCTGTATTAGAATCAACAGTTACCTCCATGACCTTTCCAGCTTCTTCACCGAGCGTAATCTGACCCTGTCTCCGACTAAATCTACGGCGACCCTGTTTACTACATGGAATGCGCAGATGGGGCAAGAGTTAAATGTCCACGTAGACGGAGTACCTCTACCTACTGTCAACCACCCAAAAATCTTGGGTGTGACATTTGACAACGGCCTCACCTTCGCTGGTCATGCCACCGCAATAGCCTCAAAGGTACAGAGCCGCAATAAGATCCTCAAGTCACTGGCCGGCAGTACTTGGGGAAAAGACAAAGAAACATTGCATGCTACATGTAAGGCTATTGGCCGGCCGGTTATTGACTATGATGCGCCTATATGGTCGCCCAATCTTTCTGACACCAACTGGAGAAACACCGCCATTAGAACTGCTACGGGATGCCTGCTTATGTCATCTGAGTCTCACCTCCATCAAGAGGCAAAATTGCTCAATGTTCAAGAACACGCGGAACTCTTGAGTAGACAGTTCCTTCTGAACTGTCATAAACCTAGTCATCCAAACCGACATCTTTTATGTAGCACCGCCCCCCAGAGACATAAGGAGACATCTCCGTAATCATTACGATGAGATCCGGCATCTTTGCCGTTTGATCTGCGGGACCATAGACGGGCTCTAAATGACCTCCACACCGAGTCGGTAGACAGATCTCTCAGATCTCGGCCTGTGAATCCCTTTATTAATATTCAACCACCTGAATTGGCTGAAGAGGAGCGTGTACTTCCGAGGGAGACTAGAGTCATACTGGCACAACTTCGCTCTGGATATTGTAATAGGTTAAACTCTTACTTATCCAGACTGAACCCCAACATACCAAATACATGCCCTGCATGTGGTATGACCCCTCATGCTCCATACATCTCTTCTCCTGTTCAGTTGAACCCACTCTTTTAACACCTACATCACTCTGGTCCAACCCTGTGGAAACTGCGCGTTTCCTCGGACTTCCGTTAGAAGAGCCTGATGACAATTTAGAGTGATCGAGCCCATTGGGCAGGGCGAAGCACTGTTAACAAAAACAACAACAACAAGAGTCATGCTGGCCCAACTTCGTTCTGGATACTGTAACTGCCAAATGTCTGCCCGGCATACGGCGTGTCTTCCAATGATACTAATCATCTGTTCATCTGCTCAACCGAGCCTACTCTTCTAACATCAATTCACTCTGGTCCACACCTGTTGAAGCCGCGAGGTTTCTGGGACTTCCGTTAGAAGAGCTTGATGACCATGTTGGATGAGAGGTGATACTTTAGGCAGGTTAAATATTCGCTAGCACAACAACAATTTTTTTGCCGTTTTTAATGGCTCCGGGTAACGCTAACCGCCATTAGCGTTGAACGGCTTTTATAAAAGCGGCCCTTAGAGCCGCTAGTTAAACATAGTACTGTCGTAGGTAATTCTATACGACAGCACATAACTTGTAATATACGTTCAAAAATGTCGGGAAAGGTATCAAACGACGGGTTTTAACCTCCGTATCAATAATCCGAAAGCAGAAATTCGATATTTTATGTCTGTTCAGAGATATTTGCAATTAAAGTTGAAAATTTTCTGTCATTTTCATGTGGTTGTTATAATCACAGATTAGGGTGTACCGAAAAGTGCATAAATGTCTTCTGCGCAGAAATATTGTGGACCGCGTAGCCGGTGTTGGACCGGCTAAGGGTTATTATTTTGAAGCGCGGCCGAAGGCCGCCTACGCAGAAAGGTGTTGTGCACATAAATACCTTGGATCAAGCCCCTTATTTGGGATCGGACCTAGGCCACTTTTGGGTTTTTTGCTAATAACTTTTCACTGAAACAAGTTATTTAATTTCCGCTTTCGGATTATTGATACCAGTTACGTGCTGTCGTATAGAATTACCTTGTCGTAAAATAATTTTGCTTTTGGTGAGTTCGGAATATTTTGCAGTGTAGCTTCTATCTACATGCCGCCTAAATTCTTACATACATATATTACGGAGGCTTAGTTGCAGAATACAGACTTCTCGCCCCGGGAAAAAGTAAATATGAGGAATCGTTCGTATTTTGCTCCTGATTATAACGGTATACTTCTTTTTTGGGGCAAATGAAAATTGTAGGAGTTAGAGGAGGGGGGGGGGGGAAGTTGGAAATCATGCATTGAAAATCGCATATATATCCCAAACTACTGAATCGATTTTCAAATTTCACATACGCGGTTTTGCACCCAAAGCAATGGTACCTCAAATGAAAGGTTATTCAATTACCTATCCAACGCAAAAAGAAATTTGAAAATCGATTCAGTAGTTTGGGATATATATGCGATTTTAAATGCATGATTTCCAACTTCCCCCCACTCTAACTCCTACAATTTTCATTTGCCCCAAAAAAGAAGTATACCGTTATAATCAGGAGCAAAATACGAACCATTCCCAATTTTTGTTTTTTTCGGGGTGAAGAGTCTGTATTCTGCAATTGTTCCATTACGGATATAACTATGTGGCAAAAAACATTCATACATACATTATATATCCGCTATACTCACATATCATCTATCTTATACTCCGAAATTACGCCAGAGAGTTTTGCAGAATAAATAAGATCGAACTCCACTAAGGAGGACCGAAATATACCAAAAGTGGTATCATTTCTATCAACTGGCACATCAATCACGGGTTCCAAATCAGGATCATCTAAAATTACCAATGTATATGTAATTAATTTTTTCTATGTAAAATGTTAAGTTATTCATTTAAGTTTGGTAATTGTTTCCTTTAGGAGACAACTGCTAAAACACGTCGGAAATTATCGGGAAAGGTATCAAAAGACGCGTTTTGACCTCGGTAACAATAATCCAGAAGCGAATTTTCGAGTTTTTGTTTCAGTGAAGAGATATTTGCCATCAAAGTTGAAAATTTTCTGTCATTTTCATGTGGTTGTTGTAATCACAGATTAGGGTGGATCGAAAAGTGCAAAAAGTGTGTTCTGCGCAGAAATACTGTGGACCGCGTAGCCGGTGTTGGACCGGCTAAGGGTTATTTTTTTTAAGCGCGGCCGAAGGCCGCCTACGCAGAAAGGTGTTCTGCACATAGATACCTTGGATCAAGCCCCCTATTTGGGATCGGACCCGAGTCATTTTAGGGTTTTTTTCGAATAACTTTTCACTGAAACAAAAAATTGAAAATCCGCTTTCGGATTGTTGATACCGAAGTCAAAACGCGTTGTTTGATACCTCTCCCGACATTTTTGGACGTGTTTTAGCAGTTGTCTCCTAAAGGAAACCATTACCTTAAGTTTGAATCCCAAGATCGGTTTTGTTGTTTTTGTAAAATAATTATACATATTTTACAACTTTATTAAACAGCAAAATACATCTCAATATTTTTTCCACTGACATTCCGAAACATACTCACCGGAAAAGCACATTTGTTCGAATTTTCCATGGTATGTGTGAACTATCGACTCATCTATGAAGTCTACAGGATCGATAATGTGCAGGATACCGCCATATCTTGTTGCATGAAATGTATTATCGTTTTTTGGCGAGCCCCGCAACCGATATGGTATTATCATGCTACTCGTTAATACACTGCGATGGCACAACACCAATTTACGCTTCGAAGGCGTTATCGATTTGCCCGATTCTGACTCTGGCTGCAACTTGGAGGCCGAAACTGGGTTTGATGGTTTTTTAAAGTTACCTGGCCGAATTATAGGTTCTTCAGCTTCTAATACAAACTTTATGACTTTATCCAAAAATAGACAAGGACTCTCAATTCGGCGAAAAATAAATTGATCATATCCTTGATTCAAATCAAGAGGGTACGAAGTTGGCTTCGGCAACTTAAAATATTTTAGACGCAAATCATCGGTAACCTCATTAGTTTTCGTATTTTTATAAAGTGTTTGTATTTCGGGACGCTTTAAGAAAAATGACGGCAAATTGTTATCGTCATTTAATATATCATATGAAACTTTTAAAATAGTTTTAAAACCATTGGTAGCCATTTTTATTACTTGTTTTTATCAATTTTTACAATTTTCTTGATTGAGAACTATGACGCCGATCGGTAGTTACTATTTAGAATAGTACAATGTATAGTAAAAAGGTACCACGGTATTTCAAAGACTAGTCACCTGTTTTTGTACACTACTATCTTGGTCTCATCTTTCATCACTTTCAATCATTCGTAAGGATACGAATTCGGTTTGAGCCGGATATTGATAATATGCCATTGCCCGTGTTCAAACAGAGAAACTCGGAGTTGCTTTTATCGGCAATTCTCTTTTGGTGTTGCTCAAGTGGTTCCGATGTTGTTCAAACACGGAAAGGAATTGCTTTGGTGGATTATGTTTTGTACTGACATTCTCTCAATACATACATATGTACTAAGAAATTTTTTACTGCGTTGTACGAATATTTTGAATGAAAAAATATGTTTTAGCTCAAATTAATATAATTGTATTATTTTCTTGGAAATAAACATTGAAAATCTGTTGGTACAATTACTTTTATGTCGTTTATTAATATGTGTGCATGCGCATGTAAAAAAAGGTATGAAGGAAAATGTCAAAATTGAACTGCGCCCAACATAACATAATTGAGACGAACGGCAACACAAAGCGTGTTTCGAGAGCACAAGCAACTCGGTACCCGTCCCCTTCCATCGTCGCTCTCTCTCCAACAAAAAGCAAAACCGCAACTAATTGACGTCAATTTGTATCTGTGTTTGAACCATTGTAAAGGTCTACAAGTAAGATATGTATCAGCTGTTCGTCCACAGCTGTGCCCACCATGTAAAGAGCTTGTCATTCAGAAGCCATTAAACGCAGAGTCGTAGTCATTGGCAGCAGACAAAAAGCTATTGAAACATATACAATAAATAAATAAATAAGAGAAATTAGTTGCAGCAAATTATTGTTTAAAGCGCATAATTTCAAGTAGACCTATTTTTGCAATAGTTTTACTTATTTAAGTACCAGTTTTTGATATCTTTGAAATCTTTATAAAAATGTCTGTGCTACCTATAAAAAACAACCATGTAGTTGATGTTGTCATGGCAATTCGCTTGTTCTTCTTTATTTACAATAAAATTGCACGTGCTAATTTGATGATTATCTTCAAATATTTCAACTTAAGAAGCATTTTTCTTATTTATATCGTATCTTAAAAAAGTTCCCTACTATTTAAAGTGTGTCTCCTAAGATCCGCATGCTTATTTCTTGTTTTTCTTTTGTGTCTGCATTGTGTGTACCAAGCGTACATATAAGGGTGCGCTTATGTGAACTTCCACGTCTCTTAAGCGCTGTAGTTATCGTAGCATTGCCTTATTTTTTAGAAAATATTATAGAAGTTATATTTGAATGATATTAGAGAAAAATTAAAACGTTTTTCACGCGATGGTTGGGGTTTCATGTTAGGAAGTCACCCGCTTCTCATTAGACCCCTTTCAGACACTTTGTTAACCATTGTTTTCCCACACCACCCAGTAGGTCGATTCTGTAACTATTTTAACGCCAGGTGTTAGCGTTAACTTCGCATAACACCATTTTAACGCTTTTCCCTATTCACTATTAGCTGTCGCGAATTATTTTCGAGGTGTTAACAATAGCGTTAATATATTTGCAAGTGTTTTAGTGTTTGGAAATATTAAAAAATTAGTTTTGAGTGTTTTGCATGTCATTTAGTGCAAAATACGGCGAAAAGAGAAGTATTGCCATATTTTATCACCATCAAGAGTCAGCGGTTTAGCGGCGTTAGAGGAGAGTTACAGAATCGCATTTTCGTTAAGAACAAACGCCAAAATTTGGCGACAAGCTTAACGCTCTATTTACAGAATCGGGCTCCAGGAGGCTGCAATGTAGGTCCGCTATCTAAATTTTATTGGGTGTGCCGTTCCCCTGTTGGCCTTTTATCACCCATATACATAACTGACGCAATATTTACAAATAAAATTAATAAATTCAACTTTTTATTAAAAAAAAGAAAGAGTTACTAAACAAAACTACTTTAACATTTATCGCGGTGAGTATGAACGTTAGAATTTACCCTAGCCCATAGGGCTAGGTAAAATTTTGACAACTACGAATGTTACACATATATGCATTCGGTATTGGCAATCATATTATTTAAAATGAATTTATATGCCAACACGTTATTAAACGATAAAATGTAATTTAACGCAAAAAATACGAACCATAATGGCAAAAAAAGAAGTACATTTAAAATTAATTCACAGACTATTTGCTTTCGCACGTGATTTTTTCAGATGTCAAAATTTACAACTGTCAAATTTTACCATTTCATTTGGCACAGCGAAATGAAAAATATTTTTACACCACAGAAAATTAGCTCACCTTATTTTTCCTCTGAGTAAAATGTTTCCGATTAGCACACGGCCTCAGTAATATTACCATAAGAAAAGTTATTGCAAATAACCCAGATATTTCTAATTAGTTAATCATATAATTAGATGGCAATAACTTTATTAACAACAAAAACAACGGTAGTTCTGGTAAAAACCGTCCAAAAATATCAGGAAAGGTATCAAATAACGCGTTTTGACCTCGGTATCAATAATCCGAAAGCGGAAAATATTTTATTTCAGTGAAAAGTTATTGGCAAAAAACCAAAAAATGGCCTAGGTCCGGTCGCAAAAGGGGAGGTCTGATCGATGGTATTTATATGCAGAACACCTTTCTGCGTAGGCCGGCTACGCGATCCCCAGTATTTCTTGACACACATGAAAATTACAGAAGATTTTCAACTTTGATTGCAAATATCTCTTGATAGAAATATATAATCGAGTTTCCGCTTTCGGATTATTATTGATTCCGAGGTCAAAGCGCGTCTACTGATAATTTTGGACGTGTTTTAGTAGTTACGTACGGTCGTATAGAATTACCATTTATTTTTATTCAGTTTATTATAAGTTATTTTCCAAATTTATAAACACGTTTTCATACTAAATTCAGTTAAAGAAATTAACTAACACAGCAGCCCAGCTGTAAAATTCAGTCCATTTTTGCACTAAGCCTTTGCATCTCTTCATTGTTAGCTGACCAGCAACCCAGCCACGAGTGAGTGTCAAACGCTTGTTTGACATGTGAGTGAGTGTCAAACGCCTATGAGCTAGAGAGAGAGGGAGGAGAAAGGGATGCCGACATAACTTACTTGTAGAGTTGTACAATGGTTTGAACACGGACATTTGCAACGCCTGTCAGTAAGGTTCAACAGATAACACTTCTAATTCATAAATACATGATACATGTTCTTATTCACCATGAAAAGTCGTTAAAACGGGAACTCCCCGCACGAACATAATTGCCGTCTCTTCACAATCGTACCGATTTTAGTACATTTTCTTTCGGTTCGTACGTTGGTACATAATACGGGATTTGGTGAATTTTTATGAAACAAATTAAAATTTGAGAAGAAAACTTAAAAGTTCAGACTAAACTGTGATCTATATACTCTACCAATTATTTTAAAATAAAATATTCTTATAATGTTCAAATATTAGATACGTAACCAACTATGTATGTATGCTTTTATAGAAGAGGTGTCGACTAGTGAGTTTTGATAGTATACAAATGTGATCACCTTGCCCTTTGTACCTTAAAGAGAATCACATCTGTTTCTGTATTTGATGGAATTTCAACACGCTACTTCGATTTGGAAAAACTCCTTCGGGCTTATTAAATTGGCTTTTGCGATACCGGGAAGTGTGACAGATCCTAAAGAAGACAGGATTGCATACAATATCATTTCGAAAAATATTTCCGTCTGATTTAGCGAACAGAAATTTACGTAATATATCTTATAAGTGCTCAACTTGGAGGGGAGCTGAAATAGGGCTGCCTCTTGTAATATTACACCGATCAAAGTTTCTTGATAAGCAAAAACCCAACGGCTGAGGAGACATAACATACATACAAGTTTTCGCAAAATATATATTTCAGTCTAACACTTTTTCATTAGCTTCTATAATTACATATATGTACATACATATATGGTTGCAAAACTAATTTCAATTTGTGAACAATCGTAAAGTTTTATTTCGAAAGTTTCTTACCCTTATTTATGACCGAATCAATTTTGAAATATTGCATCCCCAATGGGTATGTACAGAGAATTTATATAAATGTTTGCAGTGCCTTCGACGATATGGCCAACTGCTTAAAGAACTTAACAATTTTTGAATGTATAAATTAAAATTAAAAATATGTAAAAATTATTGCAGAAAGCATTCAAAAGTTTTTATACCAAATAATTAAATATGAACTTTTATATGAAATTATATTGGAGTGCTGCTATACAATTGCATCATTTGTGATTATTCTGAATCAATAACAACAGTTTCATATAAATACTACCATATTGGGTTCAATTTTGCAAATTATGCAACACTGGCTCACAGTTCGGTAGTTCCCATGATTAAAATAAACATGATAAAAATAAAAAATAACTAATTCAACCATGGGTAGTTGCCGGACAGTTCGGTAATTAAAACAGCTGATGCAACCCTTGCGGAAATCAGTAGGCATCATCCGGCGGCAGTTCGAGCTCCGGATCACGCTCAATTCTCACTGGAATAATCCCGATCATTTGAAACACTTCAGAAACAGATTTCAGCACGCTTGCTTCTCATTGCAAGTAGAGCAGGGTCAAAATACCCCAAATATTTTTGGGTAGTACTAAAATTCATGGGCCCGTAATCATAGTTGTTGCTTAACACGCGTTTTAATTAAAATCTGTACCTAACTTAAAAAGACATAGGGCCGGTTCCAGTTAAGTCGAGTTTTTCACTTTTTCGGTTTCACCATCTAACTTAACTAAGTCACAACTTAGTCAGCCTGCCAGCTGACTTATTCTCGACTAAGTCAGTGTTGTTGTCGCGCTAAATTTAGTACCTTCCAACTAAAGAGAAATGGGTGTAAAATCAGTACATTCCTTCGTGTATGGCCATACATGTCCATTTCGCACGGGGGTATTGGGATGCGCAGAGTTGTCTGGTATGAAAAAATTCTACTATGCATAAAACAGCTGATCGGGTTGTTGTGTTCAAAATTATTTAAGTCGCTCAGTTGGTGAAACCCAAAATTAAGTTAGTCTCGAATCTGTGCTAACTCAAGTCACGACTTAGTTTTAGTCTAAGGGCCGCTTTCATAAAAGCCGGTAACTGCTAACCGGAGTTTAATTGACGTATTTTAGCTGTCAAATTAATCGCCGATTAGGCTTAAACGGCCTTTATCATAATTAAGTTGGTTGGTGGTATGAAGAAATTTTTTATGTTTTGCAACTATTTTATGCTACAAACATGGTATACTATGGTTTGGTATGGTATATGGCTTGGAATAAGCAATGTCACAAACAGAACCATACACACATACTGTGATTTTAAAATGTTAAAATTCCATTTCCTAACGTGTTAGACATAAACAGACCAATTCTAAATATTCCCATGGGAGTTCATCTCCCAAAAATTTGTTTCTCCCAAAAACGAATTCTCCCAATTACGAACTCCCTGGGAGAAGGCTTTTCCCAAAAATTTTAGGCAAACGAATTCGAAGCACGAATCAGCTGTTTCGAACAAATTTGAAATTTCTCATAAGTACAAGGTGGCGCAAAAGTAAGCTTCCGATGTTCAGCATATCGGTTGTGGCACGTGCAGTGTGTGCTGTTGCACCGTCTTGTTGGAACCACATGTTTTCCAATCCCAATTCATCAAGTTGCGGAAAAAAGAACTCGTTGATCATTGCTCTGTAGCGCTCACCATTCACAGTAACCGTTTGGCCCCGACCGATTATTGGTCAAATAAATAGTCAGCAATATTCCGCGTTCTGGAGCAGTGTAGCGTAACATTGTTTATTAACGTGTATTTCGCATGTGTTTACTACACAAATGTCAAAACAGAACTGACTTTAGGGGCCAATCACAAAATTTATAGCATTTTCTGATAGGCGGATGACCTTTGCGCCACCCTGTATAAAAATGTGAACAAATGTTGGGACAACTTTTGTTTACATTATTAAAAGTTAACTATTTAGTAAAAATAATGCAGTTTAATGTAAATTAAATTATGTTTGAAATAAAATTAGGTGTTCACTAGCTTTTTGACTGGCGAAGGTGTGGCGTTCCAACTCAACACAGGCCGGCCATCGCAACCATTACACGATGGTGGTGTCGGCGGTCGTAGCGGCGAATGTTATCGTTTCCCTGATATATGGGTAGGCGAAAGTAGTGGCGAAGTAATGCCGAGAATAGTGGTGGAGGTGATACAGCGTTCTTTAAGCACGATTCCGTCTAGGGTGCTGTGAGTACTCCCTTGCCGTACATGGCCGACTGTAGCGCGAACGGTTTGGAATTACCAGTGCAACCTTCTAGGTCATATCACCCCTCCTTACGTTAGGAAGGAGAAGATGGTTAATGAGAGGCATCATATCCGTAGATCAACCATCAAATTCAAGTTAATTGTTTACGACCGAGTGTGAAATCACGTCCAAAAATGTCGGGAGAGGTATCAAGAGACGCGTATCCGTCCCAGGAATCATAATTCGGAATATGAAAATATTTGTTCTCCGGAAGCAGATTCTGATTCTTGGGACCGAAAGGCGTCTTTTGATGCCCATATCGACCATTTTGGATGAATGATAGCACTCGGTGGCGGTTGTAAACAATTACCTTAGAGGCGACTTACGACCGGTATGCCTACCTCGGTCATATTCTAAGCCCCTAACCCGCAGAGGGGCTTCATATGTTATGATGACTGCGAGCGGCGTTTGCAAGGCTGAGGGTTTGTCAAGAAGTTTAGAAAAACTTTTTATGTTACTTGTCCTCGTGCAGCAGCTGCATCCTTCCGGGGGCGGAAGATACAGTCGAACAAATTACTATGCGATTGTTGTAGCAGCATGGAATTTTCAGGAGAGCCCTTCTTCAGCCTCTTTGAGCTTGATGTTAGTAAGTCTGGCGAGCTTCTAAAATTTTTTATTGAAGATATGGATATAGTGTCACCATGGCCCTTGAGACTGTGACAGTTTTCCAGCATCTTTCATTGGCCATTTCACGAGATGTGGTATCAAAATGCCGCATAAGCGTTAATTGGAGTCGTAGAAGACTCGCGACTCTTACTGACCAACTAAAAAATATTTGATGTATATTGGAACGATTTTTCGTCATCCCTTGTCAAATTTGGTTTTGAGACAAACCGGTTTCGGCGTTGTGCCATCATCAGTGTCGATTTTCGTTCTGATCTGTTGTGGTCGTTTGTCTTGTATTTATAGTAGGTAGCAGGTAACGTCAGCATGGGTGTCTGTTTGTGTACGTGTGTGCATGTGTTGTGTGTGTACATTCAGAAACGGGGGTGGTTTGCATCGATCGGTTTTTTTGTGCTTGACTGAGGCAGGTTAAAAGTTGGTGATTTTTGTTGTTTGACCTTTTTTGCTTGTTTGTTGTTTTTGATCTTTTGCTGTTTTGTGCTTATTTGTCGGTGCGTGTGTGTTTGTTGTACCTGAGTGGTTGCTTTGTTTTTTGTAAACCAATTTTAAAGGTTCGAATATTGTGTCGGAAACAGTGTTTGTCTGTTCGTTTATTATTCTACCGTCGAATGTTTTTTGTTTGTAGATTTCCATGTTTTCGAGTACGTTCAGACGTCTGCCTTTTGCTTGTACATGTAGGACCTTGACTGTTTTTTTGATGTTTCCGGGGGGGCATTTATTCTCCGCCATGTGATTCGCAAAGTTGGACGCTGGTATGATGGTTGGATTCCGTATCTTTTTGTTGTAATCTCTAATGTGTTCTCTGAACCTCGTTCTTACTTGTCGTCCGGTTTGTCCTATGTAACTGTGCTGGCATTCACAAGTGAGCTTGTATACACCATGGCTGCTAAATGGATCTTCTGAGAAAAACGGAACAGGCGATCGTAGACGCTGAGGTCGCAATATCATTAATACCAGTTGAGGAACAAGAGCACGCAAGACACATGTGCAGAGAAATAATAAACAAGGAAGTGAAAGCAAAGGAAGGACAGAAGAGAAACACGGAGCAAAAAACAGTCAAGAACCTACAACATAAACTCAGGATAAACAACATTGTCGCAACGAAGGCGGACAAAGGCAACACAACTGTGCTAATTGAAAAAGATGAGTATATAACAAAAACCGAAAAACTCATCGAGGATATGGAATGTCGTAGAATAAGAGTGAACCCCACGGATGAATACCAGAAAGAAATCAAAGTGGCTATAAAAACTGCAACAAATATAATAGATACCAACTCGGCATATACATTAGTCCAAATGAACCCGTCAACTCCACCACTGATTGCGCTACCAAAAATCCACAAGCCAGGCAATCCAATGAGACCAATCATTAATTTTAAATCCGCACCATGCTATAAGCTATCTAAATATTTAAAAACAGTATTGAAGGACACACTGGAACTTAGCAACGAACACACCATAACTAATACATCTGAACTAATAAACAAACTTAGGACCGTTGAAGTGACAAAGGACAGCAAATTGGTATCTTTCGACATAAAAGATCTATACACATCAATACCACTAGCAGTGAAATTGAACATAGTAAACTCTATAATACTACGTAAAACAAAAGATAAAGTAAAAAGTACGCAAATCACGAACACGGTAAGAACCACACTACGTCAAAACTATTTTCAATTCAACAATAAAATATACAGACAAACAAACGGACTTGCGATGGGAAACCCAACATCGGCTATTCTTATGGAAGCGTTTATGCAAAACCTGGAAAAAGAGTATATACAGGAATTAAATTCCAAATTAGGAGTGTTATTTTACGCAAGGTACGTGGATGATATCATATGCGTTTTAACTACCAACAACGAAGAGCAAGTACTGGAGTACCTCAACAAGCAGCACGGGAACATAAAATTCACAATGGAAACCGAAAAAGACGGAGGAATCAATTATCTGGACCTCACAATAAGTATTGATAAAGCTAGCAATAAATTCAACTACGACATATATAGGAAACCAACGGCCACCGACACAATAATACATAATACCTCGAACCACCCACAACAACATAAAAATGGCGCTAAGGCACTTAGTACAAAGATTGGAAAGAACACTTCTTACACAAGAAGCATATAGAAGAGAGCTTGGAATAATATATAACATCGCTACAAACAACGGATATAAAAAAGCACTAGTAGATAAACTCAGGAGAGACCTTAGAGAACAAAAAAGAAACAATGGAGAAGAAAGTACACAAACCTGGACGACAATGACATATACTGGAAGGGCAACATATAAATTAGCAAATTTCCTTAGAAAATACAAAATCAACACAGCGTTCAAAACATCGAACAATTTAGGACGGAAGCTAAGAACCAAAACTAACTCAGAAGATCCATTTAGCAGCCATGGTGTATACAAGCTCACTTGTGAATGCCAGCACAGTTACATAGGACAAACCGGACGACAAGTAAGAACGAGGTTCAGAGAACACATTAGAGATTACAACAAAAAGATACGGAATCCAACCATCATACCAGAGTCCAACTTTGCGAATCACATGGCGGAGAATAAATGCCCCCCCGGAAACATCAAAAAAACAGTCAAGGTCCTACATGTACAAGCAAAAGGCAGACGTCTGAACGTACTCGAAAACATGGAAATCTACAAACAAAAAACATTCGACGGTAGAATAATAAACGAACAGACAAACACTGTTTCCGACACAATATTCGAACCTTTAAAATTGGTTTACAAAAAACAAAGCAACCACTCAGGTACAACAAACACACACGCACCGACAAATAAGCACAAAACAGCAAAAGATCAAAAACAACAAACAAGCAAAAAAGGTCAAACAACAAAAATCACCAACTTTTACCTGCCTCAGTCAAGCACAAAAAAACCGATCGATGCAAACCACCCCCGTTTCTGAATGTACACACACAACACATGCACACACGTACACAAACAGACACCCATGCTGACTTTACCTGCTACCTACTATAAATACAAGATAAACGACCACAACAGATCAGAACGAAAATCGACACTGATGATGGCACAACGCCGAAACCGGTTTGTCTCAAAACCAAATTTGACAAGGGATGACGAAAAATCGTTCCAATATACATCAATCATTCACCCTGTCGGAAAAACAACAAAACAAAATAAAACATAAAAAATATTTCTTCTCCAGAGGCATATGCTGATTCTTGCTTCTCTTGGTACCCATAGCGAAATATTTTAAAAATAGGTAGTTAAAGTAAAGAATTACACATTCCCTACTAATCTATAGCTTACTACTGTCATTGATAAGCAAAAAATTTTGAAAATTTTCATCATTTCTAATGATTTAAAATAAGTTTACATTTTTCTATTAACTCCCTTAAAAATTTTTGAGGAAATGTCTCCCAAGATAACTTCTCAGTTCCCCCATTTTTTCAACGTTCAGAATACCTACTTTTGTCCCCAAATACATCTTCGATTTTTCGAAGTTTGTTTGTGATAAGAAGAGATGGGAAAAGAAAGACAATTCCCGAAAAATGTGAGTTCATGATTGCGGGAATGGGAAATGGGAAAAATCTCCCAAGAAATTTCTGTACAGAATCGCTATGAAAATGTATTTTAAGTTGACTATGACAGACATGAAATGACGTTTATTTTAGAATCATGTTTAAGTAGATAAAACTCTATTTGAATTTGACTATGACTACGGGCTACCAACTAATATTGGGATCTGACCAACTAATATTGCAAATGTATTAAGCTGCACTTTTTAGAAAGCTAGAACCATTTACAAATACATACATCCTTTCACATAAAGTTGGGTTTATCAGCTGTTTTATATGGTTACCTCTAATGTAGCTTGTAGTTGGAACTATGGTAAGTTTTATATACATATTTTAAAATATATTATTCGGTATTCATTTGTTGCTGAACATACTCAATATAATGATCTGGTAAAAACGACAAGTTGGTTTTACCATTATGAATTTTCGATTTTATACATTTTGCATACGAATCGTATTTAAATTCGTAAACTGTATATGGACAGTTAACGTTCGACATCGTTTCTTCGATCAGTGTTAACATAGTTTTCAAAAATTGTATGCAAACCACTGGTTTCCATTTTTGATTCTAAGAAAGGAATACAATAAAATTACCTCACAAAACTATTATTAGGTAGTGTTATATTACCTTCACCATATCTTGTACTTTGATGTGTTGTACTGGAGTGCGCACCATTCCTTCCGCACTCCTAAAACCAATGCAAATATCGTTTGTATTTGCCAAATATAACTGCGTCCACCAAAGCAACATTTTTTGATTTCTCAAAAATCCATCGTTATTTGGCTTTTCCATAATTAATTTAGTTTGTATAAATTTACATTGTTTTATTTCGTGCAAATTATGACTGAAAAAATATTCAAAATTAATACACTTAGAAATGCTTCAGAACTGTAGAAGTCAGTTCAATGTGTTTTACGGGTATCTGTTATACATATATAGATACACTGCAAAACATCTGAACGGCATCACATTTTTTCGCCGTTTGATTCAAAGGTACATCGGCGGGCCTTCAATCTCATCCACACGGAGTCGGTAAACTCCTTTGTCAGCTCTCGTCCGGCGAATGCAGTCCTACAGGCACAAGCTCCACCTGTTGCCGATGAGGAACGCGAACTGCCTAGGGAGACAATAGTCATTCCCACAACAGCCGGTTCTATCGCACCGGAATGACCCGGGTTATTTCACCCGGCCAAGGGCTGTTATTTCAGTGTAACCCTGTCCAATCTGTCCCGTCCCACCCTTAAATTGTCATCCTCGGAGCAAACCCTTGCAGCTGGGTTGCTCCATTGTCTCTTGTCACGGGCTGGGGTCGAACCCAATCCTGGACCAAGAGACTGGATCTGCTGCGTTTGCTGGAAGAAAATCTATATTAAACGGTCGTATTCGGTACAATGCGCCAAGTGTAAGAGATGGTTACATTAATCTGGATGTTCAGGGCTTAACCCTGCCATCCACAGACCCCGTACTTTCTTTAGTACTTTTGAGGCACCTTGCTGTACACGTCCAAGGACGTCCCGCGGTAGTCGCCGCTCTGGCACTCCCTTACCGCTTCTACCTACTTCCAATAGTCACAATACTGGCTCAGTCTATATGACTGGCAGCACCGCTGCCATCCCTGCCTCACCCACTCGCGACTGTCGCTCACGCACACCAGCGTCTCCATCTCACACGGCCGCTCAACACTCCTATCCCCTCCGGAATAGGTCAGATATGAGCATCGTCGAGCGTCAGTCCCCTCTGTCTCTGCCCCTAATGCCCCCCCTGCTTTCAGCCTGCACGTGGGTCAGGAACACCACCTCCTACTACCTTTCACTACGTGCACCGTTTGTCGGCAAAGATTATATACGCCTGCGACATCGGTCAAGTGCAACAATTGCTTTGGCCTGTGTCACACCCTTATGTGCTCTGGGCTCGCAAACGGTAACCTTTGGATGAATTCGTTCATAGCCCCCTGTTGCAGTACACAGCCGCCCTCCACGCCAGACAACATCGGCCATGGCGCTGTCAACTCTAGACTGCGACATAGTTTAGGCCTTAGCCTACCTCCACCTAGGCAAACGCATCCGTCCCTCACGCCTAGTATGTCCCCCGTTGTTGTTGTTGTTGTTAACAGTGCTTCGCCCTGCCCAATGGGCTCGATCACTCTAAATTGTCATCAGGCTCTTCTAACGGAAGTCCGAGGAAATGCGCAGTTTCCACAGGGTTGGACCAGAGTGATGTGGGTGTTAGAAGAGTGGGTTCAACTGAACAGGAAAAGAGATGTATGGTATCATGAGGGGTCATACCACATGCAGGGCATGTATTTGGTATGTTGGGGTTCAGTCTGCATAAGTAAGAGTTTAACCTATTACAATATCCAGAGCGAAGTTGTGCTAGTATGACTCTAGTCTCCCTCGGAAGTACACGCTCCTCTTCAGCCAATTCAGGTGGTTGAGTATTAATAACGGGATTCACAGGCCGAGATCTGAGGGATCTGTCTACCGACTCAGTGTGGAGGTCATTTAGAGCCCGTCTATGGTTCCGCAGATCAAACGGCAAAGAGATATGATGCCGAATCTCATCGTAGTGCTTACGGAGATGTCTCCTTATGTCTCTGGGGGGCGGTGCTACATCCAAAAGATGTCGGTTTGGATGACTAGGTTTGTGACAGTTCAGAAGGAACTGTCTACTCAAGAGTTCCGCGTGCTCTTGAACATAGAGCAATTTCGCCTCTTGATGGAGGTGAGACTCAGATGACATAAGCAGGCATCCCGTGGCAGTTCTGATGGCGGTGTTTTGGCAGACTTGCAATTTCCTCCAATTGGTGTCAGAAAGGTTGGGCGACCATATAGGCGCAGCATAGTCAATAACCGGCCGGCCAATAGCCTTATATGTAGCAAGCAATGTTTCTTTGTCTTTTCCCCAAGTACTGCCGGCCAGTGACTTGAGGATCTTATTGCGGCTCTGTACCTTTGAGGCTATTGCGGTGGCATGACCAGCGAAGGTGAGGCCGTTGTCAAATGTCACGCCCAAGATTTTTGGGTGGTTGACAGTAGGTAGAGGTACTCCATCTACGTGGACATTTAACTCTTGCCCCATCTGCGCATTCCATGTGGTAAACAGGGTCGCCGTAGATTTAGTCGGAGACAGGGTCAGATTACGCTCGGTGAAGAAGCTGGAAAGGTCATGGAGGTAACTGTTGATTCTTATACAGAGTTCATCAATGGAGGGACCCTTGCCCGAGGCCATTATCGTGCAGTCGTCAGCGTAGGAAACAATGGAGACTCCCTCTGGTGGGGGGGGAAGTCTCGAAATATAGAAATTAAACAAGAGGGGAGAGAGAACACCACCTTGCGGCACCCCTTGTTTTATTCTTCGTGGTCTAGATTTCTTGTTCCTAAATTTGACTGTTGCCTGTCGACCATTGAGGTAATTAGCGGTCCACCTCTTAAGGCCGGCAGGGAGCGGTGTCTCATCCAGGTCTCGGAGGAGAGTGGCGTGATTGACCGTGTCGAATGCATTTGACAGATCAAGTGCCACGAGAACCGTCCTATGGTTTGGTGGATTTTGGTTCAAACCGTTGTTAATCTGCGTTGTAATGGCGTTCAAAGCGGATGTCGTGCTGTGATTTTTGCGAAAACCATGTTGATGATCGGCCAATTTTAGATTTGTAACGAAGTAAGGAAGCAGAATGGACTCTAGCAATTTCGCTACCGGCGAAAGGAGGGATATCGGACGATAGGACTCTCCTAGGTTCGCCGGCTTCCCTGGTTTTAGTAGGGGAACTACAATCGCTTGTTTCCATATCTCAGGAATAACGAAGGTAGTTAGAGAGAGATTGAAGAGAGCCGCTAAATAATTCTGTCCTTCTTGGCCAAGGTGTTTGATCATCTTCATGGCAATTCCGTCGGGTCCGATGGATTTTGAGGGTTTGGCCTTCATTATGGCTTCCTTAACCTCTGCGGCTGAGACGGCAATGGGCGCAGTAGAGTGTTTGTGTTTGCGCGCACGTCGGAAGGCTCTTCTCTTAGCCCTATCCGCAGGTGGATGCATTATAAACAGCCGGCAAAAGGAGCTCGCGCATTTCCTGGCGTCCGATTTGACACTGTCGCCGAAAGCAATGGCGACCTTGTCTTTGTGTTTGGTCGGATTGGATAGGGCCTTGACAGTCGACCATAGTTTGCCGACTCCGCCGGAGAGGTTGCATGTCTCAAGGTGTTGTTTCCACTTGGTCAGCTTGTGTTCGTTGACAATCCTACGGATTTCAGCATTGAGATCTTTTATTCTGGGATCTGCGGGATTGATAAGTCTCACTTGGTCACGTTCTCTTGCCATCGCCGCAGCTTCTGCCGGGAAATTCGGACGAATTTCTGGTATTCTGCCAGCAGGAATAAAGCGGCATGAGGCTGAATCAATGATCTTGCGAAACTCTCGTTCACCTTTGCGTACGTCCGTTGGAGTGGGTAAGGCAGCGAAGGAGCGCTCTGTATATTCAGTAAAGCGGTCCCAGTCCGCTTTGGTGAAGTTGATGTATGTTATTTTATCAGTCGTTATGAAGTCGGTCGGTCGTTCAACAGAGAGTAAAATGGGTAGGTGGTCTGAAGCTAACGTAAGCATCGGTCGCCAGATGACAAAGTTAATAAGGCCCGCGCTCGTTATGGAGATGTCTGGCGAGCTGTGACAGTTACCTGCCACCCTGGTGGGGGCATCTCCATTGACTGTACAGAATGCTGAGTTATCTATTTGGTCTGCAATTGCCTGTCCTCTACTGTCTGCTGGCAAGTTGGAGTGCCAGAGATCGTGATGTGCGTTGAAGTCGCCTAGGATTAGGCGGTTATCGCCCCTTAGCAACGCACTAATGTCGGGATGATAATCTCTAGGACAACACGTGACAGGAGGAATATAGATGTTTATGATTTGCAGGTCGGCGTCTCCTGACCGGACTGCTATGCCTTGGCATTCTAAGGTAGAGTCCCTGGGGTCGACGTCAGGGGAAAATAGATTGTATTGTACAGAGTGATGTGTGATGAACGCAAGGCCACCCCCAAGGCCGCTGGGACGGTCTTTACGATGTACATTATACCCATCACAAGTTCGTAAGTCCGATCTCGTGTTCAGTTTTGTCTCTTGTATCGCGGCGATTTTGATGTTGTGCGTCTTCATAAAGTCAGTTATCTCCGCGATCTTTCCAGCTAATCCGTTACAGTTCAGCTGCAGAATTTTGAAGTGTGTAGGAGGGGAGGCGGGGGACATACTAGGCGTGAGGGACGGATGCGTTTGCCTAGGTGGAGGTAGGCTAAGGCCTAAACTATGTCGCAGTCTAGAGTTGACAGCGCCATGGCCGATGTTGTCTGGCGTGGAGGGCGGCTGTGTACTGCAACAGGGGGCTATGAACGAATCCGTCCAAAGGTTGCCGTTTGCGAGCCCAGAGCACATAAGGGTGTGACACAGGCCAAGGCAACTGTTGCACTTGACCGATGTCGCAGGCGTATACAATCTTTGCCGACAAACGGTGCACGTAGTGAAAGGTACTAGGAGGTGGTGTTCCTGACCCACGTGCAGGCTGGAAGCAGGGGGGGGCATTGGAGGCAGAGACAGAGGGGACTGACGCTCGGCGATGCTCATATCTGACCTATTCCGGGGGGAGTAGGAGTGTTGAGCGGCCGTGTGAGATGGAGACGCTGGCGTGCGTGAGCGACAGTCGGGAGTGGGTGAGGCAGGGATGGCAGCGGTGCTGCCAGTCGTGTAGACTGAGCCACTATTGTGACTATTGGAAGTAGTTAGAGGCGGTAAGGGAGTGCCAGAGCGGCGGCTACCGCGGGACGTCCTAGGACGTGTACAGCAAGGTGCCTCAAAGGTACTAAAGAAAGTACGGGGTCTGTGGATGGCAGGGTTAAGCCCTGAACATCCAGATTTATGTAACCATCTCTTACACTTGGCGCATTGTACCGAATACGACCGTTTAATATAAATTTTCTTCCAGCAAACGCAGCAGATCCAGTCTCTTGGTCCAGGGTTGGGTTCGACCCCAGCCCGTAACAAGAGACAATGGAGCAACCCAGCTGCAAGGGTTTGCTCCGAGGACGACAATTTAAGGGTGGGACGGGACAGATTGGACAGGGTTACACTGAAATAACAGCCCTTGGCCGGGTGAGAAAACCCGGGTCATTCCGGTGCGATAGAACCGGCTGTTGTGGGAATGTCCCCCGTCTCCCCCCCTACACGCTTCAAAATTCTGCAGTTGAACTGCTTATTTGCGATCGGACCTAGGCCATTTTTGGGTTTTTGCTAATAACTTTTCACTGAAACAAATTATTTAATTTCCGCTTTCGGATTCTTGATACAGAGATCAAAACGCGCCGTTTGATACCTTTCCCGAAATTTTTGGACGTATATTAGCAGTTACGTGCTGTCGTATAGAATTACCGTCGTAAAATAATTTTGCTTTTGGTGAGTTCGGAATATTTTGCAGTGTAGCTTCTATCTACATGCCGCCTAAATTCTTACATACATATATTACGGATATAACTATGTGGCAAAAAACATTCATACATACATTATATATCCGCTATACTCACATATCATCTATCTTATACTCCGAAATTACGCCAGAGAGTTCTGCAGAATAAATAAGATCAAACTCCACTAAGGAGGACCGAAATATACCAAAAGTGGTATCATTTCTATCAACTGGCACATCAATCACGGGTTCCAAATCAGGTTCATCTAAAATTACCAATGTATATTTAATTAATTTTTTCTATGTAAAATGTTAAGTTATTCATTTAAGTTTGAATCCCAAGATCGGTTTTGTTGTTTTTGTAAAATAATTATACATATTTTACAACTTTATTAAACAGCAAAATACATCTCAATATTTTTTCCACTGACATTCCGAAACATACTCACCGGAAAAGCACATTTGTTCGAATTTTCCATGGTATGCGTGAACTATCGACTGATCTATGAAGTCTACAGGATCGATAATGTGCAGGATACCGCCATATCTTGTTGCATAAAATGTATTATCGTTTTTTGGCGAGCCCCGCAACCGATATGGTATTATCATGCTACGCGTTAATACACCGCGATGGCACAACACCAATTTACGCTTCGAAGGCGTTATCAATTTGCCCGATTTTGACTCTGGCTGCAACTTGGAGGCCGAAACTGGGTTTGATGGATTTTTAAAGTTACCTGGCCGAATTATAGGTTCTCCAGCTTCTAATACAAACTTTATAACTTTATCCAAAAATAGACAAGGACGAGCAATTCGGCGAAAAATAAATTGATCATATCCTTGATTCAAATCAAGAGGGTACGAAGTTCGCTTCGGCAACTTAAAATATTTTAGACGCAAATCATCGGTAACCTCATCAGTTTTCGTATTTTTATAAAGTGTTTGTATTTCGGGACGCTTTAAGAAAAATGACGGCAAATTGTTATCGTCATTTAATATATCATATGAAACTTTTAAAATAGTTTTAAAACCATTGGTAGCCATTTTTATTACTTATTTTTATCAATTTTTACAATTTTCTTGATTGAGAACTATAACGCCGATCGGTAGTTACTATTTAGAATAGTACAATGTATAGTAAAAAGGTATCACGGTATTTCAAAGATTAGTCACCTGTTTTTGTACACTACTATCTTGGTCTCATCTTTCATCACTTTCAATCATTCGTAAGGATACGAATTCGGTTTGAGCCGGATATTGATAATATGCCATTTGGAACGGCTGTCAGTAAGGTTCAACAGATAACACTTCTAATTCATACATGATACATGTTCTAATTCACCATGAAAAGTTGTTAAAACGGGAACTCCCCGCACGAACATAATTGCCGTTTCTTCACAATCGTACCGATTTTAGTACATTTTCTTTCGGTACGTACGTTGGTACATAATTCGGGATTTGGTGAATTTTTATGAAACAAATTGAAATTTGAGAAGAAAACTTAAAAGTTCAGACTAAACTGTGATCTATATATTCTACCAATTATTTTAAAATAAAATATTCTTATAATGTTGACATATTAGATATGTAACCAACTATGTATGCATGCTTTTATAGAAGAGGTGTCGACTAATGAGTTTTGATAGTATACAAATGTGATCACCTGCCCTTTGTACCTTAAAGAGAATTGATGGAATTTCAACCCGTTACTTCGATTTGGAAAAGCTCCTTCGGGCTTATTAAATTTGTTTTTTGCGATACCGGGAAGTGTGACAGATCCTTAAGAAGACATGATTGCATACAACATCATTTCGAAAAATATTTCCGTCTGATTTAGCGAACAGAAATTTACGTAATATATCTTAGAAGTGCTCAACTTTGAGGGGAGCTGAAATACGGCCGCCCGTTGTAATATTATACCGATCAAAGTTTCTTGATAAGCAAAAACCCAATGGCTGAGGAGACATAACATACATACAAGTTTTCGCAAAATATATATTTCAGTCTAACACTTTTTCATTAGCTTCTATAATTACATATATGTACATATATGTTTGCAAAACTAATTTCAATTTGTGATCAATCGTAAAATTTTATTTCGAAAGTTTCTTACCCTTATTTATGACCGAATCAATTTTGAAATATTGCATCCCCAATGGGTATGTACAGAGAATTTATATAAATGTTTGCAGTGCCTTCGACGATATGGCCAACTGCTTAAAGAACTTAACAATTTTTGAATGTATAAATTAAAATTAAAAATATGTAAAAATTATTGCAGAAAGCATTCAAAAGTTTTTATACCAAATAATTAAATATGAACTTTTATATGAAATTATATTGGAGTGCTGCTATACAATTGCATCATTTGTGATTATTCTGAATCAGTAACAACAGTTTCATATAAATACTACCATATTGGGTTCAATTTTGCAAATAATGCAACACTGGCTCACAGTTCGGTAGTTCCCATGATTCAAATAAACATGATAAAAATAAAAAATAACTAATTCAACCAAGGGTAGTTGCCGGACAGTTCGGTAATTAAAACAGCTGATGCAACCCTTGCGGAAATCAGTAGGCATCATCCGGCGGCAGTTCGAGCCTCGGATCACGCTCATATCTCACTGGAATAATCCCGATCATTGGAAACACTTCAGAAACAGATTTCAGCACGCTTGCTTCTCATTGCAAGTAGAGCAGGGTCAAAATACCCCAAATATTTTTGGGTAGTACTAAAATTCATGGGCCCGTAATCATAGTTGTTGCTTAACACGCGTTTTAATTAAAATCTGTACCTAACTTAAAAAGACATAGGGCCGGTTCCAGTTAAGTCGAGTTTTTCACTTTTTCGGTTTCACCATCTAACTTAACTAAGTCACAACTTAGTCAGCCTGCCAGCTGACTTATTCTCGACTAAGTCAGTGTTGTTGTCGCGCTAAATTTAGTACCTTCCAACTAAAGAGAAATGGGTGTAAAATCAGTACATTCCTTCGTGTATGGCCATACATGTCCATTTCGCACGGGGGTATTGGGATGCGCAGAGTTGTCTGGTATGAAAAAATTCTACTATGCATAAAACAGCTGATCGGGTTGTTGTGTTCAAAATTATTTAAGTCGCTCAGTTGGTGAAACCCAAAATTAAGTTAGTCTCGAATCTGTGCTAACTCAAGTCACGACTTAGTTTTAGTCTAAGGGCCGCTTTCATAAAAGCCGGTAACTGCTAACCGGAGTTTAATTGACGTATTTTAGCTGTCAAATTAATCGCCGATTAGGCTTAAACGGCCTTTATCATAATTAAGTTGGTTGGTGGTATGAAGAAATTTTTTATGTTTTGCAACTATTTTATGCTACAAACATGGTATACTATGGTTTGGTATGGTATATGGCTTGGAATAAGCAATGTCACAAACAGAACCATACACACATACTGTGATTTTAAAATGTTAAAATTCCATTTCCTAACGTGTTAGACATAAACAGACCAATTCTAAATATTCCCATGGGAGTTCATCTCCCAAAAATTTGTTTCTCCCAATTACGAACTCCCTGGGAGAAGGCTTTTCCCAAAAATTTTAGGCAAACGAATTCGAAGCACGAATCAGCTGTTTCGAACAAATTTGAAATTTCTCATAAGTACAAGGTGGCGCAAAAGTAAGCTTCCGATGTTCAGCATATCGGTTGTGGCACGTGCAGTGTGTGCTGTTGCACCGTCTTGTTGGAACCACATGTTTTCCAATCCCAATTCATCAAGTTGCGGAAAAAAGAACTCGTTGATCATTGCTCTGTAGCGCTCACCATTCACAGTAACCGTTTGGCCCCGACCGATTATTGGTCAAATAAATAGTCAGCAATATTCCGCGTTCTGGAGCAGTGTAGCGTAACATTGTTTATTAACGTGTATTTCGCATGTGTTTACTACACAAATGTCAAAACAGAACTGACTTTAGGGGCCAATCACAAAATTTATAGCATTTTCTGATAGGCGGATGACCTTTGCGCCACCCTGTATAAAAATGTGAACAAATGTTGGGACAACTTTTGTTTACATTATTAAAAGTTAACTATTTAGTAAAAATAATGCAGTTTAATGTAAATTAAATTATGTTTGAAATAAAATTAGGTGTTCACTAGCTTTTTGACTGGCGAAGGTGTGGCGTTCCAACTCAACACAGGCCGGCCATCGCAACCATTACACGATGGTGGTGTCGGCGGTCGTAGCGGCGAATGTTATCGTTTCCCTGATATATGGGTAGGCGAAAGTAGTGGCGAAGTAATGCCGAGAATAGTGGTGGAGGTGATACAGCGTTCTTTAAGCACGATTCCGTCTAGGGTGCTGTGAGTACTCCCTTGCCGTACATGGCCGACTGTAGCGCGAACGGTTTGGAATTACCAGTGCAACCTTCTAGGTCATATCACCCCTCCTTACGTTAGGAAGGAGAAGATGGTTAATGAGAGGCATCATATCCGTAGATCAACCATCAAATTCAAGTTAATTGTTTACGACCGAGTGTGAAATCACGTCCAAAAATGTCGGGAGAGGTATCAAGAGACGCGTATCCGTCCCAGGAATCATAATTCGGAATATGAAAATATTTGTTCTCCGGAAGCAGATTCTGATTCTTGGGACCGAAAGGCGTCTTTTGATGCCCATATCGACCATTTTGGATGAATGATAGCACTCGGTGGCGGTTGTAAACAATTACCTTAGAGGCGACTTACGACCGGTATGCCTACCTCGGTCATATTCTAAGCCCCTAACCCGCAGAGGGGCTTCATATGTTATGATGACTGCGAGCGGCGTTTGCAAGGCTGAGGGTTTGTCAAGAAGTTTAGAAAAACTTTTTATGTTACTTGTCCTCGTGCAGCAGCTGCATCCTTCCGGGGGCGGAAGATACAGTCGAACAAATTACTATGCGATTGTTGTAGCAGCATGGAATTTTCAGGAGAGCCCTTCTTCAGCCTCTTTGAGCTTGATGTTAGTAAGTCTGGCGAGCTTCTAAAATTTTTTATTGAAGATATGGATATAGTGTCACCATGGCCCTTGAGACTGTGACAGTTTTCCAGCATCTTTCATTGGCCATTTCACGAGATGTGGTATCAAAATGCCGCATAAGCGTTAATTGGAGTCGTAGAAGACTCGCGACTCTTACTGACCAACTAAAAAATATTTGATGTATATTGGAACGATTTTTCGTCATCCCTTGTCAAATTTGGTTTTGAGACAAACCGGTTTCGGCGTTGTGCCATCATCAGTGTCGATTTTCGTTCTGATCTGTTGTGGTCGTTTGTCTTGTATTTATAGTAGGTAGCAGGTAACGTCAGCATGGGTGTCTGTTTGTGTACGTGTGTGCATGTGTTGTGTGTGTACATTCAGAAACGGGGGTGGTTTGCATCGATCGGTTTTTTTGTGCTTGACTGAGGCAGGTTAAAAGTTGGTGATTTTTGTTGTTTGACCTTTTTTGCTTGGTTGTTGTTTTTGATCTTTTGCTGTTTTGTGCTTATTTGTCGGTGCGTGTGTGTTTGTTGTACCTGAGTGGTTGCTTTGTTTTTTGTAAACCAATTTTAAAGGTTCGAATATTGTGTCGGAAACAGTGTTTGTCTGTTCGTTTATTATTCTACCGTCGAATGTTTTTTGTTTGTAGATTTCCATGTTTTCGAGTACGTTCAGACGTCTGCCTTTTGCTTGTACATGTAGGACCTTGACTGTTTTTTTGATGTTTCCGGGGGGGCATTTATTCTCCGCCATGTGATTCGCAAAGTTGGACGCTGGTATGATGGTTGGATTCCGTATCTTTTTGTTGTAATATCTAATGTGTTCTCTGAACCTCGTTCTTACTTGTCGTCCGGTTTGTCCTATGTAACTGTGCTGGCATTCACAAGTGAGCTTGTATACACCATGGCTGCTAAATGGATCTTCTGAGAAAAACGGAACAGGCGATCGTAGACGCTGAGGTCGCAATATCATTAATACCAGTTGAGGAACAAGAGCACGCAAGACACATGTGCAGAGAAATAATAAACAAGGAAGTGAAAGCAAAGGAAGGACAGAAGAGAAACACGGAGCAAAAAACAGTCAAGAACCTACAACATAAACTCAGGATAAACAACATTGTCGCAACGAAGGCGGACAAAGGCAACACAACTGTGCTAATTGAAAAAGATGAGTATATAACAAAAACCGAAAAACTCATCGAGGATATGGAATGTCGTAGAATAAGAGTGAACCCCACGGATGAATACCAGAAAGAAATCAAAGTGGCTATAAAAACTGCAACAAATATAATAGATACCAACTCGGCATATACATTAGTCCAAATGAACCCGTCAACTCCACCACTGATTGCGCTACCAAAAATCCACAAGCCAGGCAATCCAATGAGACCAATCATTAATTTTAAATCCGCACCATGCTATAAGCTATCTAAATATTTAAAAACAGTATTGAAGGACACACTGGAACTTAGCAACGAACACACCATAACTAATACATCTGAACTAATAAACAAACTTAGGACCGTTGAAGTGACAAAGGACAGCAAATTGGTATCTTTCGACATAAAAGATCTATACACATCAATACCACTAGCAGTGAAATTGAACATAGTAAACTCTATAATACTACGTAAAACAAAAGATAAAGTAAAAAGTACGCAAATCACGAACACGGTAAGAACCACACTACGTCAAAACTATTTTCAATTCAACAATAAAATATACAGACAAACAAACGGACTTGCGATGGGAAACCCAACATCGGCTATTCTTATGGAAGCGTTTATGCAAAACCTGGAAAAAGAGTATATACAGGAATTAAATTCCAAATTAGGAGTGTTATTTTACGCAAGGTACGTGGATGATATCATATGCGTTTTAACTACCAACAACGAAGAGCAAGTACTGGAGTACCTCAACAAGCAGCACGGGAACATAAAATTCACAATGGAAACCGAAAAAGACGGAGGAATCAATTATCTGGACCTCACAATAAGTATTGATAAAGCTAGCAATAAATTCAACTACGACATATATAGGAAACCAACGGCCACCGACACAATAATACATAATACCTCGAACCACCCACAACAACATAAAAATGGCGCTAAGGCACTTAGTACAAAGATTGGAAAGAACACTTCTTACACAAGAAGCATATAGAAGAGAGCTTGGAATAATATATAACATCGCTACAAACAACGGATATAAAAAAGCACTAGTAGATAAACTCAGGAGAGACCTTAGAGAACAAAAAAGAAACAATGGAGAAGAAAGTACACAAACCTGGACGACAATGACATATACTGGAAGGGCAACATATAAATTAGCAAATTTCCTTAGAAAATACAAAATCAACACAGCGTTCAAAACATCGAACAATTTAGGACGGAAGCTAAGAACCAAAACTAACTCAGAAGATCCATTTAGCAGCCATGGTGTATACAAGCTCACTTGTGAATGCCAGCACAGTTACATAGGACAAACCGGACGACAAGTAAGAACGAGGTTCAGAGAACACATTAGAGATTACAACAAAAAGATACGGAATCCAACCATCATACCAGAGTCCAACTTTGCGAATCACATGGCGGAGAATAAATGCCCCCCCGGAAACATCAAAAAAACAGTCAAGGTCCTACATGTACAAGCAAAAGGCAGACGTCTGAACGTACTCGAAAACATGGAAATCTACAAACAAAAAACATTCGACGGTAGAATAATAAACGAACAGACAAACACTGTTTCCGACACAATATTCGAACCTTTAAAATTGGTTTACAAAAAACAAAGCAACCACTCAGGTACAACAAACACACACGCACCGACAAATAAGCACAAAACAGCAAAAGATCAAAAACAACAAACAAGCAAAAAAGGTCAAACAACAAAAATCACCAACTTTTACCTGCCTCAGTCAAGCACAAAAAAACCGATCGATGCAAACCACCCCCGTTTCTGAATGTACACACACAACACATGCACACACGTACACAAACAGACACCCATGCTGACTTTACCTGCTACCTACTATAAATACAAGATAAACGACCACAACAGATCAGAACGAAAATCGACACTGATGATGGCACAACGCCGAAACCGGTTTGTCTCAAAACCAAATTTGACAAGGGATGACGAAAAATCGTTCCAATATACATCAATCATTCACCCTGTCGGAAAAACAACAAAACAAAATAAAACATAAAAAATATTTCTTCTCCAGAGGCATATGCTGATTCTTGCTTCTCTTGGTACCCATAGCGAAATATTTTAAAAATAGGTAGTTAAAGTAAAGAATTACACATTCCCTACTAATCTATAGCTTACTACTGTCATTGATAAGCAAAAAATTTTGAAAATTTTCATCATTTCTAATGATTTAAAATAAGTTTACATTTTTCTATTAACTCCCTTAAAAATTTTTGAGGAAATGTCTCCCAAGATAACTTCTCAGTTCCCCCATTTTTTCAACGTTCAGAATACCTACTTTTGTCCCCAAATACATCTTCGATTTTTCGAAGTTTGTTTGTGATAAGAAGAGATGGGAAAAGAAAGACAATTCCCGAAAAATGTGAGTTCATGATTGCGGGAATGGGAAATGGGAAAAATCTCCCAAGAAATTTCTGTACAGAATCGCTATGAAAATGTATTTTAAGTTGACTATGACAGACATGAAATGACGTTTATTTTAGAATCATGTTTAAGTAGATAAAACTCTATTTGAATTTGACTATGACTACGGGCTACCAACTAATATTGGGATCTGACCAACTAATATTGCAAATGTTTTAAGCTGCACTTTTTAGAAAGCTAGAACCATTTACAAATACATACATCCTTTCACATAAAGTTGGGTTTATCAGCTGTTTTATATGGTTACCTCTAATGTAGCTTGTAGTTGGAACTATGGTAAGTTTTATATACATATTTTAAAATATATTATTCGGTATTCATTTGTTGCTGAACATACTCAATATAATGATATGGTAAAAACGACAAGTTGGTTTTACCATTATGAATTTTCGATTTTATACATTTTGCATACGAATCGTATTTAAATTCGTAAACTGTATATGGACAGTTAACGTTCGACATCGTTTCTTCGATCAGTGTTAACATAGTTTTCAAAAATTGTATGCAAACCACTGGTTTCCATTTTTGATTCTAAGAAAGGAATACAATAAAATTACCTCACAAAACTATTATTAGGTAGTGTTATGTTACCTTCACCATATCTTGTACTTTGATGTGTTGTACTGGAGTGCGCACCATTCCTTCCGCACTCCTAAAACCAATGCAAATATCGTTTGTATTTGCCAAATATAACTGCGTCCACCAAAGCAACATTTTTTGATTTCTCAAAAATCCATCGTTATTTGGCTTTTCCATAATTAATTTAGTTTGTATAAATTTACATTGTTTTATTTCGTGCAAATTATGACTGAAAAAATATTCAAAATTAATACACTTAGAAATGCTTCAGAACTGTAGAAGTCAGTTCAATGTGTTTTACGGGTATCTGTTATACATATATAGATACACTGCAAAACATCTGAACGGCATCACATTTTTTCGCCGTTTGATTCAAAGGTACATCGGCGGGCCTTCAATCTCATCCACACGGAGTCGGTAAACTCCTTTGTCAGCTCTCGTCCGGCGAATGCAGTCCTACAGGCACAAGCTCCACCTGTTGCCGATGAGGAACGCGAACTGCCTAGGGAGACAATAGTCATTCCCACAACAGCCGGTTCTATCGCACCGGAATGACCCGGGTTATTTCACCCGGCCAAGGGCTGTTATTTCAGTGTAACCCAGTCCAATCTGTCCCGTCCCACCCTTAAATTGTCATCCTCGGAGCAAACCCTTGCAGCTGGGTTGCTCCATTGTCTCTTGTCACGGGCTGGGGTCGAACCCAATCCTGGACCAAGAGACTGGATCTGCTGCGTTTGCTGGAAGAAAATCTATATTAAACGGTCGTATTCGGTACAATGCGCCAAGTGTAAGAGATGGTTACATAAATCTGGATGTTCAGGGCTTAACCCTGCCATCCACAGACCCCGTACTTTCTTTAGTACTTTTGAGGCACCTTGCTGTACACGTCCAAGGACGTCCCGCGGTAGTCGCCGCTCTGGCACTCCCTTACCGCTTCTACCTACTTCCAATAGTCACAATACTGGCTCAGTCTATATGACTGGCAGCACCGCTGCCATCCCTGCCTCACCCACTCGCGACTGTCGCTCACGCACACCAGCGTCTCCATCTCACACGGCCGCTCAACACTCCTATCCCCTCCGGAATAGGTCAGATATGAGCATCGTCGAGCGTCAGTCCCCTCTGTCTCTGCCCCTAATGCCCCCCCTGCTTTCAGCCTGCACGTGGGTCAGGAACACCACCTCCTACTACCTTTCACTACGTGCACCGTTTGTCGGCAAAGATTATATACGCCTGCGACATCGGTCAAGTGCAACAATTGCTTTGGCCTGTGTCACACCCTTATGTGCTCTGGGCTCGCAAACGGTAACCTTTGGATGAATTCGTTCATAGCCCCCTGTTGCAGTACACAGCCGCCCTCCACGCCAGACAACATCGGCCATGGCGCTGTCAACTCTAGACTGCGACATAGTTTAGGCCTTAGCCTACCTCCACCTAGGCAAACGCATCCGTCCCTCACGCCTAGTATGTCCCCCGTCTCCCCCCCTACACGCTTCAAAATTCTGCAGTTGAACTGCTTATTTGCGATCGGACCTAGGCCATTTTTGGGTTTTTGCTAATAACTTTTCACTGAAACAAATTATTTAATTTCCGCTTTCGGATTCTTGATACAGAGATAAAAACGCGCCGTTTGATACCTTTCCCGAAATTTTTGGACGTATATTAGCAGTTACGTGCTGTCGTATAGAATTACCGTCGTAAAATAATTTTGCTTTTGGTGAGTTCGGAATATTTTGCAGTGTAGCTCCTATCTACATTCCGCCTAAATTCTTACATACATATATTACGGATATAACTATGTGGCAAAAAACATTCATACATACATTATATATCCGCTATACTCACATATCATCTATCTTATACTCCGAAATTACGCCAGAGAGTTCTGCAGAATAAATAAGATCAAACTCCACTAAGGAGGACCGAAATATACCAAAAGTGGTATCATTTCTATCAACTGGCACATCAATCACGGGTTCCAAATCAGGATCATCTAAAATTACCAATGTATATTTAATTAATTTTTTCTATGTAAAATGTTAAGTTATTCATTTAAGTTTGAATCCCAAGATCGGTTTTGTTGTTTTTGTAAAATAATTATACATATTTTACAACTTTATTAAACAGCAAAATACATCTCAATATTTTTTCCACTGACATTCCGAAACATACTCACCGGAAAAGCACATTTGTTCGAATTTTCCATGGTATGCGTGAACTATCGACTGATCTATGAAGTCTACAGGATCGATAATGTGCAGGATACCGCCATATCTTGTTGCATAAAATGTATTATCGTTTTTTGGCGAGCCCCGCAACCGATATGGTATTATCATGCTACGCGTTAATACACCGCGATGGCACAACACCAATTTACGCTTCGAAGGCGTTATCAATTTGCCCGATTTTGACTCTGGCTGCAACTTGGAGGCCGAAACTGGGTTTGATGGATTTTTAAAGTTACCTGGCCGAATTATAGGTTCTCCAGCTTCTAATACAAACTTTATAACTTTATCCAAAAATAGACAAGGACGAGCAATTCGGCGAAAAATAAATTGATCATATCCTTGATTCAAATCAAGAGGGTACGAAGTTCGCTTCGGCAACTTAAAATATTTTAGACGCAAATCATCGGTAACCTCATCAGTTTTCGTATTTTTATAAAGTGTTTGCATTTCGGGACGCTTTAAGAAAAATGACGGCAAATTGTTATCGTCATTTAATATATCATATGAAACTTTTAAAATAGTTTTAAAACCATTGGTAGCCATTTTTATTACTTATTTTTATCAATTTTTACAATTTTCTTGATTGAGAACTATAACGCCGATCGGTAGTTACTATTTAGAATAGTACAATGTATAGTAAAAAGGTATCACGGTATTTCAAAGATTAGTCACCTGTTTTTGTACCATACTATCTTGGTCTCATCTTTCATCACTTTCAATCATTCGTAAGGATACGAATTCGGTTTGAGCCGGATATTGATAATATGCCATTTGGAACGGCTGTCAGTAAGGTTCAACAGATAACACTTCTAATTCATACATGATACATGTTCTAATTCACCATGAAAAGTTGTTAAAACGGGAACTCCCCGCACGAACATAATTGCCGTTTCTTCACAATCGTACCGATTTTAGTACATTTTCTTTCGGTTCGTACGTTGGTACATAATTCGGGATTTGGTGAATTTTTATGAAACAAATTGAAATTTGAGAAGAAAACTTAAAAGTTCAGACTAAACTGTGATCTATATATTCTACCAATTATTTTAAAATAAAATATTCTTATAATGTTGACATATTAGATATGTAACCAACTATGTATGCATGCTTTTATAGAAGAGGTGTCGACTAATGAGTTTTGATAGTATACAAATGTGATCACCTGCCCTTTGTACCTTAAAGAGAATTGATGGAATTTCAACCCGTTACTTCGATTTGGAAAAGCTCCTTCGGGCTTATTAAATTTGTTTTTTGCGATACCGGGAAGTGTGACAGATCCTTAAGAAGACATGATTGCATACAACATCATTTCGAAAAATATTTCCGTCTGATTTAGCGAACAGAAATTTACGTAATATATCTTAGAAGTGCTCAACTTTGAGGGGAGCTGAAATAGGGCCGCCCGTTGTAATATTATACCGATCAAAGTTTCTTGATAAGCAAAAACCCAATGGCTGAGGAGACATAACATACATACAAGTTTTCGCAAAATATATATTTCAGTCTAACACTTTTTCATTAGCTTCTATAATTACATATATGTACATATATGTTTGCAAAACTAATTTCAATTTGTGATCAATCGTAAAATTTTATTTCGAAAGTTTCTTACCCTTATTTATGACCGAATCAATTTTGAAATATTGCATCCCCAATGGGTATGTACAGAGAATTTATATAAATGTTTGCAGTGCCTTCGACGATATGGCCAACTGCTTAAAGAACTTAACAATTTTTGAATGTATAAATTAAAATTAAAAATATGTAAAAATTATTGCAGAAAGCATTCAAAAGTTTTTATACCAAATAATTAAATATGAACTTTTATATGAAATTATATTGGAGTGCTGCTATACAATTGCATCATTTGTGATTATTCTGAATCAGTAACAACAGTTTCATATAAATACTACCATATTGGGTTCAATTTTGCAAATAATGCAACACTGGCTCACAGTTCGGTAGTTCCCATGATTCAAATAAACATGATAAAAATAAAAAATAACTAATTCAACCAAGGGTAGTTGCCGGACAGTTCGGTAATTAAAACAGCTGATGCAACCCTTGCGGAAATCAGTAGGCATCATCCGGCGGCAGTTCGAGCCTCGGATCACGCTCATATCTCACTGGAATAATCCCGATCATTGGAAACACTTCAGAAACAGATGTCAGCACGCTTGTTTCTCATTTCAAGTAGACCAGAATCAAAATACCCCAAATATTTTTGTGTAGTACTAAAATTCATGGGCCCATAATCATAGTTGTGTCTTAGCACGTGTTTTAATTAAAATATTTACTTAACTTAAAAAGACATTTTAAATGTTCGTTAATCATAGTCATATTAAACCAAGACTTTAGCTAAAATGAGATGTAACAGGGTCCCCTTATGAAAAAAAAATTAAGTTGGTTGGTGGTATGAAGAAATTTTTTATGTTTTGCAACTATTTTATGCTACAAACATAGTATACTATGGTTTGGTATGGTATATGTCTTGGAGTAAGCAATGTCACAAACAGAACCATACACACATACTGTGATTTTAAAATGTTAAAATGACGTTTTCTACCGTCTTAGACATAAACAACCCAATTCTAAATTCCCATGGGAGTTCATCTCCCAAAAATTTGTTTCTCCCAATTACGAACTCCCTGGGAGAAGGATTTTCCCAAAAATTTTAGGTAAACGAATTCGAAGCACGAATCGGCTGTTTCGAACAAATTTGACATTTCTCATAAGTATAAAAATGTGAACAAATGTTGGGACAACTTTTGTTTACATTATTAAAAGTTAACTATTTAGTAAAAATAATGCAGTTTAATGTAAATTAAATTATGTTTGAAATAAAATTAGGTGTTCACTAGCTTTTTGACTGGCGAAGGTGTTAGTGGTAGTGGCGTTCCAACTCAACACAGGCCAGCCATCGCAACCATTACACGATGGTGGTGTCGGCGGTCGTAGCGGCGAATGTAACCGTTTCCCTGATATATGGGTAGGCGAAAGTAGTGACGAAGTAATGCCGAGAATAGTGGTGGAGGTGATACAGCGTTCTTTAAGCACGATTCCGTCTAGGGTGCTGTGAGTACTCCCTTGCCGTGCATGGCCGACTGTAGCGCGAACGGTTTGGAATTACCAGTGCAACCTTCTACGCCATATCACCCCTCCTTACGTTACGAAGGAGAAGATGGTTAATGAGAGGCATCATATCCGTAGATCAACCATCAAATTGCACGGAATTACCTCTATGCATCTTAGTCGCGGTAATTGTTTACGATCGAGTGTGAAATCACGTCCAAAAATGTCGGGAGAGGTATAAAGAGACGCGTATCGCTCCTAGGAATCATAATCCGGATCCGGAGATCGATTATTTTTAATAGTTTGCACGGTATTTGCAAGCAAAGTTAACATTTTTCTGTAATTTCTATGTAGTTGCTGTAGACGCAGATCTAGGGTGTGCCGAAAAGTGTTTAAGGCAGATTCTCATTCTTGGGACCAAAAGGCGTCTTTTGATGCCCATATCGACATTTTTGGATGAATGATAGCACTCGGTGGCGGTTGTAAACAATTACCTTAGTCGCCTCTTACGACCGGTATGCCTACCTCGGTTATATTCTAAGCCCCAAACCCGCAGAGGGGCTTCATATTTTATGCCGACTGCGAGCGGCATTTGCAAGGCTGAGGGTTTGTCAAGAAGTTTAGAAAAACTTTTTATGTTACCTGTCCTAGTGCAGCAGCTGCATCCTTCCGGGGGCGGAAGATATAGTCGAACGAATTACTATGCGATTGTTGTAGCATCATAGAATTTCCAGGAGAGCCCTTCTTCAGCCTCTTTGAGCTTGATGTTAGTAAGTCTGGCGAGCTTCTAAAATTTTGTATTAAAGTTATGGATATAGAGACTGTGTCAGTTTTCTAATATCTTTCATTGGCTAATTCACGAGAGGTGGTATCAAAATGCCGCATAAGCGTTAATTGGAGTCGTAGAAGACTCGCGACTCTTACTAACCAGCTAAAAAATATTTCTTTTCCAGAGGCAGATGCTGATTCTTGCGACCGATAAGCTTCTTTTGGTACCCATAGCTATAGTTAAAGTGAAGAACTACACATTCACCATTTCTAATGATTTAAAATAAGTTGTTTACATTTTTCTATTAACTCCCTTAAAAATGTTTGAGGAAATGTCTCCCAAAATAACTTCTCAGTTCTTCCATTTTTTCAACGTTCAGAATACCTACTTTTCCTCCCAAATACATCTTCGATTTTTCGAAGTTTGTTTGTGGTAAGGGGAGATGGTAAAAGAAAAACAATTCCCGAAAAATGTGAGTTCATGATTGAAAGAATGGGAAATGGGAAAAATCTCCCAAGAAATTTCTGTTCAGAATCGCTATGAAAATGTATTTTAAGTTGACTATGATAGACATGAAATGACGTTTATTTTAGAATCATGTTTAAGTAGATAAAACTCTATTTTAATTTGACTATGACCACGGGCCATGGAGCTCTGGTTAAGAACGCGATGATAATATGATAATTTAAATAATATATATTCTAGTTAATAATATACAAATAAAAGAAATAAATAATATATCTGATGTTATTAATGCGTTTAGCGGGAAATCCATAAAAAAACTACAATATTGTGGCGACTGTTCTCAAGTATGTACCATCCCTAACTCAATAACACTCTCACCACTAGTTAAACACAACAGAGATAACGTTGGCTACGCTTATGCATGCAAGCGTGTACCAGGGAAGAGGAAGAGAGATGGCGCGAGTATTCACGAATACAAGGCAAAGAGGATATGTCAATAAATAGCACCGACCCTTCCAGAACACGAAGAACGAGCAACCAAGAAAGTTCTCGGTGCGTGGGCAAGCACCCTGTTGGACTATATAAGGCAGTGACCAAGCAAGGCGGGTTGATCAGTTTATTTTCAAGCGTTGACCAGTAAACTACTGTGAGGTTACCAAACTCTTAAATTTGTAGTGCGTTTATTACTAGTAAATAAAACTAGCTATTAGTTACAATATCTGTGCGTGTGTTTATTTGACTTTATAGTGATCGAACCCAGGATTGATAATCAAGGAATCATCGAATTCGTCACAATAAGAGATTTTGTTATGGTATCGCAACAAAATGGAGCAGTAAGGAAGGCGGTCGGCACGATATGAGGTCGCACTGTGGCTAGTCATTGTCGGCTGGGGTGGGTTCTTGCCAACCTTACCGTCCTGCGCCATAATCAGAAAAAAGGTCAAATCGTGCCTTTAAATACGCGGGGAAATGCACAAAACCGCGCAACCAACTATAAAAACAACATCCGGTTAAACCCGGATGCCACGGACAGACCGTTGACATTCAAAATACAAAAACTCAAATAAAACGGAAAATCAAATAAATTCAAAAGAAACGGGCAACCAAAATATTTAAAATGAAAATCAAAATTCAAAAATAACCAAAAGCGAAACTAACTCAAATATAAATTTAAAAATAACCGAAAATGAAAACGAAATTAAAACTGAAATAACGAACGGAAAAAGGAAAACAAAGATAAATTTAAATTAACCGGAAAAGAAACCCTGGAAAAAAAAATAAAAAAACGAACCGGAAATGGCCGGTTACCATGCTGAAAAAAAATATAAAAAAAAGAGGCCGAACATTATAAGGGGGCGCCGCGGATGTTGTTGCGACGCCCGGTGCGTGGCCCACCCTCGTCCATGGCCATCGACGCACCTGGTTTCGATGGCCCCTTACCTAAATCCTATATGCCTTCTAAATAATAAGAAAATTCAGCATTCCCATTATTATTTTACAGTTTTTTTATTTATAAGACATTATTTAAACTTTGGTCATAGTAACTGTACGACTAACTTAGCTAGGGCCAATTAATACTAGCTTAAATTTATTCCTAAGCTCTAGGCAATGAAAGCAAAACACCATTTAAAGGAAAGGTTCTGAGGAACTCGAATCATCATTCCTATGACTAGATAAGATAAACAACTAAAATATACGTATGTAGAGTTTTGCTTTCATAGGGATATTTCTTTGTCGACTGTAAAGTGAAAAAAAAAAATTATTTTAAATTTATCGCTTCATAACATTAGGTTCAAAAGAAAAATTTTGGTTTTATTATTATCTTATACCTTAGTTGTATTTATTGCATTTTATTGTTGTTATTTATTGCTAGCTATCCTTTTGAATTATTTATTTATTTTTAAGTGATTGTTCATTTTATTATTATTATTTGATTTTGCTTTATGTATATTTATGATTTCCTTTTATTTTAAAAATTTAGTTATTTTTTTAAATTTCTTTTCCTTTATAAGTTCCTAGTTTCCAAACATTTGTCTTATCTTCCTTTTTGGGTTTGATTATAACAAGTTACAATAAAGATTCAATATTCGATTTTGGTTTATTCCTACATCTAGGCGTTTACATTTATCCTTCTAGTCTGACTTAAATTATTCTATTTTAATCCGTATTAGTTTTGAATCTATTTATTTATTCCCTAATTTACTCGGAAAAATTGTCTTATTTTTCTTCTATTCTTGTCAAATTCTATCTTCTAAATACGAATATCTTTTTTATTTTCTAAATAAGTCCCTTACCCTACTAACATACCACTAACCTTAGTCTACTCTAGGTCTTATTCAGCTTATTCATGCTTTGATTTATTTAATCAAATCAATTTCATTTTAACGTGCCAATCGGCACGGACTCACCCGGTGGTTGTGGTAGGCCTTTAGTGGGGCGCTACTGTGTCTGTTGTTGGTAATAGTGCAGCGGGCCTACATTACGGCGGCCCCTGCTGTTGTCACTGCTGGTGTTGTTGTTGCTGGTGTGGTTGTTGCTACTGCTAGTGCGGCGGGCCTATATTACGGCGGCCCTCGCTGTTGTCACTGCTGGTTACAGTTGTTGCTGCGGCTAGTGCGGGGGGGCCTATATTAGAACGGCCTTCGCTGATGTCACTGCTGGTATTGTTGTGGTTGCTGCTAGTGCGGCGGGCCTATATCAGAACGGCCCTCGTTGATGTCACCGCTGGTTACAGTTGTTGCTGCTGCTAGTGCGGCGGGCCTATATTACGGCGGCCCTCGCTGATGTCACTACTGTGTTGTTGTTGTTGCTGCTAGTGCGGCGGGCCTATATTACGGCGGCCCTCGCTGATGTCAGTACTGTGTTGTTGTTGTTTCTGCTAGTGCGGCGGGCCTATATTACGGCGGCCCTCGCTGATGTCACTACTGTGTTGTTGTTGTTGCTGCTAGTGCGGCGGGCCTATATTACGGCGGCCCTCGCTGATGTCACTACTGTGTTGTTGCTGCGCGCTTTGTTGCGCGTCGGTGTGGGTGGCGCCTCAGGCGCTTGGTGCCGCGCTCTGGGGTGTGCGGTGATAGGTGCGGCAATGGAGAAGTGATTGGGCCCGTTCATTCGCGCTTGTGTAGCACAATAGCCATACACATTTGCGTCCGTCTAACCAGAATGGGCGACCGATTTATTAAAATTTGATGTTGAAAGCACACGAACTAAGACTTATCTTACGTAAAATAATCCAAATATAGTTATTTTTATAATTAAACGATTTTGCTAGCACACACAATTAGTTTAATTACAACAAACACTGGGTAATACCTTGATGCACAGCAAATTCAGCAAAACACTGCTTTAATTGTTGAAATAGTTTCAGTCAGCTTCGAAGAAAATTTGACAAATCACTTTACTGTACGAATACACCACCTTTGTTCAGGGCGTATAACGTAAATTTTCAACACCAGGCAAGGTTGTGAAATAAATGAATATTTAAGCACTTGAAATTTGTAAAATACACTCAATCCTCTGATTTATGATTTAATTTGAACGCATCGACTCGTTATTGCCTTGAGATTTTACTCTGTAATAATTACCAAATGATATTTGGTATACTTTAAGCGGATTTTTTGTTTAACGCTGAAGATCAGCATAACGCGTTGCAAACAATTTTACTCAGCTTTAATGCATTTTCTCAGAGTACCAAAATTTTATTCCTTTAACGCGACTGCGCAATGGAAAAGTTCCGTTGGCCCGTTGACGTGGCGTGATTATTGCCAGGTGGAACATTCTGATTGGTCGTTACTCTCAGATGATTGCTATGAACGGATTGAACCATTTGGTGCTGCCACTTCAGCAAAAATCACGCACTTTCCCGTAACTATCGATAAAGTGTCGAACCGGAGGGTGAATCTAACCTGTCAACTACCTATCCAACCGCACAAGTCCAGCAATTAAATCAGCTAAAATGACTTTCAGTCGCAGGTAAACCATAACAATTTGGTTTATGAAAAGGTAGTGTGTCCATACTAAAGATAAGAAACAAACTAAATTAATTTGCTCTGAAATTGAACCAGACATCTATATAGATCTATCTGGCTCAAATCGTTGTTGCATTTTCATGCAAAATTTTTTATCTGGCTCCCTATCACCCCGACCGGATAGCGCCTAATATAAATATGAGCGCGTTCCAAAGGACAGTGATCCAGGTCCAGGTAAAAACTTTCCAAGTAAATGTAACGGCAATGTTTTAATCCGGGAATTTTCTGGATAAATTTCCTTTCTCTTATATAACCGATCCGTTTCGTTTTGGTGGGATTTGGTTAACGATAGGAGGCTGGATATACCATTAGAACAGTACAGATTGGTGTTGGCGTAGTCATAACCATAACTTTTGGTGTTTACCCCTAACCTTCAACCTATTGATCTATTAGAATTTTTGATTCGTTCGGTTTACCTCATTTATCGCCAGTATAGTCAATACTTTTGTATTGGCCAATATTCGGTAACGGTTCGAAACGAAATTTTTTGATTTGTAACCGTTCCGTGAAATAAAAGGGGAGAACTTCCTTCAAGACGATATTTTCATCAGTTAGTCATCACATTATTCATCATTACATTAAATACTAACTGGGCCCGTGCGCTCCTTGCGCAAAAAAAAAAAACAAAAATGGTTTGAAACCTTTTATTAGTCTAGGTCCAGGATTTTTCAAACCTTTTTCTCAAATTATAAAAAAAGATTTTCAGCTACACTTGTTGTGAGACCCTAAAAAATTATACAAATATGCGCAAACTTCTTCTTTAAATGGTCATCTAACCGCCTGGGCGATTTTGACCGTCCAACATAGCTCGCCAGTAGTTTCTTCGTTGCGCCAACTGGCGCCAATTGGAAACACCGCGGGATCGCAAATCGGTCTCCACTTGGTCCTTCCATCGGAGTGGTGGTCTCCCTCTTCCTCTGCTTCCACCGGCGGGTGCCGATAAGAATACCTTCTGGGCTGGAGCATCTTCGCTCATTCGCACTACGTGGCCTAGCCAGCGAAGCCGCTGTGTTTTAATTCGCTGAACTATGTCGGCGTCTGCGTAAAGTTCATACAGCTCATCATTAAATCTTCTTCGGTACTCGCCGTCGCCAACGCGTAGAGGTCCACAAATCTTTCGAAGAACCTTTCTCTCGAATACTCCCAGAGCCGCCTCATCAGATGTTGTTAGTGTCCACGCTTCTGCACCATATAGCAGGACGGGTGCGATGAGTGACTTATAGAGTGTTATTTTCGTTCGTCGAGACAGGACTTTACTTTTCAGTTGCCTACTCAGTCCGAAGTAGCATTTGTTTGCAAGAGTAATTCTTCGTCGGATTTCTAGGCTAACATTATTGTTGGTGTTAATGCTGGTTCCCAGGTAAACGAAGTCTTTTACTAATATGCGCAAACAGCTATTTGAAATTCCACCACTTATATTACATTCACATTGAGCCATAAACTTGAGTTGATTGACAACATCAATATGAATTAACTCAAAAAATGTCCCTTTAACTCGAGTTTATGACCCAATGTGAACGCAGTCTTATTCACTGATTTTAGCAATGTTCAAGTGTAGATGGCGCACTGTTCAGTCTTAGCATTCAAATGTAGATGTCGCGAGGCATGTGAATGTCAGTCACAATAGCGTTGCAGTACAAATTGATTTTTTTGTGCATTCACAATCGTTTATTTTAAAGAATTCATTTTTATAAAATACGCTTAAACAAAAGCACTCCGCTAATTAAAACATGGTTTCGCATGTAGAGCTAACCCCCACCTTTAAAACGATACCTTATTTATTAATATTGGTTCCAAATGAGAGCAGAAAATTAGGAAATAACACAAAAAGACCTTACAGAAATAATATATATGAAATAATATATATTAGCTCATTCAGTTGACAGCTCCTAAACTAATCTCTACATTATCTCAACAAATGGGGTCGCAAGGCCAGTTTTCGTCTTGCGCCGCCAGTGCGGGTTTGTGCGGTCCGGGAATTCCATTGCAGTGATTCTTATCAGTGAAACTACCATGTATAAATTCAGCTCTTGGTTGCCTTTTCAAATTATTTAAACCAGCAATCTACACCTTGAAAAATGTTCGATATAAACTTTTTTGGTTATTATTATCCAGGTTGTCTTATTATAAGTAAGTCAGATGGCCCACGCTTATCTTCATCGGCCCAATTACTCAAGGAATAAAGCTGATGGTGGTTTTGATTTCCCATCACCGGTAGCTACTCAACCATTTAACCCAATAAACCACGGACGGCTTACTTGAGAATGGATGCCATCGTCTTGCAGCTAAAGTATTTCACAAAAATTAAATTAATAATGCAAATGTTCACGCAGTCTTAAGTTTTATTAAAGGGATTTGTAGGGCTATGCCCATGATTAAGTCGTAATAAAATGTGGTAGGTAAATAAATTTAAGAAACTTCGAAACCAGTCAAAATATCTATAGAAACGCTCCACATATTCATACTTTTTTCAGAAATCGTTCGGTCCAATAAACATTTTTGAGTAAAAAGCTAAGGGTCACTTTTATAAAAGCCGGTTAAGTCTAATCGGCGGTTAATTTGACAGCTAACCGTGAAAAATAATTCAATTAAACCCTGGTAAAAGTGAGACTCAAAGGTAAAAGAGTGAGCAGCTTGAGATGGTGGCTGATAGAAATAAAGCCCGAAGGATATGAGATTGAGAGAAGGTTTTACGGATCAACCCTGCAAAAACGATACGGGTAAAATGATTAGTAAATTTACCCGGTCAATTTACCCGGAGCCATACCGAAAGTTTCCGTATTTCTCCCATCACGTTTTTAAGAGCATCGGTAGACTTTTTTTACTGTTTCTTTTCTCGCGTTCTTGTTTGTGTGCGGTTTTACATCTCGCTCTTTCTCATTTATTTTTTGACTTAAGATAAACATATAGCTGTACTTCTCACACCGATGTCACAGCTACTAGTCATTTGACTCGTTATAACATGTAAAATTACGGGATATTTTACCGGCATGAATACCAAACTGTAGGTCCCACCAATTTGTAGGGAAAATTCAAATCGGCACACCACAAATTGGAACAGAAGCTTGGCGCAAAAATCTCTTAGGAGGTTTATGATGATATACCTGTTGTATATCGCGCCATAGAGAGAGAATACCAATTGGCGTTTCAGTCATTCGATTTTTGCAGGGAAGTAACCCCCGCAGGAAAAATAATTTCGAAGAATTCTTACGGTTTTTAATAGTGAACACAAACCCGATAAGCCAATTGATAGCCCATATTTCACAGCTCAAAACTAATAAAGCCAAGTTGGATGTAAAGAGATGGTAATATTTTCGAAATTGCAAATAATTTCGTTTAACTGGGAACCAGCATTAACACTTCGTTCTAATATGTACCGGGGAGGCATAGAGGATTACTTCATTCTGTCATATGATGCTTGGATCATTGGATGTCTGCATCCATGGACATAGAGTCTTCGGACGAATCCGAATATACGGCCCAGTGGCGAATTAGGGAAAGAGGACTTTCGCTCAGTAACCTGTCACAAAAATTGTGAACTTCAAATAGTCTCTGTTTTGATTGATGTGCTAATACATTGTTTCCAAAAATTTTAATGAAATTCTAAATTAATAATAAATAATTTTGAATTATTGCTCGAACGTCAATATTTCACAATTCTTATTTATGAGGGCCTAAATTTTGAAATGTCAGAAAACTCCCCCGCCGTGATTTTTACCAGTGGCACGGATACTTATAAAATGATCGCGCCATTGGCTTTCCAATCATTCGAAACAATCATTTGTTTCGTGAAAAATGTTTGGTAAAGTTTTCTATGGCATTCTCGTCCTGGCTGTCATTGCTTTGGTAAGTCAGTTGGCCGAGGCAGAAATGCCAACTCATCGCCCTTGGAATATTCGGCTGCCTTGGAATAACCACGGTCATCACGGTAAAGGTAACGTTTCTACTACACCAGCCAACAAAAACCACTCTTCCCATACGATAGATTGGAGAAAACTACCTTCTTTGTTTCTGCAAGATGCCTAAAAAGTATAATTAAGTGTGATAAAAAGAAAATATTTTACACTACACTACATAGATGGGGACTGTCGCCTAAAATTACTCTATGGCTCTATACCGCAGTGGTAAGACCAATCCTCCTTTATGGAGTTCTGGTCTGGTGGACGGGTCTGGACAAGAGATTGAATAACATCGCATTACAAAGGATACAAAGAAGTGGCTCATATGTGTCAGCGGGGCGCTGCGCACCACGGCTGCGAAGGCACTGAATGCAGTCCTGAACGTTCTGCCGGTGGATCTCAGCGGTAAGCTGCTAGCGGCACGCGCCGCACTGCGTCTACGAAATCTACCAGGATGTAGGTCCCTTGATGAAGGGCACTCATCCATTCTCAAGAACCTTCCGGTGTATAGTTCGGACTACTGAACACCGAAGTATTGTTTCGAGATTAAATATGACATTACAATTCCAGAGAGAAATTATTGGCATGGAGGACCTTCTAGAAACAGTGAATCAATCCACTTGTATACAGATGGATCGAAGCTTGGTGATAAGGTTGGTGCCGGAGTTTACGCTGATCAGCTCGGAGTAAATATAGGTTTCCGTCTGCCCGATCACTTCAGTGTGTTTCAAGCAGAGGCAGCTATACATGCAGCTGTAGGAAGATTGAAGATAGCCAATATCGATAGTGGTGATATCTTCATATTCTCAGATAGCCTAGCAGCCCTGAAAGCGCTGGGAGCTATCACATGTAACTCCAGGATTGTGGAGGGCTGCCGCAGATCTCTCAACGAGATGGCTGAGCAACTCTCGATTCACCTGGTATCAGTGCCTGGACACTGCGGTATACCAGGAATTGAAATAGCAGACGAGCTTCGTTTTCACAGTCCTGGAAGGGTTTAGGCATGCCACTCGGGACTAGCAAGCTCTTTATGAGGAACACCTTCCTCAAACAGGCAAGTGACGGATGGAAAACATCAGCACCCGCAACCATACAAAACTGGTGTTGCCAGATATCATAGCGAGTAGATCGGAAGATTTACTTACACTTAGTAGGGGGGGCGGGGGCTCTCCTTACTTATGGGTCTCCTCACGGGGCACATATGTATAGGTAAACACGCCGAAAGCATCTTCTCTGTGAATGCCCTGCATTGTGGGGAAAAAGATTGAAACATATGGGGAGTGGCTGTTTCAATCACCTCTCCGAATTATCCAAGATAAGGCCGAAGAACATTCTCCGCTATGCGCAATCCACAAGATGGTTTAACTAGGAGGTCAGTAGATCCACGTGGTATCACAACGGGCCCTTCGTGGCCTAAGTGTGCTAGTGGTAACTAGCTGCCACTGCAACCTAACCTAACCTACTAGAACCATATGCGGCCTGCTGCGCTGTTGCTTGGAGCTTAGCCATTGAGAATCATCATACCGTCACAAAAGGACTTTAGTTCAATCAGTTTTTCGTCGTTGCTTTTGCAATTCGCAAAGACGAATGCCAAAACAGGGATACAGCTCTTCTTCGTCTGGGAAAAAGGTGTCCATCGAGCCAAAGAGGTGGACCTAAATAAGTTTGTCAAAAAAATTTCTATGAGTGAGCTCGATGGATTCTTGTTTAAAATGGGCATCGCAAACGACATAACTGAGTTTATTATATGCAAGCTTCGTGGCGCAATTGGCTAGGTAAAGTCTTTTTAGAACTGCATTAGGGGTGGGGAGGCACACCGCAGGGTGTTTGGGTTTCCGATAGGCTTGAGCAGTTGGACTGGAACATTTTTTTTGGGAAATAGTTCTTTCACTTTGTCCTAAGTGTGTCACAAACGCCGGCAGTTACTTTACCTTAAATACTTAGCTTTTTAAATTCTGAATATCCTCTTGATGAAACTCAGGAAGAAACTAAAATCCAAGATATTTAATTTTATATATATATATTTTTTTTTTTTTAATAATACAAGTGTAAAAAATGTTTGTCCTCAAAACCGTCGTCCGTGTTCCCGTGGATTATATGGTGGTGGTCCTCTTGGTATTGGCGGTATCGGACTTATTCTCCCAGGTTCAGCCTGCGCCAACTGGCTTACCAAAGCGATGACAATCAGCATCAGAATACCAAAAAAGCTTTTGCCCAACATCTTTCACTGTGGAGATTATTTTCTTAAATGATTGGAAGTTACAATCGAGAGCTCGATTTATATGCAAAAGCTTAACTGATAAGCATCACTGTGGGGAATCCTCGACAGGTATCAAAACAAGCCAACCAAACGGGTACATCCCCATTGCGGAAGCAATGAAGTACAAATTTATGCTTTCGTACGTGTGTAATGGCTGCGAAATATTCGTGTTCGAACAAGAATTTAATGACTTCAACTTTGATGGGGATACTGTAACAGGTGAAACTCTTACTTATCCACAATTTACGCCTGGCAAGCAATCTGTCCCGCCTATATAGCAACTATCTGTTTACCTGTTCGGTGGAATAGCATCTTGTTATATCAATTTCCCTTTGGTCAAACGCTATTGAAATTGCCAGTTTCCTAAGACTTTCGTTAGAAGAGAATGATGATTGAGCTGTCAATGATCAAGCAGCAGTAATACGAAGTGAGAAAATATTTTAAAAGTCATACCATGCATAAGATACGTCGGCTAGAATTATATATGGTAATCTAACCGACATTTTTCTGGGAGTAACCTATTCTGTTCAAAGAGTGACAACGGATTCTCAGTTTTGCGAATTTTGCAATGCTTGACAGGTGCATATGCGTGTGCTTTGATTTTATAAAATTTTTCCTGAATAGTGGTCCCTGACACAAAACATTTGGAGAGAGAGAGCGCATTTTGACATTTCATAGAAAGCAACAACAAAAACTTCAAATTATGAGCTATTAACCAATGAAAAAAGCAAAATTTTTTTTTGCTTGCAAGTTTTTAAATACTCCTGTTTGGCGGAAACTTTTTACTTTTTGCGTTTCAAAACAGGTTTACGTTTTACTAGCAATTCTTTTCAAGTTTTGCCGAACACACCTTTTGTATTGCAAAGAGTTTACAATAGTGATGGGAGAAGCATCGATGTAATATCAATATATCGATGCTTTTACTTTCATTTCGAACATCAAGGTTCGTTGTTTTTCTTTTTTTTTATGATGTCAGAAAATATACAAGAATTTTGCACAGCAGCACAAATTATTTTTTTATAAACACTGGACTTTATAACCGATTTTTTTATATCAAAGTGTTAATCGAACTCATCTATCAGATATCGACGGCTGAGTGGAAGATCACACTATTATTTAAAAATTTGTTTTTAAAAAAGGCCCGCTTTAGAATTTTTTTCAAAAACGCCCTATCTCAGCTAAAAATGTATTAAATTTTCGTTTAGATAGGGCATTTTAGAAACTGTCTGAAATTCCAGACATGAAATCATTGTATTTCTGCGATTTGTAGTAAAAAGGAGTACAAATTTCTTATTTTAGAAAACATGATACATCTTTTCTCAGAAAAAACATTCAAAACCGATATGCGTGAAAATTGTTGTTTTCAAGAACTACTCTACTGGAAAGCAGTGATCAGTGACAACTCAGCTGATACTCAGATCTTAGGTGGTGTGCCGTTTGCGTATGTGTGCCGCTCCACATAAGATCTGAGTTTCAGCTGAGTTGTCACTGATCACTGTTGTTGTTGTTGTTGTGGTAACGAAAAAAACACTCGACGAAGTCCTTGGCCGGATTAGAACCCGGTACGCTCCGGCACTTCTTTGCGGTACTGCCCGACTGTCGTGGTAGCGATTTATGACCAGTGAAGCCTTCTAGGTCATGTGACCCCTCCTTCCGTAAGGTGAGGGGTGAGAGGCATCATATCCGTAGATCAACCATCCTTGTGCATATTAGTCACCTCTTAGATTGAGGCATAAAATAAATGTCAAAGAAATTTTTGAAAATGGGCGTGGCACCGTCCACTTTTGATTAAGTCAAATTTAGAAATATTATTAATCATAAATCAAACACAAGGAATGTTCCAGGAAAAAATGGGCGGGATCGGTTAAGGTCTACGCCCACTTTTATATGAAAGATTTTGAAGAGACCCTTTTTATAGTGGACTATTTCACAAAACTTTTTATGCCAAACTCCGCCAAAAATTGATTTGTCGAAACGAAATTTGGTGATAATGTTCCATATACAGGGTGGCGCAAAAGTAATCCTCCTATCAGAAAATGCTATAAATTTTGCGATTGGCCCCTAAAGTCAGTTCTGTTTTGACATTTGTGTAGTAAACACATGCGAAATACACGTTAATAAACAATGTTACGCTACACTGCTCCAGAACGCGGAATATTGCTGACTATTTATTTGACCAATAATCGGTCGGGGCCAAACGGTTACTGTGAATGGTGAGCGCTACAGAGCAATGATCAACGAGTTCTTTTTGCCGCAACTTGATGAAATGGGATTGGAAAACATGTGGTTCCAACAAGACGGTGCAACAGCACACACTGCACGTGCCACAACCGATATGCTGAACATCGGAAGCTTACTTTTGCGCCACCTTGTATAAAGGTAACTGCTTGTTGTAAAATTGGGCTAATCGGTTAATGTCCACGTCCAGTTTTTCAACATAGTTCTGAAACTTTTTTTTGTCAGATTTAAAAAGCGATATTTTTACAACCAAGCAAATTATATCGATCAGATTTTGCACACATAATAATCTTTTTAAGAAAAACTCGGCCGCAAAAAAATGTTGTCCATTTTGAAGAAGTAGGCATGACGCCGCCCACTTTTCAGCATAAAATTTCTGCTATTTTCAACGGCAATCGCTTATAATTCAATCTTGATATTTCAATGAAAATTGTTCAGCTGCTTCTTAGTAGTATGTATTATACTCCTGCCAAAAATTAGCCAAATCGGGAAACACACAGGCAACATATTCGGGCATGTAGTTAATAGTCCACTGCAATAGCTAAGTTATAAAGGGTGTTTTTTTTAGGGGTATAGAACTTCGAATTGAAATAAAACACAAGAAAATCGTTTTAAGGTCCATCAATTTGGCTTTATTGGAAGGATAATTTTATGCCATTAATGTTTAAATATGATTTCGGGCATGTGGCCGCCGCGGCTGGCTCGAATAAAGCCAATTCTACAGGTCCAATTTTCAACCACTTTTTCGAGCATATGGGGCCGTATGTCGGCAATAACGCCACAAATGTTGGCTTCCAATTCCCCTAACGTTTCTGGTTTGTTGGTGTAGACGAGCGACTTCACATATCCCCAAAGAAAATAATCCAATGGTGTCAAATCACACGACCTTGGTGGCCAATTGACAGGTCCATTCCGCGAAATTATGCGCTCATCGAATGTTTCCTTCAATAAATCGATTGTGACGTGCCCTGTGTGGCATGTAGCGCCGTCTTGTTGGAACCACAACTCATCCACATTCATGCCATCCAATTCGGGAACAAAATAGTCGGTTATCATGGCTCTATACCGGTCTCCATTAACGGTAGCTGCCTCTCCAGCATTATTGCGGAAGAAGTAAGGCCCAATGACTCCACCAGCCCATAGAGCACACCAAACAGTCAGTTTTTGTGGATGTAATGGCGTTTCAAGGGTCTCATGTGGATTCTCTTCACTCCAAATGCGGCAATTTTGCTTGTTGACGTAGCCATTCAACCAAAAATGAGCCTCATCACTGAACAAAATTTTGCGATGAAAATCAGCATCGAAATCAATCTCATTTTCGGCCCATACACCAAAATCACGACGCATTGCATGGTCTCGCGGCTTTAATTCTTGCACAAGCTGGATCTTGTAAGGTCGCAAGCCAAGATCTTTGCGCAAAATCTTCCATAAAGTTGATGGACAAAGCTCCAATTGCTGTGCACGGTGGCGAATCGATTCATTCGGGTCCTCTTCAACACTTTGCTCTACAGCGGCAATTGTTTCTTCGGTGCGCACTGTTCGACGTCTCTGCGGATGCGTATTATCACATAGAGTAAACGTAGTGCGAAAACGATCCATGGTTAACCGAATTAAATGCTCTGATGGACGATTATGTCGACCATAAAATGGACGGAGCTCACGGTAAACTTCGCGAACTGAACCATTATTTTCGAAATAAATTTGCACGATTTGCAAGCGTTGTTCTTTTGTCAACCTGTTCATGATGAAATGGCAAACCAAACTGAACATAAACGACATTAGAGTTGCCAGATTTGACCACAAAATGCCAGTTTTATCTCTATTCGAAAAACAAACCTGTAAAAAATACACCCTGTATATCTTTTTTGATTTTTATACCTTTCATAAACATTAAATGTATGTAAGTATGAGAACAAGAAGAGAAAAGTTCACTAAAATGATCAGCACGATTAGCGGAGTCGATTTAGCCATGCCCGTCTCTCCGTCCGTCTGTCTATTTGAACGCAAACTAGTCTCTCAAGTAGCAAGCTTGGTAGACGTTGTTTTGACGTTTTGATACATAGAACACATCTATATATAAAATGTCATTAACTTGAACCAAATAAACTCCTAACTATACCGAACTGCAGCTTTATATAACCTGGGGGCTTTTCCAAAAGCCTATAAAAGACACACATTTTTTATATCTATTTTTGTTACGCACACAAGGTATATTACTTCATTGCCCATAAACGAATCGAGATATATATTTATTAATGTACGAGGTGTGTTCAAAAAGTATCGCGAATTTTGTGTTTTTTCAAAAATTATTTATTTATTCATGAATATCTATTTTGTCCCCTTCAAAGTAATCCCCATGAAATATTATACACTTGTGCCAACGGTTTTTCCAATCTTCGAAGCACTTCAAAAAATAATTTTTTTGTATCTTGTTCAGCTCCTCCTTCGATGCCGTCTTTATCTCGTCAAGAGAAGCGTAACGTCGTCCTTTCATGGGCCTCTTCAGTTTGGGGAACAAGAAAAAGTCACAGGGGGCCAGATCTGGGGAATACGGTGGCTGCGGCATCATTAGTGTGTTGTTTTTGGCCAAAAAGTCGCGCACAAGTAACGATGCGTGAGCAGGGGCGTTATCGTGGTGCAAAAGCCAATTTGTGTTCTTCCACAAATCCGGGCGTTTCTGGCGGATTGCTTCGCGCAAATTGCGCATAACTTGCAGGTAATATTCCTTATTGACCGTTCTTTCCTGTGGCAAGAACTCATGATGCACCACGCCCCTGCAATCGAAGAAAACTGTCAGCAAAACTTTCACATTCGACCGAACTTGGCGCGCTTTTTTCGGTCTTGGTTCGTGCGGCAGCTTCCATTGAGATGATTGAGCTTTGGTTTCCACGTCATAACCATAAACCCACGATTCGTCACCAGTTATGACCCTCTGGAGCAAATTTGGGTCGTCGCGGACAGAGTTTAACATCTCATTAGCAATGTTCATGGGATGCTGTTTTTGGTCACAATTGAGCAATTTTGGTACGAATTTCGCGGCGACCCGTCTCATGCCCAAATCATTGATAAAAATCGAATGACACGAGCCAATCGATATGTTAAGGTCCTCAGCAACTTCTCTAACGGTGATTCGACGATTGGCCAATACCATTTTCTCCACTTCATTAATTTTTTCGTCTGTTGTTGAAGTGCTCGGGCGTCCGGCACGCTCTTCATCGTTCACATCTTCTCGGCCTTCTGAGAACATTTTGTACCACCGATAAACGTTGCTTTGGTCCAAGGTAGCTTCTCCGTATGCCACAGTCAACATTCGGAATGCATCCGCGCACTTAATTTCGTTTTTCACACAAAATTTGATACAGGTTCTTTGATCCATTTTTTTGAATAGGTAAAAATCGAAGACGATCCAAAACACATGCAAGCAAATCAGCTGTCAACAATTAACTGAACATTCAAAATGGCCGAGCTTGTCGGCATAAGTGAGAGACATGAGTACCAACATAACGCCACAAAAAATTCGAAATTCGAATATACGTAACCAGCGAAAATTCAAAATTCGCGATACTTTTTGAACACACCTCGTATATCAAACCATTCAGGATGAAAAGTAAAATATCCGGGCAAGTAGGTAATACCCCACATGAAATGTCTGTATGTATGAAAAGAAAAAGAGATAGTCCCATCAAAATGTATACTGAAATGATCAAGAGGATGAGCTGAGTCGATGTAGCCATGCCCGTCTCTCGATACGTCGATCTGTCTGTCCGTCTGTCTATTTGAACGCAAATATGAACTGAAAGTATTAAAATTAAATTTTTTTAAATATATAAATACTAAAAAATTGTCTTTTGTAGAATTTTTCTTAATTTTTTCCTAGGATTCTTCAAATATTTTCTGTCTAACTGCTTCTGCGACAAAAACGATGTCTTGATGAAAAAAAAGACTAATTCGACTGCTGAGTGGAAGATCACCCTATTTCAAAATCTTTTTTAAAAACGCCCTATTTCAAAATTTGTTTCAACAACGCCCTATCTCAGAAGTTTTTTCAACAACGCTTTATCTGAAAATTTGATTCAAAAACGCCCTATCTCAGCTAAAAATGTATTGAATTTTGGTTCAGATAGGGCGTTTTTGGAACTCATTCTGAGATAGGGCCTTCTTGAGCCAAATTTTAAAATAATGCGCTATTGAAAAAAATTTTGAGGTGGGGCGCTCTTCAAAGAAATTCTAAGGTAGGGCGTTTTTGAAAAATATTTTGAAATAGGGTGATCTTCCACTCAGTAGTCGAATTGTTTTATTATAATCATAAGAATATACATTTTTATGGATTTACGTTTGCTAAATTGTTGTCGAATAGAATTTTCTAACTTTCGAACATTTTGGCATATGCTTTCGAAATAGTGAGTACCAAATTTTCTGCAATCGAAGAACAAATTCGAAAGGAACAGAATGGAACTCGAACAACGAATGCGTTTTATTAGAAAATTTCTTAGAGTACGAATCACTCGAAAGCGAACAAATTTCCTTTCGAATAGAACTACAGAGTAAGGGCCCAGGTCGTAGCAGCTCGACAAACATACAGACACACAAAAATTTCCCATGTATTTTGTTTTTGTAATTTGTGAGTTTAACGTCAAAATCGTACTGAGAAATGAGTGTTATGTCAAAATTCGAGACAAAAGTAAAAATCAGCTGGTCTATTAACACGACCTGTATTATTGGATCATGGCTCTATCCAATGAATATAAAAATTGTTAAGGCCACAATTTGTTGACACTTGGTGACAATAAGAAATATATTTTAGGTTACTTTCACAGAAGAAGAAATAACAGACTGGAATAAGGATTGCTTGATGGAACAGGATCCCATTGAAAAAAGCGATTCTGACGATGAAATTGAAGCTGCAGGAGGAAATGAACCAGAACGTATAAGTTGATCTGAAGCCCAATGGAAGTGAATGCGCTACAGTCACTGCACGAGAAGGCTGTGTTGAATGCGGTAGGAAATAAGAAACATCTCACTGAAATCACTGCTTTTTTGTCTAACAATATGTAAGCCACATGCATACATGTGAAATAAAAATTAGGAAAAGTTGCCATAGAGCTATAACAATGTGCAATCACTGTAAGCTAGAATACGGGCATGAATGACTAGTTCTAGTTACAAAAGTTTTATGGAAGCTGAAGAAATTAAAAAAAAAACCAATAAAAACAATTTTTGATTTATTTATGCACGCATCAATTTTGAAAAATTGCTTCCCTAATGGGGATGTACAGCGCACGCCAATAGGCATGTGTTGGGGCCGATAGCGCATTCCTCGCCACGATTCTTATCAGTAGTATATATATTGAGAACTTGACTGCCTATTGCAATCAGTCGGCATATTGAAAAATGTTTTCAAAAAGCTTCTTTGCTCTTATGGCACTGGCAGTCCTGACTTTACAATCTACGTTGGCCAGCGCTCAGTCTGTACCTCTAGAGGAGAGGCCTGGGCTCAAACATCCTGGGAATAGAAACAGGCACTCTCGACAAACACAAACTGACATCATTTTAAATCCAAACCCAACAAGCAAAGTAAACTTAAAATAAATCTTTAAAAAGCTTTCCGAAATAAGTATTAAGCTTACAAAATTCAGATTTTTCGTTTATAAAACGTTTGAAAATAAACGTTGTGTAATTGAAACGACACGTTGATAAAAAGTTTATTAATTGAAACCTACAAAAAAGATTTTAAAAGCTTTCTAAAAGTTTTTTTTTTTTGATACTTTATTCAAACCATATTTTGTATATTATTTAGCTATTGCAATAAAATAAATAACTAAGTTCTAATCATACATTGAATGCTGCAACTTAAACCAATTATCAGCATATTGCAGAAGTGGTGTAAAATTTCTTATGAAAAGAAATTGAAAATTTTTTAAGTTGAAAGAAAAAAAATTGACAAATAGTCATCTCTGGATTTTTTGTAAACATTTGCACTTCACTTTCAATGTGAAATGATTTATAACAGTTTTTTGTTATAGTTTATAAAAAGTTTACTTTAAACTTTCAAATAAATTAAAACTGAAAAAGCTTACACATCGCCTATTGCAGTAAGTTTACTTTAAATTACTTTTAAAAACATTAAACTAAAATTCTGAATTTTGTAAACTTAGTACTTATTTCGGAAAGCTTTTTAAAGATTTACTTTAAGTTTACTTTGCTTGTTGGGTATGTTTTTAAAAGTAATTTAAAGTAAACTTGCTACAATAAGCGATATGTAAGTTTTTTCAGTTTTAATACGTTGTTTGATACCTCTCCCGATATTTTTGGACGTGTTTTAGCAGTTGTCTCCTAAAAGAAACAATTACCTTTTTTTATAGGCTTACATTAATAAGCTTTTTATCAACGTGTCGTTTCAATTATAAAACGTTTATTTTCATATTTTTAATATTTATTTCGGAAAGCTTTTTAAACATTTATTTTAAGTTTACTTTGCTTGTTGGGTAGCCACCCACATAAATAGTCTTACAAGCTCACACCCAATCGGAAATTCGCTGCAGGCTGAATGTCATCTTCGTCTTGCCACCAATCGCTACTTCAGATTGAGTGTGCAATTGGGAAATAAGGCACTTATGGTACCCATCCTGTTTTATCGTGCCGAAGCTTTGGCAATGACAGCGGTTCTGACAGTATACAAAAGTCGGGTTCTTTGCAGCAAAGATTTATGGACCACTACGCGATTTATAGATACTGTGAAGTTTTAATGATGGGCCGTATGATCTTTACGTAGACGTGGACATATGTACTTCGAATAAATGAAGATGCTCATTTCCAGAGGAGGACCACTTTACTCAATGTGTTATTTCTCGAAATAGTTAAATCACATAGGATTTGGTGGTCGATACTGTTAATGCGAGCAACGCGAGCGTGCAGGGAAAAACCACCGAAGAGAAGTATCGTGGTATTATCGAAACAGCTGTCGGTTTGTCACCCAGCTGCACACTGTTCTTATTTTTTCTTTCAAAATTTTAGTCAAAACACAAATTTTTATGCAAGAAATTTATTTGAATTTCAAATAAGATTGAATAAAATTATGGTGAGTGCATCATGGAGGTCCATTTCCAGTGCTTGTACGTTATCCAATGTCTTGCTTTCTAAAGATTATCGCCCAAAAGATTATCGACGGATTCAATTATAGTGTCTGCCACCTCTTTTACGACGTTTGATCCGTCTTGACCTTTACCATAGACTTGATCACTGTCAGTAGCTTGAACGAATGCGAAGCAAGCCGCAGCCAGAAGTATAGCGAATACGAAGATTGATGAATTCATTGTTAGTGAAAGTACTGCTTGAAGATAACTGTATGAGTTTCCAAAATGCGACTGACTTTTTATACACAAATTTTAATGCAAGCTTGAAACTAAAACTCGCCAACATTTCACTCTGTTTACCACGGTTTTGGCAAATTGTGTACGTAAGCTCAATTGAATTGTTCTTAGGACAAACCTGCTGTCACACCGCGTGATAGAGTTGCACCTGAGGCCTTGAGAAGAATTATTAATTAAATTTTAAGCTAGACTTCTAGTAATGCAGCAGTTGCATTCAATTCTTTTCAGAGAGAAAGGTGGAGGCCTCGACTGAGTTGAAAAAAAGAAGTAGAGGATGACTTCAACTCCTTTGGTGTTTCCGAGTCATCCTCCCGCTGTTCTCTCCACCTCAATCGCGGCCTACCCCTCGGTACGGGATCGCTAGTATTTAAAATACTTAAAAACTGTTTACAAAAATTTGGTCGATCCTCGTCAGTGGCCGGAGTTTGCTTAAAGAAGGAAGTATATTTCGATTTTCTTATAACGTTACAAGCCAGAACTGGACTAGCAAAGGGGGCTATGGCGTAGCACAAAGTAAAATGGACAAAGAAAATTATTTACAAAAGATTTAAAAATACGATAAGACTTGTTTCGCCCTGCAGCTGCTTTAAGCTTTTGTTAACCCAAATCATGCCCCAAATTATGAATGACTGCGACCCGCTTCCTGAAGTTTGACTTGTCTCAATTGTACGACCCAGACTTCGCTGTTTTGTACCCTAAACAGTCCAACTATAAATGGAGCTATGTATTCACTTTTTGGAATCATTCAACTTTTGCATACTTAAACAACTGGACTACACATAAAGTCTCTTAAGAAATGTTCGGCAAACGTTCTTTTGCTGTTCTCATTCTGGCTCTTATAGTTTTGACATCACAGCTGACGCACGGGCATAGAGGGCGTGGTAAGAATCGTCGTGGAACAGGTAGGCTCCAGGTTCTACCAACACTTCTTCCCAGAATAACCCCTCCGCCCTTCAATCCCTTTCCTTATGGCAGACGCTAGACGCTGAATGTGTTGCAGAAGACTTCGATCGCAACTTGAGGTTAATAATGTTTAATGTTGTTAAGTGAATTAAATAAAGATATTAAGAAAACAAACATATTTTCCAAATGAGACATCGCTTTCTCGGTCATAGGAGTAGTGACATAAGAAGGGGTTTAGGGAGTGCTGTCGAATTAACAGTCCTTGACCGGATTTGAACCCGGTACGCTCCGGTACTCCCTTGCGGTACTGCCCGACTGTCGTGGTAGCGATTTATTACCAATGAAACCTTCTAGGTCATGTTACCCCTCCTTCCGTAAGGAAGGATAAGATGAGTAATGAGAGGCATCATATCCGTGGATCAACCATCGAGTTGCACGGCATTACCTTTGTGCATATTAGTCGCCTCTTACGACCGGTATGTCTACCTCGGGCATATTCTAAACCCCTAACCCGCAAGGGCGTTCTAGTGGCTTCTAGTACATTTGTCGGAGGTCAAAAGTTGTTTTATACAAAAACCTGGTGTTGATTTGGAATTAAACTTCCTTATAAACAGTAGCGTGGTTTTTCTTCTTATGGTATTTGCTTCTGTTTATTTATTAGCATATATATTTTGAATCAAATATTTATATGGTTTTACCTAAAATAATATATTTATTAAACGCATCAAAAAACAGACATTTTGTGTCAGTCAAGTTCAAGTAAAAAAAAATATATTTCATTGATAAACATTACTCTCATTTGTCGTTCGATCACCCTATCTCGACTAACGGTTATGAAACCCCTTATCTCAAACATTTTTTTAAAAACTCCCTATCTTAGAATTTGATTGAAGAGCCTATCTCAGAATTGGTTTTAAAACCGACCTCATGGTAAATTGTTACAGATGAGATAGGGCATTTTTGAAACAAATTCTGAGGTAAAGTGTTCTTCAACTGATTTCTCTTATAATGTTTTTTTGGAACAAACTGAAATATATTCTAAATAAGATGTTTTCGACAGCCGAGACAGGATGTTCTACCACCCAGCCGTTATTGTAAAATTAGAAATGATATTATGAAAATAAATTTTAATAGTTCAAGGGCCTTTTCAAATATTCAAATCAAGTATAATTAGAGATGTTACAAAATGTGTTCGAGTGTTGCACATTCAAAAACATTTGCCAACTTTTTTTGTTTTGGCACATGATTCTAATCTCTTTAAAAAAATGTTTTAGGGAAGGTTTTTTAATATATATTTTAATTGTTTTGTATAGAGCAGCAGAATGTGTCATAAGTTAATTGTTTTTCATTAACAAGTAATATAATACAATTGTTTACGAGCGTTAGTAGCATGTAAAATGTATATTTTTTACAAGTTACAAATTCACTTGAAGGCAACAGATTTACAACAATAGCTTACACGCACACTTGTAGATAATTAAGAAGAAATGCTTATTTTAGACCAGTTTTTCAACGTAGCAATTAAAGCAAATATTTTTATTCTACATAAGAGATAATTACAAAATTATCTCAGCACGTTAATATATAGCTTTTTACATATTTTCTAAAATATTGTTTCGAATATACAATTTAGAAAGTGCTTCGTCCTAAACTATTACATATACTTTATATTCAGCGCTGACGCGTTTGTTACAGCTTCACTTCTTGTTTGTTAAGATTTTTTTCTTTTGGATGTTACTTTTTGTTTTTCACTATTCACTTTAAGCCGGTTACAAGCCCTACGATAATTTTTTATTTCCAAGTTTTATTATTTCTTTAATTTTAGTCGTTTTTAAAGTATTGAAGGAAATGTTTGCATTTATACGATGTAGAGAGTTTTTAATTCAGCATATTTTTAGGTTTTTTAGCTTGTATTTCCCTATTGAAAATTCGAATATGTTTGATATGATTGCGTTTTAAAATGATTGTTTATCAAATGACAGATGGAACCGACGATGGATTATTAATAATTACATGAACAATGAATACGTCTCCGGGGTCAAAGAAATCATGCCCACGGCAGTAGGTGTATTACAAGGTACTAGAAGGCATTGAAAATATCGGTTTAACCCTTGGTCCGTTGCCTTCCATTACATGCACAAATGCGCAGACCAAGCAGAACTCAGTACCACCACTATAACAACAACCGTGACTCGTGAATGTCAGTACTGGAACTGTTGATGGCCGAGGGAAATATGCAAGCAGTTAAGTTGGCGTAAAAAACCTTCAGCCTTATTCTCTATATAAAAGAGGATTCTCGTCAAACATGTAATAAGCACATTACAGGAAAACCATTTTATATTTTGAAGGAAAGTCAAAGTTAAGTTCAGCAAGAGAACATCGCAATATATTTAATCAAGCATGAAAGCTCTCGATGAAACATTTGTTGCTTTTTGTTGTTTGTTCTTTCCTTACACTTCTCTTTCTCCATTTTTTATGCGTAAACTGAATTTCTAAATATTGTCCCGTTTTATTAACTTAGCCACACTCATATTTTGAAGCTAATAGAAATTTGAGAGTATTTAAAAAGACGAATACCCTATCCAGTTCATCTGCTTTACTCATGTATGCTTAAGCAATTGCTTTATTTACTGCTCGCTTTTTTTGCTATTCTTCATTTTGAAATAGCTTTTTTATCTGGAATGGAACGGTTAATGAATTCAATGCTGAAGCTTGTGATTTGTTTTTCATAACAATGCCGTTAATGGTTTTACATTATTTTCCGCAGAAATACATTCGATAAGTAACTTATATTTTTCTTTAAGGTTATTTGTTCATTTAACTTTTTCTTAAAATATTTTTAGTATGTAATTAAAAGAACTATTCATAAACTTTGTTTTCTACTCGTTCTCCATTATTACGTTTTCATTGAAATGCCGTGCTAAGCGCATTCCTTAACTCATTCAACACCATCGAGCCAATCACCATTTTCTCACAATTCACTAGCAATACGAGCTGCTCTCCCTTCTCCGACTGCCAGTCTAATGTGATTAGAACCAGGCTCTTTGAATTCATGGTCTGGCCCACAAAGTAGAACACATCATTGTTAGTCTCATTTGTGTTAATATGCGCCACATTAATAACTTCGAAAATACGTTGCTTTAATGCAGCTAAGTCCAGCGCATCACGGCGCAACTGCAAGCGACTCTGGTGCTCATTCATACCGCGCAATTTTGTGCGCTCCTCTTTAAAGAAGATTTCGTTAATTTGCACTGAACGCACTAATTCACCAACCGGTGGCTTGAGTGTAACACGTGACTTGCCAGCGCTTGTGCTTATTTCCAATTCTACAGCATGTGTGGAATCATTAAAATCAATACCTAAAATGCTTGTACCCAACTGTTGTGGTTGCAAACTTTGTAAAGGTGCAAATTCATTAAGATTCATGCCATTTGAGAGTGTATGATTACTAAGGTGGATATTAGTAATTTCTGCATTGGATTGATTGATGAATTGTAGCTCAATTGTAACCATTGCGGAAGAGTATAAATGTGGTGATCGCGTGAAACGATAACTCACTTGCAGACCATGTCCAGAAAGCTTGTTCAACAATTCACGATGTTTGAATTCGATGTGTGAAGGACCGACCAAATCGATGCGATTAGCAGCGCTTACGGGTAGCAAGCCAACTGCGCCTCCGCTTAATGGAGTTGCTGAAATAGAACGGTAATTAATGCAATGTTTTTTAAATGGATTTAATAAATTTACCAGGCGTTAGGAAACCTCCAAGCGATGGTGTCATTACCGGCCCCACGGGTGGTATGTCATCCAAGTCCAAAAGCAAGTCTAAATTGCTTTTCGGTGGCTTTGTGGCACTCGCAGCTGTCGACGCATCCCCACCAGCAGCCTTTTCCGTTTCTTTCTCTTTAGCTTTCGTTTCCTTAGCTTTTTCTTTCACACGTTGGAATTTGCGTTGTTTTTCACTCTCTGTCTCCGATTCGGTGCTCTCTGCTTCAGTGTCAGAGCCACTCTCTGTGCTACTCGCAGTCGAGCCATACGAAGATGATTCGCTATCTGAAGTACCACTACCGTTATCGCCGTTATTGTTGGTAGTTGCATGCTCATTATTGTTTCCATTGCCGGCGGATGTATTCAACCGCACTGTTGATGGTTTCGATTTCGGTTTACCCTCAACAGCATTATTGATTTGCTCTGTTTCCTCATCCGTAGAGTCATCATCACTCGAGGAGGATTCTGATGAAGAACTGCTGCCCGTCTCCGATTCAGAGTAAACGGAAGATTTTTCAGATTCGGACAAGAAATTTGTGTCATTAGTAGTATGTGAATTTTTATTACCATCTTTTTGTGGCGTACGTGCTGCAGACGAGCTAGTTGTTGGGCCATCAGTTGCCGTGCTAGACTCCTGCATGTAACCTTCAATGTTGCGCACAGAAGTATCTGTTGCCTCGGCGGGAAACGGAGGTAAATCTTTATATCCAGTGGTGCGCATATTTAAATAATGTGAGAGCGAACCAAGTTGGTAGTGATCCCTCTCACAATATTTACTCTCCAGAGATGGTTTAGGTTTCGAGGATAAAAAGATTTTTCGCGCATTTTCCGATAAAACGGTAGTGCGACCATCGGCTGGGAATATGAATTGACGTAAGAAACGTGCACGATCACGCACATCATAATTAGCATCGTAACGAGCCAGTGTGAACACGTATTGGCTGAGTAGAGACGTCTGTTCAGGATTGGTGAGGAAGAGTTTAACGCCAAGATTTAGAATTTGTAGTTTAACGACATCCTTCTGCAAATAAAGTATGAAAAAGGTTAAATTAAAACGAGGAAGTGATGTTGACAGATATTGATTAGTAGACAAGACCTATAGTACCATCATCTCATTCAAGGTCACAAGGTCAGATTGATCTCTTAAGGAAGCTAAAGTTGTTTTATTATACTGATGATGGCACAGCGCCGAAACCGGTTTGTCTCAAAGCCAAATTTGACAAGGGATGCCGAAAAATCGTTCCAATATACATCAAAGAAGCTAAAGTTCACTTTAGACTCCAAATTTAATAATTAAGTTCCCAAGGTTTCCTTATTTGTTTATTGACATTTCCTTATTTTTCCTCATATGATATAGGTATTGTGTATACTTTGCTTTACAGCCTAATATATTTAATGATTGTACCTATGTCAGTCCTTCTTTTGTACTATTGCTCCTAGACAAAAAATTACCCTTCTTACCTCATCCGCAAAAGTTTTGGCCATTTTTCGTAAAACATCAGGAGCTATCTTCGGAACTTTTTCGTTATATTCACCAATCAGCCACAAAATAGATGCGCGCGCTGCTGGTATGGTAATAAAGTCAATCAGTTTTGCCATCTGCGAGATGATTTCATAGTGTTCGGCAGATTTGGACTGCAATAAGTTCTTGATCACAACCACACTTTCCGCTACGACGTGTTCTATGTCAAAGTAAAAAAGAGTAATTTGACAAAATATTTTAAATTTATGTTTCACATACCATCGCGATTGGACAACAAATGCACCAACCCGCTGAGACAAGTTTCCGTGACCTCCTTGATAGACGCAGCACAACGTCCGATAGCTTGTATGGTGGCGGCAACAAATGAACGATCATTACTGGAAATGTATGTTTGAAATTCTCGCAAAATAAGCGCGATTGTAGTGGTCGACGCCAAATTTGTCAATATATCCAATTTGAGTAATTTAATATGTGTTGGATCACTAGTGCGCACAAAAAACGATTTGACGTGTGATTCAAAAATGGTTTTACGCTTCGTTGACATCGATGCAATACAAGTAAGCACAACACTTTGTACTTCTTTGTGCGAGCGCAACAGACGTATAAGAGCTTTAGCAATTAATTGTACTTCATTGCGTGGAGCCACATGATGGTATAGTTGTGCAACAGCCATGACTACCGAAGCGTTTCGTGATTGTAGCAACGGCTTGGTCTGACGCAAAAGTAAACGATGATCCAAATCGACATGGTAGGACGATGATGATGAAAAGGTGCGTTCTTTTTTTATGGTGTCAGACTTAGATTTTGGTTTTTTGTTCGGTTGTTTTTCTTTACTGTTGCTGCCATCGGATGATTCGCTTGATGACGATTCTTCGTAGAAATTTTCACTTGTCCCGGTAGCACAAAGTTTTTCGTCTACCACAGGTTCATCTGAGTTGGGATCTACAAATTGGGTGCGAGCATAGCGTGTCAACATATTGATTATAATAACTTGTCCCCATTCGTCGACATCCACAAGAAGATTACAGAGCTTGCGGTAATTTTTGTGTATGAGATCAACGCGCTCTGGGCAAACCTAAAGCGGGAACAAAAACATAAATGAAAAGTAATATTAACTTCGTTTGTCAATTTCATTGCAGATATTTGTAGCACCACCTATTGTAGCCAAACACAATCTACTTTGGGACATACTTGAACTCTTAAACTCTATTAGGCTAAATTTAATGTAGACTAAAATTTTACTTACCAAATGGGTACAAGGCACAAATATTTATATTTGCATAATGAAACTGATCAGACTTACCTCATCGAAGGCCATCACAGCCGAGCCTACAACGAGTGTTGTCCGATCTGATAACAACTTTTCAATCACAGTCACCAATTCATCTTTTTGTTCAGCATCAAGCGAGTACAATTTGGGTATAGCATGCGCTGCTGTCTTCCTCACATATGGACTCATATCCATAGCACTATCGCGTATAGCCAACATAACAATAGGAATAATCATGCTTACGCGTATTGAGGAGAGAACACGCAAAGCAGATGCACGTATCAACTGATTTGGATCTTTCAATGCACGTTGGAATGTCGATATGGATAATAAAGCTAAATCTTGTTGCTCTTCAGCATAACGCACCAAATAGACGTAGACCAGTTTCTTTACTTCAATATTTTTTGATACAACATTTTTTACAACAGCCGGAAATAAATCGCTTGCATCACGACCACGCGCTATCATGCCAATAATACGTTTCATTGCCTCTAACTTAAGACCATCTTTATTGCTATCCAACATCTGTTTGAGGTCATCATGTTTGCGGCCTTCAGTTTGAAAAAATGCACCACTTGCCGGATCTGCGCCAAACTCAACATCTAAGCCCATTTGTGGGCTAGACGCTGATGAAGAGTAGGAGGCGGCGAAAGGGCTACTACCGGAGACGCTGCTTTGCTGCATAATGCTGTTACCACTGCTGTTGGTGCTGCGGCTGTTGTAGGCACTTCCAAACAGACCAACGGGCGAGGCGGAAGAGATCATTCACAGCGATCTAGTTCAATGCAATAAATAAATGCCAATAAACTGGAAAAAATTACAAATAACGATAGTCTTTGTTAATTTTTCGCATATGCGAAATTGTTTGTGCGCTTACGATTTCTCAAATTGGTCGGGGGCGTATGTAGTGGGTGCAGGGAAAACAAAAAGCGTTGATAATTTCAATGCTACCTCTTCAAATATAAACTTTTAAGATTATTTTTATTAACACATTATAAAGTTTATTTGCAATTTAAAACTGTTATTTCTCGCAAAAAGGCAAATTCACAAAAACTTTCGCTCTCCTGCAATTTTTCTTCACTGCAAAATTGATGACGTTTCTTACCAAATGGCAATTAGTTGAAATGTCAAAAGCTCGAACCAAAGCTGCCAGCAGCTTCTGAAAAGGCAAAAATTTGTTTAGGTTTTTCAAATGGTTATGGACCTATACTTAAATTAAGTAGGTACTTAAGTTAGGTTGTAGATTTTTGACGTAATATCGTATGGGACAGTATTCAATTCCAACTATCTTTAATAAAGTACTTAATTTCGTATGGGTACCAACTTATCGTACATCATAGCGCTCAGAATGTTGGGAAGGTAATATGACGGCAAAACGTTTTCAACAAACCAAGGCTTTACTAAACCAGGATGTAGGTACAATAGCCATAAATACGCTTAACAAAACCTTAAGGAATTATTGCGTTTCCAAAGGAGGTATGGACAACGTTTTTCTATAATATTCAATATTGTAGATATTAAGGTCCATGGGGATGTAAGATACAATGTGGCATGTTCATAGTCGAAGTTAAGTATGACCTAAATTTAGATGAAGCTTTTTTGACCGATAGCCCATATAAAACTGGGTCAAAAAGGTGCAACTAACAGCCCAACATAATATAAACGCACTCCGGCAATTTTCTGTCAAAAATATCTCATGCACATACAAACTGTATGATAGCAACATAAACTAACCGCACAGCGTAAAAACCTAACTCAATTTCCAATTTTTGTTTTGCGTGACATATCGATTTGACATTTGCGCTCAGCTGGCACGGCGTTTGTGTATATGGAAGCAACTCACGCACGCAAATTTATTTCGGTTTATTTTCGTGCTATAAGAAAAAACGCTGTGCGGTTATATTAAGTTGGGCTGTAAATTTAAGTCATACTCAGGACCGTTTCCCTCATGCCCTTTTAACGCTAATCGGCAGTTTAATTGACAGAAGTTCCTCGGTTAACTGTCAAACTAAGTGCCGGTTATAGTAAACCGCCTATTGAGAAAACGGCCCTTAAATTCGGCTATGACTATGCCCCAATGTAATTACATCGAAACTAGAGATAGTACCTATACGGACCCGTTTTTTTTTTGTAGTAACACTACTACTGGTTAGTGGGTGTAATATTAAGAGCACTTTTCGCAATGTTCGGTTAACGCTTATCGACAGTTTAATTGACAGAAGTTCCCCGATTATTTGTCACACAAAGCGCCGGTTAGTGTAAACCGAATATTGAAAAACGGCCCTTAAATTATAATAATCTTATTAAAAAGGATCCAGTTTACTGGGGCGGATGATGTTTGAGCAAAGCCAACTTTTTATCCAAAGCAACCAATTCCATCAAAAACTTGACATGTATGCGTAATTTGGTTCGCCATATTTCAGAACTTATTTGGTTCAGATTAATGATATTTCAATATGTCTGTTCCTTTATCCAGATAAATTCAACTGTCGAGGGAGCGATTTGGTATGACCAGCGCAACCTTCCTCGTAATGCCACCTCTCCTTCCGCATAGAACAACAAGATGGGTAATGAGAGGCATCATATCCGTAGTTCAATCAGCGAGTTGCACGTCAATAACTTTGTGCATATGCTTAACTCTTAGCCCGTGGGATACAGGGTTAATATCTGTAAATCACATCAGTACCAAGGACTTTTACTTCTGTGATATTTGACGAAGGTGAGGACTATACTTTGGCGGCCGCCGTGGTGTGGAGGTAGTGTTGCCGGCCTACCACACCGAAGGTCCATGGTTCGAGCCCTGGTACAGGTAACATCAAAAGTGATTTGAAAAAAGTTTTTCAAAACGGGGTCGCCCCTCGGCAGTGGTTTGGCAAACTCTCCGAGTGTATTTCTGCCATGACAGGCTTCTCAGCAAAAATTCGTCTCCTTTGTAGATGCCGTTCGGAGTCGGCAAAAAACTGTAGGTCCCACCAATTTGTATGGAAAATTCAAATCGGCACACCACAAATTGGGAGAGAAGCTTGGCGCAAAAATCTCTTAGGAGGTTTATGATGATATACCTGTGGTATATCGCGCCATAAAGAGAAAGAGAGGACTATACTTTCAGGTTTCCGCAAATCGTAATGGTATATCGCTGTATCAGAAACATAACACCACGATGCAAAAGTTTGTCAGATGCCCACTGTGCGCACAAAGCCAGAGCTGTCAAAATATACCGGCTATTTCGCTCAGAGAACCGGGTAAATGCAACACTCTTCTTGTTTTCTTTTTTTTTATTATGCGGCTGGAAAATTTGTTGTTTATCTGGCAATGAAAATAAGGTTAAGCAGAAAATTTAATGGACGAAAAAGAAAAAATTAAATACCACAACTAACCAAAATACCTAGCAGAATAAAAGCAATAAAAAAGCAATTGATATACATACCAAGTTACCACCAATTGACAATGAGCTTCCCACTGACGAATCCCAACAAGGAGACGATACGAGCAGCTTGCAAAAAATGTGGATATGCAGGGCATTTAACTTATCAATGCCGTAATTTTCTTAAGGTAATGAGTTCTAGAATATATTGTAGCTGAAGTGAATATGCAACATTTGCAATAACCCACTCTCAACAGGTCGACCCCAACAAGGAAATCGTGCTTGACGTATCAAGCACAAGCTCGGATTCTGAGCTGGACTACCTAACCCCATTGACTGAGTTACGCATGAAGGAGCTGAAAGAAAAGGAGGCTGAACTTCTCAAAACAAGCAAAGTTGAGAAAAAGCTTAAAAAGTCCGCAAAATCCAAAAAGAAATCGAAAAAGAAGAAAGAGTCAACCGATCGTAAACGTAAAAAAGGTAAAAAGGGTGGCAAAAGCAAGAAGCACAAAAAACACAAGGAAACCTCAAGCTCGAGTGAGAGTAGTAGTAGTAGCAGCAGCAGCAGTAGTAGTAGCAGCAGGTCCGATTCCAATAGTAGTGAGGAATCAGAAACTGAATCGGATTCCAGCGATAATGAAGAGTCCCCAACTAGCAGTGACGCCGGTGGTAATGACGAGCATGGACGCAAGAAAAAGAAGCAAGGTAAATATAAGCGTAAAGCAGCTGAAACCCCTGCATTGCGACGCAAGAAAACACGTGCGAAGCGTAAAAGGCATCGTGCTTCAGCGCATCCATCTAGCAGTGAAGAGGATGAGACAAGCTCTGATTGAATGATTGTACATACTAAATATGTACTTGGAACTTTGTGGGTGGAAATTATTAAGTTGTATAAGACATCATGGGCTATTCGGATGTGCACATATGTACACACTATTACACATGTTAGTAGAAATGCATTTAGAATATATAAAGTTTGAAGTTAATTTATTAGCAATTTGAAAGCGTTAACATCATGCATACATATAAAAAATAAGTTTTCTTTACTTAAATACTTCGTATATTTAAAAAGCATATTCAAGCATGTTTTAACCAAATAAATATAAATATTTACATACATATGTGTAGCTATTTGCGTCGGCACTGCCCAATTTTTCATACATATTTAATTAATAGCTAATTATTGTCCCACGTACTTTAAAAAAAAATTTTTTTTAACGAATATGACTGCAATTCCTATTTTAACTTGACGTTAGTTGTATTAATTACGATGCTCATACACACATTAAGAAATGTAAAAAAAAATTAATTGAAATGTATGATTAGTTGAATTATGTTACTCAGCGAAAGTGTAGCTTTATTACTATTAACCATGTTGGGTAATTGTTTCCTTTAGGAGACAACTGCTAAAACACGTTGGGAGAGGTATCAAACAACGCGTTATGACTTCGGTATCAACAATCCGAAAGCGGATTCTCAATTTTTTGTTTCAGTAAAAAGTTATTCGCAAAAAACCCAAAAATTACCTAGGTCCGATCCCAAATAGGGGGCTTTATCCAAGGTATTTATGTGCAGAACACCTTTCTGCGTAGGCGGCCTTTGCCCCGATTCAAAAAAATAACCCTTAGCCGGTCCAACACCGGCTACCCGGTCCACAGTATTTCTGCACAGAACACACTTTTTGCACTTTTCGGTACACCCTAATCTGTGATTACAACACCCACATGAAAATGACAGAAAATCTTCAACTTTGATTGCAAATATCTCTTCACGGAAACAAAAACTGGAAAATCCACTTCCGGATTATTGTAAGCGAGGTCAAAACGCGTCTTTTGATACCTTTCCCGATAATTTCGGACGTGTTTTAGTAGTTGTCTCCTAAAGGAAACAATTACCCCATATTGATACATCCTTCAATAATTACTATACTCATACAGATAAAGAATTTCTAGGAAACCCCGTTTTATAAAGCAAGTAATACTCCCTGTTTTATGCGTTTAGCCAACTTAAGTATGTAAATGTACAAAGCAAATTCAGTCTGAAATCTTTGAGTTGTTCATATATAAATTAATAGAAATAAAACTAATTATGCTACAGAAAATATATATTTATATGTCCTAGCTTAAGCCACGTTAGAATTATCGCAACCTTACGTTTCCTATGCATGTCTCACCACATTCTCTTCAATGACACAGCCGTCTGGTTGAATTATGGGATCGACTCCTGGAATGAATCGAAAGATTTTGACGAGGACCTGGCAAAAGCTTTACGAAGTTCCATTGAAAGCGATAGACTAAATTATGCCCTATTTTTATGGGAAGAAAAACTCCCAGAAATTTTATTCGAAATCCTTAATTTCGATTTGAGACCTAAACCCACCAAACATGTTATCCTTTAAGTACTTCATTTTCAATAGCTATGTGAGTTTGAGTGGCGAAAAAAAAAACTCACCATCCGCTTAGATTCTATCAACTACAGGGTAGTGTGAGCTAATAGATACGAGGACGTCGACTCCCTGTGCTCCCCGAAGTCTTGTAATCGAAATAAATACATACATATAATTACATGTAATTTTATTTATTTACATGTAATTTTAATGATAGTGCATTTGAGAAAGACAAAAGCTACTATTGAACATACATATATTTCCACACAAATTCGATAAACTTAATAAGCTTTTACAGCTTTACGAATTTCTTATACATTCTCTTTTATACATACAATACTGCCAATTTATACATTCCATTAACAAAAAAGAGGAAGAAGTGAGCCTCTTATTTTTGTAATTCATCCATAGCTTTAAGGGTTTCTTCACGAATAGTTTTACCTACAATAGCTATAACGGCATTCTTTTGCATTGGCACAATATTTTCCAATTTTATAGCTAAATTTGCATACAAATTGTTCATAGTTTTTTTCAATACTGTTTCGATTTGTTTTTCAACAGGTAATTTCGAATTGGAATAATCATCCTCACTCAATGCTTCCTCGTCACTTACGTGATTTTCCCTTATACTCATTCCCGTTTTTGATTTTTCTTCCAATTCGTGTTGCAATTGTTCCTTTTGTGCGCGCAACTCGGCTATCAAATCATTGGCTTGTGACTCCTTTTCCTTGCATTCCTCGTGTTGCTGACGCTGAGTTATGCATTCCTTATTGGTTTCGGTGAGTTGATGACGCAAATCGCATTCTAACTTTTCTTTTTCTAGTAAACGTTTTTGATAGGATTTTATTTCCTCCTCGAGATGTTCTTTTTTTGCTATTGTCTTTGCTAGCATATCCTGATCGTCGTCTAAACGTGTTTGATGTGATTTTAATTCTATATTCTTCACGGCTAAATCGCGTTCCCATTGTTCGAGTTTCTCGTGTAGTGAAGCGCGCTGCTGCAACAAATCGCCTACTAGACGCTCCAAGCTATTGGCGTTGGTAAGATTAACTTCCGCGAGCTCAGCACTATAGATTTGCAGTATTCGTTCACAGCTAGGTGTGGGTGTATTCTCTCCTTTTTCTGCAACAGCTTTGCGCAGACGACGATTTTCCTTTTTAAGCTCCAGCACTTTCTCTTCCAGCTCTAACAGTTCATCTTCTTTATTACCCGACTTAGCACCAGCGCTTGAGTGCAGCAGTTCGATTTTGTCGAGCACTTTTTCAACTTTACTTTCTAATTTTCCCACATTCATGCGCAACTCAGAGTTTTGCGTGCGATTTTCAGTAAGCATCATTTGCATAAATTGTGATTCTAAAGCGCCAACACCGACAGCTGTTGTTGGCTGTGTAAGGTAACTTAATTCGCTAACAGGCAATGCTTGCGGTTTGGCCAAAGCTCTATTACTGCTGCGCGTTGTTGGCTGGTATTTGTGATGCGTTGGCGCCAATGCCATACGCGTTGATATAGTTTCTGTGTCTGATGAATCCGTCGCATCCACGCTGCTCTGCACATGCGGCGGCAGTGGCGGTAGCTTTGGTAGCGCCTGTCCTCCCATTTTGGCCATGCGTGTGATGAGCGTTGATTTCGTTGGCTTACTGGCAGTAATAGGTGGTTTCTCCAACACCTCCTTAACAGGAAAGTTGGTACTTGAAGTTAGTTCTGATTTCTCGTCAGCTACAAATTCACTATCTGTACTCAAATCTTGACTTTCTTTTTTTTCCCCATCATCTATTTTAACCTCAATATTCAGCTCAGTTAGTTTGGCAACAAATTCTTCAGTATTCGTATCCGCATCAAAATATATACTCCAACATATGAAATCGTTATCATAAAATTGTAAATAATTATTGAGCCGATGAACCTGCGGCATGTCAGGGCGCAGCGAGCAAGTACTCAACACATTCAATTTGGCTTTGTATACAATGATGCGGCACTCTTTTTCAACATTTTGCAATAGTGCTACACCCACTTTACCTACAGAAACGCCTTCTTTGTAAGCTTGCGCTACCTTCGCCAGCAACGTATGCCATGCCTGCACTGTAGGAGTTGGGCTGGTGGTTGTGTTCGGGCCGGTTAAGCTTTTGTTGGCGCTGAAAGAACTACTGCCGCCTGTTGCCTTAGTGGGTTGGTACTTTAGCGAGTCTTGTTGTTCACCTCGTTGGTTTTCATACTCAAAGAGATGTCCCAAATTCGTGCTTTGTCTATGAAAAAGCAACCAAATCATTAAAGAAACGAAAAATCACTTATCTGCCGCCTTTTCCGTCGCACTTACCTTCTCAACGCTCCGAAAAAGTCTTCATCTGTTTTTGTATCCAAATCGAAATTCATTTTGAATTCATTATATTTTATCACCACTACTTAAAATTTTTAAATTATTAACAAAAATTTATTAATTACGGAATGTTGATAGAGCAATAAAAAAGATTGCTAGAAAATTTCCAAATTGAATGTTTGTTGTAACAGCTGTTAGAGCAGCTGTCCCGACAAATGTATAGTGCTGCCACAATATGAAAAAACAAATAGTTCCGTACTCTGTACATCTGACGTGACTTTGAAAAATATCACTAAAAAGGCTAAGGGGGTTTCGGTACTCTCCTGGTATTCGCGGATTGTTACTGGAAAAGTTGCTCACAATAGCAAAACCAAAGCAAAACAAATGCTTTAGAGACTTTTCATGTACTATGAATAGGAAAGTAGCGAACAAAATTTTGCCTGCAACCAATATAACCGTGATTACATTGTAAACAAGATACTCTAGGTAAAGGCTATATACGACTTTGATACCCTGATGTCTACAATCATTCCCATGGCAGGCACAGAAACGGGAGTCCAATACACTTCACGAGATCATCAAACTAGGAACCTTACCGAGGAGCTTGGTGGACAAACATTAACATAAAATATTTTGTATTCGAAAATAAGACTTTCGCCATTGACGATATATGGACATTGGCTAATGAATCTTCGGAAAACAGTCGACCAAGGAGAGTTATATGACTGGTATCAGTCTGTGTGGATGGAAGGGTTAAATCCTGACATCCTTACACGTGACGCATTGGAAAGAATTTGAGCGCTTAAGTCCAGTCACTTGCCACCGGATCTTGGGGGAAAGATAAAGTAAACGTTCATGTTACCGGTTATTGATTACGCTGCGCCGATATGCTCGCCCAACTGGAGGGAGTAGCAAGTCTGTCAAAACAACGCCATCAGAACTGACACGGGATATTTTTTTATGTCATTTGAGTCTCACATCCATTAATAAACTAGAAGGTTCAATGTTCGAGAGCACACGGAACTGTTGAACAGAAGGGGTTTACTTAAATGCCAAAAAACCCAGTCATCCAAATCGATATTTTTTGGAGTAAGTTCGGCCTTCTAGATACATAAGGAAGCATCTCCGTAAGCACTATGATAGGTCCGCTACCACATTACCCTTCCGTTTGATCTGCGTAACCATAGGTGGACTCCAAATGAACTCCTCTGCCTGTTAACCCCGTAATTGATTTATTTTGTTTTGTTGTTTTTCCGACAGGGTGAATGGTTGATGTATATTGGAACGATTTTTCGTCATCCCTTGTCAAATTTGGTTTTGAGACAAACCGGTTTCGGCGTTGTGCCATCATCAGTGTCGATTTTCGTTCTGATCTGTTGTGGTCGTTTGTCTTGTATTTATAGTAGGTAGCAGGTAACGTCAGCATGGGTGTCTGTTTGTGTACGTGTGTGCATGTGTTGTGTGTGTACATTCAGAAATGGGGGTGGTTTGCATCGATCGGTTTTTTTGTGGTTGACTGAGGCAGGTAAAAGTTGGTGATTTTTGTTGTTTGACCTTTTTTGCTTGTTTGTTGTTTTTGATCTTTTGCTGTTTTGTGTTTATTTGTCGGTGCGTGTGTGTTTGTTGTACCTGAGTGGTTGCTTTGTTTTTTGTAAACCAATTTTAAAGGTTCGAATATTGTGTCGGAAACAGTGTTTGTCTGTTCGTTTATTATTTTACCGTCGAATGTTTTTTGTTTGTAGATTTCCATGTTTTCGAGTACGTTCAGACGTCTGCCTTTTGCTTGTACATGTAGGACCTTGACTGTTTTTTTGATGTTTCCGGGGGGGCATTTATTCTCCGCCATGTGATTCGCAAAGTTGGACTCTGGTATGATGGTTGGATTCCGTATCTTTTTGTTGTAATCTCTAATGTGTTCTCTGAACCTCGTTCTTACTTGTCGTCCGGTTTGTCCTATGTAACTGTGCTGGCATTCACAAGTGAGCTTGTATACACCATGGCTGCTAAATGGATCTTCTGAGTTAGGTTTGGTTCTTAACTTCCGTCCTAAATTGTTCGATGTTTTGAACGCTGTGTTGATTTTGTATTTTCTAAGGAAATTTGCTAATTTATATGTTGCCCTTCCAGTATATGCCATTGTCGTCCAGGTTTGTGTACTTTCTTCTCCATTGTTTCTTTTTTGTTCTCTAAGGTCTCTCCTGAGTTTATCTACTAGTGATTTTTTATATCCGTTGTTGGTAGCGATGTTATATATTATTCCAAGCTCTCTTCTATATGCTTCTTGTGTAAGAAGTGTTCTTTCCAATCTTTGTACTAAGTGCCTTAGCGCTGCATTTTTATGTTGTTGTGGGTGGTTCGAGGTATTATGTATTATTGTGTCGGTGGCCGTTGGTTTCCTATATATGTCGTAGTTGAATTTATTGCTAGCTTTATCAATACTTATTGTGAGGTCCAGATAATTGATTCCTCCGTCTTTTTCGGTTTCCATTGTGAATTTTATGTTCCCGTGCTGCTTGTTGAGGTACTCCAGTACTTGCTCTTCGTTGTTGGTAGTTAAAACGCATATGATATCATCCACGTACCTTGCGTAAAATAACACTCCTAATTTGGAATTTAATTCCTGTATATACTCTTTTTCCAGGTTTTGCATAAACGCTTCCATAAGAATAGCCGATGTTGGGTTTCCCATCGCAAGTCCGTTTGTTTGTCTGTATATTTTATTGTTGAATTGAAAATAGTTTTGACGTAGTGTGGTTCTTACCGTGTTCGTGATTTGCGTACTTTTTACTTTATCTTTTGTTTTACGTAGTATTATAGAGTTTACTATGTTCAATGTCACTGCTAGTGGTATTGATGTGTATAGATCTTTTATGTCAAAAGATACCAATTTGCTGTCCTTTGTCACTTCAACGGTCCTAAGTTTGTTTATTAGTTCAGATGTATTAGTTATGGTGTGTTCGTTGCTAAGTTCCAGTGTGTCCTTCAATACTGTTTTTAAATATTTAGATAGCTTATAGCATGGTGCGGATTTAAAATTAATGATTGGTCTCATTGGATTGCCTGGCTTGTGGATTTTTGGTAGCGCAATCAGTGGTGGAGTTGACGGGCTCATTTGGACTAATGTATATGCCGAGTTGGTATCTATTATATTTGTTGCAGTTTTTATAGCCACTTTGATTTCTTTCTGGTATTCATCCGTGGGGTTCACTCTTATTCTACGACATTCCATATCCTCGATGAGTTTTTCGGTTTTTGTTATATACTCATCCTCTTCAATTAGCACAGTTGTGTGCGACAATGTTGTTTATCCTGAGTTTATGTTGTAGGTTCTTGACTGTTTTTTGCTCCGTGTTTCTCTTCTGTCCTTCCTTTGCTTTCACTTCCTTGCTTATTATTTCTCTGCAAATGTGTCTTGCGTGCTCTTGTTCCTCAACTGGTATTAATGATATTGCGACCTCTGCGTCTACGATCGCCTGTTCCGTTTTTCTCAGAAGATCCATTTAGCAGCCATGGTGTATACAAGCTCACTTGTGAATGCCAGCACAGTTACATAGGACAAACCGGACCACAAGTAAGAACGAGGTTCAGAGAACACATTAGAGATTACAACAAAAAGATACGGAATCCAACCATCATACCAGAGTCCAACTTTGCGAATCACATGGCGGAGAATAAATGCCCCCCCGGAAACATCAAAAAAACAGTCAAGGTCCTACATGTACAAGCAAAAGGCAGACGTCTGAACGTACTCGAAAACATGGAAATCTACAAACAAAAAACATTCGACGGTAGAATAATAAACGAACAGACAAACACAGTTTCCGACACAATATTCGAACCTTTAAAATTGGTTTATAAAAAACAAAGCAACCACTCAGGTACAACAAACACACACGCACCGACAAATAAGCACAAAACAGCAAAATATCAAAAACAACAAACAAGCAAAAAAGGTCAAACAAAAAAAATCACCAACTTTTACCTGCCTCAGTCAACCACAAAAAAACCGATCGATGCAAACCACCCCCGTTTCTGAATGTACACACACAACACATGCACACACGTACACAAACAGACCATGCTGACGTTACCTGCTACCTACTGTAAATACAAGACAAACGACCACAACAGATCAGAACGAAAATCGACACTGATGATGGCATAACGCCGAAACCGGTTTGTCTCAAAACCAAATTTGACAAGGGATGACGAAAAATCGTTCCAATATACACCCGTAATTGACATCCAAACACCTGAAATAGTCGAAGAGTAGTGCATCCATCCAAGGGTGACTAGAGTCATACCAGCTCAACTTCGTTCTGGATATTGAAACAGGTTAAACTCTTACTGATCCAGACTCAATTCCACCATACCAAATACTTATCCTCTATGTGGTATGTAACCTCATGATACTAAACATCTTTTAACTTGCTTTATTGAACTTATCCTTCTAACACAAATACCCCTACTAGACAGGTACCAGTTAAATGGTTGGTCAGATAACCTCCCGGCCTGACTTGCGTTTGCGTTATTTTTGCTTATTTTTCTCAATTAGTTTCTGAAGAGCAGTGTGCCAAATCTAACCATGTGTTTGCTGTCCGTGTGCACACGTACAGTATACGGTATCCCTTTCTTGCGCATGTAAAACCACATCTGTCTGCTCTCTTCACTCTCATTATCCATAATGAAAAGTTGGGTTAGCGCTAACAGTCAGGTATAATGCAAACGCACGGCATCGCTAATGGTTATAAGTACGGCAAAAATGGGCCAGGGCGAATGGTTATGAATGATCGAAACTTCATATATAGCTAACAATAAAAATACAATTGGGTTTATTATTAGATTTGGTTTTTAATGTTTAATATAATTTAAAATTACACAACTTTCACGTTCACAACAGTCAATTAGATCTATAAATACATATTTATACCACTAAACATTTACAAAATATAATTTCACTCTATTTGCCGCAAGTTAAAAATTCCTTTGCTCGTCCACCTGAAAATATGAAATTTTTGGTGCATAAATATATAAATCAGGACTTGACTTGTTTAATAACAATGATTAGCACTATATACTGGCCTTATCTAGGCGTATTAGCTGCAATTTCTCTGCAAAACTCCTTATTAAATATTTTATACATTTTTCAACGACGCACTAACATTTCGCTCACATTACCAAAGAAGAAGATACACAAAGAAAAAAATATTGACAGAAGGCTTTGTGTGTGTTAGTAATTTACAATTTTCGCTTGCATGTATCAGTGAGTGTGGTTAGGTCCGTCTAGTAGGGACCACTCTGGTTCAAATCTGTTGAAACTGCCCATTTCCTTGGACTCCCATTAAAAGAGCATGATACCGATTCTCATATTGATCGTGCCCATTAGCGAAGGCAAAGCACTGTTAACAAAAAAAAAAACAACAACATCCCCTATATCTGTGGTGAAACCCCTAGAAACTGAAAGTTTCCAATAATTTCCGTTAGAAGACGAATGGTCGTGTAACCTAAGTAGGACAAAGTACGGCAATAGCAACAGCAAATTAAACAGGGGCGAGCAAAACTATTATGCCATCATAATCGAGTCGTGATAAACTTGGGCTAAAGAACAGCTATACCAACGATAAACTTAGTCTAGTTTACACGTTCTTGAAGCATGCTTTCGTAAGCGTGTCCAGTTGCTAATTTGCGTCAACTGTAAGAATTTGGTCTACGTGCCTTACATAATACTTGGCTTAGGTTAATAAATATATTAAAATTCCTACAAATTTATTGACTCATGATTAGCATGCCTTTCACGAGTTTTTTGTGTTCTTACATAGATTTCGAAAATGATAACCAAAATCGATGCGTGATCAGAATTCCGCCGACCAAAGACCAAACCTAAAAGCGCCAGGCAGCACTCGCTCCCTAAATACATTTACCATAATTAAGTAAGCGATAACTATATTTGTGTAAACGGCGATTTCGATTGCAAATGTTGAACATATGTATGTTGGGGTCTATCAGATATTCCGGCAGAACTGCCAGTTGGGAATAATTGTAATAGAGTTTTGTGATCTCTGTAGACAATTCTCTCATGCTCTATTACAATTTCCCTGTCAGGAATTGCGTCGAAATAATTGATAGACCTCGTTAATTTGAGTAAAGAATTTATAGTTGTTAATCACAAAGCTCAGACCACTATGTAGTAATGGAAAATTAATAAAAATCGAATTAAAATTAAGCACAATTTTTCAAATATGGACGAAGATAAGTGAAATATATGTACGGAACTACATAGCCCGCTGAGGAGATATAGGGTGCCGAGATAAATTTGATGAAAGTAGAACTGAGCGGAACTGAGTAAAAATGCACCTATATTAAATAGATTTATCTATTAGTGATATATCGGCAGCTAGCGGTTCTAATACCACATCTGAGGACTCTGTTGCAATCATCATAAATCAAAATTTATTATTTATATATTTCAGAATTTAGTTGAAACACGCTTTCACTAAGATTTCGAAAGCAGCGACTTCAACATATTCACAAAGCTTTCGAAATTTGATCCTTGGGGTTTGGCTTGCAAAGTATCGATGTTCAAATAATCGATATAGCAGCAACCCAGCTATCAAATACTCAATTATTATATAATCGAAACACTATTCCAGTTCCAATTCATAAATCACTGCTGGAGGTATAAAAGATACTGTAAATATAGCCCCTAAATAAGCGATTCTAGCTAGACCATTAGTATTCACTGAACTTTTAGAACTTGAAACCTGGTAAGTCGTTCCAGTAGCTACCCTCATACAGGCCACCTACCGGGGCTTAACAGGGTTACATCGAAATAACAGCCCTTTGTCGGGAAACCCCCTAGTCATTTCGGTACTATTGAGCCGGCTGTTGTGGGAATGAACACCACATAATATCGCCGTTTGATACAAAGGTGCATCGACATGCTCTCAACAACATCCAAACAGGGTCGGTAAACTCCTTTGTCAGCTCCAGACCTGTTACAACTGATTATTAATCGTAATGATTATCGGTTTGATTAATTACTTTCTTCAGAAACCATTTAATGATTGGTTACCACTTACTTAAAATTTTTAATGATTATTTTCTAAGCAATTAAAAAAATTATCAAAAAAAAATCATGATTTTTTACGATTATTAAAAAAAATCAAAAAAGTGGTTTTTAGTTGGCAATGATTATTTTAATTGTTTTTGAAAAATTTTTTTTTTGATAATTTTTGATGTGTATATTTATGTGCTTCTATAACAATACTAAAAAAAATCAAAAATAATCAAAAAATAATCAAAAGTAATCAAAACCACTTTTTTTTTGAATATTTTTCATTTTGGCAATCAATCATTAAACGGTTTTAGTTGTGGATTACTTTTGATTATTTTTGATTTTTTTTAGTATTGTTATAGAAGCACATAAATATACACATAAAAAAAAATCAAAAATATTTTTTTTTTTTTAAAACAATTAAAATAATCATTACCAATTTCAAAAGCCGTGAAGTGAAAAAATTCTAAGGGGTAATGAAAGAGAAAGCTATAAAGATAGGTAAGGAAAGAAAGCACAAAAATAATAGTGACTAAGCCTAACAAACCCCGAAGGACGCTAAGAGAGGAAGAAAGGAGTATGCATAGAAATAGAGATCTAGGAAGAGATAGAGAAAAGGACAAATCAATGGAAATAAACTAAAGCACAGTAAGCGAAAGGAGCTACCCCTGCGGGTTAGGGGCTTAGAATATGCCCGAGGTAGGCATACCGGTTGTAAGAAGCTACTAGTATGCACAAAGGCAATGACGTGCAACTCGATGGTTGATCTACGTATATGATGCCTCTCACCTCTCATTACCCGTCTCTCCTTCCTCACGAAAGGAGGGGTGCAATGACCTAGAAGGTTGTACTGGTCATACCAAATCGCTACCATGACAGTCCGGCAGTACCGTAAGGGAGTACCGGAGCGTACCGGATTAATGTCCGGCCAAGGACTGTCAGTTCAACAGCACTCTCCAAAACCTTCGGGGAGTGTTTTTGTCGTTACAACAACAAGAGAAAGGAACGAAATGTTAGACCAAATACGTGCCCTGAATGTGGTATGTCCCCTCATGAACCAAACCTCTCTTTTCCTGTTCAATTGAACCTACTCTTCTAACACCAATATCACTCTGGTCCAACCCTGTTGAAACTGCGCGTTTTCTTGGACTCCTGTTAGAAGAGCTTGATGCCCATTAGGCAGGGCGAAGCACTGTTAATAACAACAACAACAACAAAGGAGAGAAGGAAGAATGAAAAAATAAGCATGTTTGTCTCACCCCACAAAAGTGGTAGACGTGCTTTGTGAAACGTCGACGAGGCGCTAAGGCCCATTAACCATCAATTTAAAATTATTTATTTACCTAGTTAATATTTATATAAATTCTGATAAAAATACATACATATGTCTATATGAAAATATTAAATAAATATTTAATACGAACCAAACAAACAAACAATTAGGCACCGGCTGCCTACCAACCGTCAACATTAGCATAAAAACAATAAAAACAAAAGAAAAAGAAGTGTAACGAATGAACAAAAGTACATATTAACGCCCTTATTCTAGTGTGGTAACAACATTCGTTTTACCGGCAAATAAATACCCTGACCGGTAAATGAAACACAATGCAACTGTGAGATTACGCATGTTGTTGTTACTACACCTTCTTGTTTTTTTTTTTATTGCTATATTCGAAAATCGTAACCGTTGGCAATGCAGTTCATCCCTACAAGAAACGCTGTTATCTTTACTAACACACTCACACATTTTATTGACATTGATGATAAATTATGTGTCAATGCTGATGCTTTCATGCTAGTATGTTTGTTTCCTAGCACACGGGTGTCCGTTGTTGCCAACACCCACAAAGAACTAAGGGAAAGAACACGAATTGAACAGCTCGAAACTACGTGGGCAATAACAAAGGAACAGACTGTACTCACACGTACACGGTTGTTGACAAAACTTTTTGCTATTCGCTTTAAGAACATGATGCAAACCCCTGACTGACTCTCAGATGTTGTGACAAATGACTGTCAGTGTGCTTGTAGGGATGTAACCGCGATTCTAGCGTACATGGCAGCGCTGTCAAAAACCAACAATGCGCAATAGAGAATAAAATGCAAACGTGAACGAAACGTGTAAAAAAGTGCTTAGGTATATTGTTTATTAATTCTTGTGAACTGGTATGTGTACAAAATTTGCGGTATTTTCTGTCCACAAAAATATTTACAAAACACGTGCAATTTTTCGCGGTTACGGGACGTAACCACCTATTTTTGTGGTTACGAAATTGAACTGCAACTTAAGCCGGTAGAATACCAAAATAGTGTAAAAGTTTCCAAGCTATTTATTTGCCGGCCAAACGAATGTTATTACCACACTAGAATTGGGGCGTTATTCCATTCAGCCGATCAGTGTGGCCAGGTGATAGAAAAAAAAGCGGCTAAATCTGCAAAAAAAGGGTTAGAAAAGGCTAAAATTAAGATTAAAATAAAAGTCAGAGATTTTTTCACGAAATAAATTTAAACTGTTTGTATATAAAGCTGTAGACATAACTTAAAGGAACTATTTTAGTTTCAACACATATCAGGCACATATTCTTTGACTAGGAATTTTTTCAAAATAATACTTCTCTCTCTCTCTATGGCGCGATATACAACAGGTATATCATCATAAACCTCCTAAGAGATTTTTGCGCCAAGCTTCTCTTCCAATTTGTGGTGTGCCGATTTGAATTTTCCCTACAAATTGGTGGGACCTACAGTTTTTTGCCGACTCCGAACGGCATCTACAAAGGAGACGAATTTTTGCTGAGAAGCCTGTCATGGCAGAAGTACACTCGGAGAGTTTGCCAAATCACTGCCGAGGGGCGACCCCGTTTTGAAAAACTTTTTTCAAATCACTTTTGATGTTACCTGTACCAGGGCTCGAACCATGGACCTTCGGTGTGGTAGGCCGGCAACACTACCTTCACACCACGGCGGCCGCCGTAGAAAAATCACTACAGGCTAATTAATTATATAATATTTTCTTCGTTTGATGAATCAGAAGAGCTTGAGTCTGTATAGAAAGTTTGTGTATTTATCATAAAGACGAGATCATCGGTAATTTAAAAATCAGTGCAACATTTGGATAAGCGCTTTAACGAACATCTAATTAAGCAGCGAGTTAAGCATTTTAATTTTTAATCTGTTCCTTAACTTAGTTTTCAAAATGTTAATGGCACTAAAAATTCTTTCAACCTCCCCATTACTGAAAGGTAATACCAAAAAGCTGAATACGAATTCCACCAGTTCTAAAAAAGGGGGTTCGTTTAATGAATTTTTATGTTCTTGGACTTCCGTCAAAAATTCTATGGTAGAGGTCACACTTGTCCACTGTACGGTTATTAGCTTTCGCCACTGCAGCTTAATCTATGCTACTTGACTTGGAGAATACCTAGACTTTTCGTTTGAAAGTGAGAAATTGCATTACAAGCCGGTAACTTTCAAAAAATTATCAACTGAAAAAAAATCTATCGTTTGTAGAGTTCAGATTATCAGGTAGGTGATGTCGCAATTGGGTTATCAACTCCATTAAAAATAGTTCACAATTTTACGAATAATTTTCTGTATTTCGTCATCAATACTACCTTCATTTAACTTTAATTTTATATGAAAAATTTGGTTTTGGGACCATAAAAGGTTTGGATTAGAAAAGGCTAAAAAAAGCCACGAAGCTAAAACCAAAATAATAAGGCTAAAGGACAAAAAAAGGCTAATTTGGTCACACTGCATCCGATCGATAGACACAATTTTTTGTTTACCGCAATTTAAAAACAAAAAATTAAAATATCGACTTCGAATTGTTAATCTCTTATTTAAATAGTTCCATATGCTATGGCGGACGGTCTACGTGCCTTATTTGGAGGTCAACCAATCGAAACTGTGGCTAAAGACGTTGTTGTTGTTGATGGGAAGCAGCGTAGCGTAGTTGAGCTTATCAATAAAACGAGTATGAAAGCATGATCCAATAATACAGGTGGTGTTAATAGACCAGCTGATTTTTACTTTTGTCTCGAATTTTGACATTACACTCATTTCTCAGTACGATTTTGACCAAGGCGAATTCAATATAAGGTGGAAGCAAGGCGAATGACAAACATACAGACACACATTTTCCATGTATTTTGTTTTTGTAATTAATGGATCTAATGTCAAAGTCGTACTGCGGTGAAATTTGTAGTGTCAAAATTCGAGAAAAAAGTAGCTATGAGCTAATTGGATAATGTCACCTTGTACTGAATTTGCCTTGATTTTGACGTTAAACTCACAAATTACAAAAACAAAATACATGAAACTTTTTGGTGTATCTGTATGTTTGTCGAGCTGCTACGACCTGTTGTAGTTGGATCATGTATGAAAGTATGCAAAGTCATAAAGGAATAATCTGTTTTTTTTTTAGCAAAAATAAGTAATAAAATTTACATTCATGTTGTCTGAAAAAAATTGCGACGAATTAAATTTGCTATCAGCACGAAATTAATTGCTTTAGGAACCACATTTTATTTGTCGATGCGATAAGGGAAACTGGCTTTCAGAACTCACATTTTTCGATTTGTCAAAAGCCGGTATCTTACATTTTCGTAGGAAAAGTTATGCAGCAAGCTGTTGATTGTTGTTGTGCTGAAAATATAAATCAACCTTACGAAATTTTTAAGAAGTATTCTAGCCTTTTTGACATCGGAATCCATACTGTCGCACAGTCGGAACATTCAAAGATGACTAATATCTTTTGTGCCATTTTCAAAACTTTTCTCGTTTCCCTGTCGCAGCGACTATGGTGGCAAGCAGTAGACTACTCTACCGTGTTGACACTTACGAGTAAATTCTGTGCGTAACCGGTAATTTTGTACCTGCAAGATTATCTAACCGAAAATCGTTACCGTTGGCAATGCAGTTCATGTAACCGCGATTCTAGCGTACATGGCAGCGCTGCCAAATACAAACAATGCGCAATAGAGAATAAAATGCAAACGCGAACGAAACTTCGTGTAAAAAAGTGCTTACGAGTATATTGTTTATTAATTATTGTGAACTAGTATGTGTAAAAAATTTGAGCTATTTTCTGTCCGCAAAAATATTTATAAAACACGTGCAATTATTCGCGGTTACGCAACATAACCACCTATTTTAGTGGTTTAGAATATCAAAAGAGTGTAAAAGTTTCCAAACTATTTATTTGCCGATAAAACGAATGTTGTTACCACGCTAGAATAGGGGCGTTAGCCGCTTAAACGTGGTTTCAACGTCTTAGAAAGCCCGTGAGCTTTTTCACCTCATACGAATTAGACCCACCCAGGGCGCTAAAATAGTTCTTCACTCCAATTGGTATAAACAAAAAAATCTAATCCGAGGTGGACTATGTTAGGCGAGGAATTGACTGTAAATAAGATCAGACGCAACACTTATATCCAGCTGGGCTGTAATGTATGCACCGTTATTACTATTGAGTGAAGTAAAGTGGTCGATTTCAGTGGATTGCGAGCCGTCCTACTTAAGATGGACAACCTTATTCGCCTAATGAAAAAGCCCGACAATGCTTTACTCTCTGTATCTACCTCGGTGTGAGAATTTTTTATAAAGGATTAAAATGCTTCAATGAGTTACCAGAATACATCAAAAATTGTGATAATAATTTATTTAAAAAAAGGTTGTATGAATACACGAGATCTATGAATGTATGAGATTGATATTGGGATTTGAGTAAATTTATGGTACATATTTCAACGCAATTTAACATAGCATAATTAATTTATATATTTCAATTTAAAATATTTCAATGTATCCTTATTTTTACTTTTTACTCCATAAAATATTGTACATCTGTTAACTAATGCAATATTATTTTTAAGTACTGAACTAGGCTCTAAGAGTCGTAATAAATAAATAAATAAATAAATAAATTCCGGTCCAGGGGTATTGCTTTGTTCAAATGCTCCTTTTACTGAGATGGTATGATCTCCCTGGACACGTAGAAACTCCAAAGGCGCCACTTTTCCCTAGCAAGTTCGGTTAGAAATATAAAACTCAGATAACGTATTTGGGGCCATAAGTTGTTTAAGGGAATCGTACTTTGTTGTTGTTACGGTAGCGGTACATTGCCCGGCTTAGTAAGCGCATCCAATAATGGAATGTGACGTTACAGACGAAACGGGGTTATACTGGTATTGGCAGTACTTTGCCAGATATGAATCCCGGTACACTCCGGTCCTAGCACTTTATGGTACCAACTGCCGTGGCAACGATTACGTTGACCCTGAAATCGGGGTCGAGGTAGATTTTAGTCGCCTCTTACGACAGGTATACCAATCTCGGGTATATGCTAATCTCCCTAACCCCAGTTAGTTCCTAATGTGGCCTGTATTTCGGAGGATCCTGAAAATATAAATCATAGGTTAGGTTGAGTACGTTCAAAATCCACTAGGCTTGAAAACATAGTCTTAGGTAGAAATAGCGTATACTTACGAAAGATGCGGATCTTCCCTAAAAACATTTTTGATACAATTTTTTTTCATTGAATGATCTGCCTTTGGCTTTCAGTTGAGATTTAAACATGACTATAAACCACATTTTTGAAGTTGAAGTTGGACATGAATTATTCCTGGATTTCGGCTTTCCCATGCGTTTATCGTTAAGGAGTCTCCATAAGACCAAAGAGGGGTTGCTGTTACAAGAGCTACCCAGCATATTCCGGGCACAACCTTCTGCATGTCTGGGCATAGTGTAAGTTAAAGTTTAACCTATTAGAGTATCCTAACCGAAATTGGGCCAGAGTGATTCGCGAATCTTTCGGGAGTTAGCGTTAAGCTGCAGTCACATATGGTTCTTGTGCCCATATGACGGAAGGGAGCTGACAACGGAGTTTACCGATTCTGTGTGGATGTTGTTAAAGATCTGACGCTGCACCCTTAAATAAAACATTCGAGCTCTGCTACTGGCGAGAACAAATTTAAAAAATAAATTCGACTAGGATTTTTCTCACTTAGGGTACCTAGGTACTCCCTAAAAATTTAAATTTTTGTTGCTAAGGTTCATGAATGAAATAGATAAGGTTTAGCCGGCACATGTGTGAGAAAAAAGTAATTTTTTTGCGTGACGTATGCGGTGTATTGTCGCCCTGACAGAGCTGTCAAATACCATATGTTTCAAGAAAGAAAGTGTAAACATTGGTACAAAATACTTACTACAGGGTGGCTGATGAAAGCCGCTACCAAAAAAAAATTAAATAACTTTTTTTCTATTTAATGAATCTGGTAAATTTTTTTTTTATTTTGCAGATTGACTTTTACATTTAACAAAAATGGATAACTGGGACACTGAAACAAGAATTTGGATTGTCCGCCGCTATCACGCACTGGAGTCCGTAGTTTCGGTTCAAAGAGAGTATAGGCGCACGTTTGGCGGCAATCCTCCGAGCAGATGGACCATAATAAGACTTGTAAACAATTTTTCCGAGCATGGGACAGTCAACAGAAGACCTTACCATCGAAACCCTTCAGTTCGAACGGAGGAAACAATCGCTGCTGTAGCTGCTGCCATACAAAACAATCCACGTGTTTCGACAAGAAGCTTATCTGCTCAAATGGGTGTAAGCAGACAGTCATTACAGTCAATTATGCACAAAGATTTGGACTTATTCCCATATAAAATTCAAATGGCCAACAAACTGAACGCTGCAGACTTGCCGATTCGCTTGGAATTTTGCCAGAAGATGCTTCAAATGGTGGAAGAGGATGGAAACATGTTGAACTGTCTTTTCATGTCTGACGAGGCCCATTTCGATTTAAACGGCAACATAAACAAACAAAATTGTCGAATATGGAGTGCTTCCAACCCACAGATACTCCATGAGACGGAATTGCATCCACTTCGTGTCACAGTGTGGTGTGCAGTTTCATCACGCTGCATTGTCGGGCCCTACTTCTTCGAAGAAAACGGTCACACCGTTACGGTTACTGGAGACCGTTACTTGAGCATGTTGAGAGAGTTTTTCTATCCAGAATTACGCCGAATGAGAATTTCTTTCAACTCTTTGTGGTTTCAGCAAGATGGTGCAGCTCCTCATATAGCCCAACCTGTTATGACAGAATTGCGACGAAAATTTCCCAATAAGCTGATATCCAGAAACTCCACATTCCGTTGGCCACCCAGGTCGCCTGACCTTACTGCACCTGACTTTTTCTTGTGGGGTTATTGCAAACAGGAAGTCTTCAAAGCAAAACCAACAAATTTGAATGAACTAAGGCAATCCATTCGAGAAACAATTGCGGCTATTCCTGTCTCAACTCTCCAAGCAGTAATGAACAACTTTTTGGTAAGATGCCGCACATGCATCGACGAGCAGGGGGGGCATTTAAATTCCATTATTTTTAAAACTAATTAAGCTATATTTAATAAAATTTAATGGGCTTTAACATGAATAAAAGAAAAATGAATTCCATACACTGAAAAAAAAATTATTTGAGTTTCTTAATGTAGCAAAATTCATCAGCCACCCTGTATATCGAATGTGAATGTATTTCTTTCAAAAAAAATTGTTAAATATCTATGATTTAATGTATCACGAAAATAATTGTATTAACTAAGTTCCGGCAGTGTAGTTGTGGAAATATTTACAAAATAAACAAAAATTGATTGGGCCGTACATGAACCATGCATACGTCACAAAAAGTCAGCTGTTTTATTCACAATGTGTCGGCAAAATTGATGGCTTAATCTTGTATAATTCGTTCATGGCTAAGGTAATGGTCTTTTTCGGCCTAGTTTGTACTGAGTTAGAATTTTTTTTTGCGACTAGTTTGGTTCACTGCATCGTCACTATGCACAACTTACACACCCACAGCCAATAAAGTTCAATCTACTTGCACATAAATATGTTGCGTCGACTTTCCACTCAGCTTATGTTGAGCCCGAAATCCGGTTTGTTACATTTAAAAACAGAACAGTTTAATGACCGACATTGAAGTCATAGTGAATGCAATAAAGGCATCTTCTGCACCCAAATATATTCTTCACTACTCTGTCTTCATTGCTGACAGCGCTGAAACATTGTGGAACGCGTCAGTTATAATGTCAAGAACTTGCAGTTACTGAGTAGTTGGCGGTTTTGTAGGCAGCTGCGATCGTAGAGTCGCAACGTCAGCTTGAACTGTGATAGAACCGGCAAAGGTTACATACACCATATGTATTTGATGGCGTCTTTCACGTTGCCATTCGCTACTAAAATTCATGCATACTCGTACAGGGTGGCGCAAAAGTAATCCTCCTATCAGAAAATGCTATAAATTTTGCGATTGGCCCCTAAAGTCAGTTCTGTTTTGACATTTGTGTAGTAAACACATGCGAAATACACGTTAATAAACAATGTTACGCTACACTGCTCCAGAACGCGGAATATTGCTGACTATTTATTTGACCAATAATCGGTCGGGGCCAAACGGTTACTGTGAATGGTGAGCGCTACAGAGCAATGATCAACGAGTTCTTTTTGCCGCAACTTGATGAATTGGGATTGGAAAACATGTGGTTCCAACAAGACGGTGCAACAGCACACACTGCACGTGCCACAACCGATATGCTGAACATCGGAAGCTTACTTTTGCGCCACCTTGTATATGCCAATTAATGACTTTTGGTGTCTCTGGCTCGGGTGCTACGTGCATAGCCACTGCGAGCCACAACAATTCGCAGACGGATGCTAAACGTCACACGAAGTCGCAGATGTTGTTTATTATATTCAAAATTAATTTAGTTTATGTATCGTATTAAAGCAACTAATAATAGACTCTAGAATTGGTGTACTAAAACTTGTTTACGTTGGCTCGTTGATAACTTCCGAGAGCTTGAATATGTGCAATTACTGGTAGTCAGGGTCATTGTTCATTTGTTTTGTTCTCAGCAAGCGTTTAAGTTGGTTTATAAATATAGGCGTTCACATACTACTATTAGGATTGCCAATCCCGATTTCATGTTTTTAACTCGTATCATTTATTGGCGCTTCACCGCCTAGGCGATTCTGGGCGTTGCGTTCCAAGGCACGCCAGTCGTCCCTTTTCATCGAAACACTAAGGGAGTTCAAGTCACCCTCCACCTGTATTTTCCAACTCGGTCGAGCGCCCCCCATTCCTTTGCTGCCTTCAGGGCTGGAGCTTCTTTGTCCGCCAGGGTAGTCTTTGGGCTTTAGTTCACTGCTCTATGGTCAGATTTGCGTGAACTCGTACAGCTCAAAGTTAAATTTCCGTCGATACTCACCGTTGGGAATACGAGAAGGACCATAAATCTTCCGGCGAACTTCAATCTCACATACTCCAAGGGCCTTCTCATCTTCTCTCGACACTATCTATGATTCCGAGCGATACAGGTATAATGAGAGACTTATAGAGCGTGGTAATGATGTGCAACTTGATGGTTGATCTACTGATATGATGCCTTTCACCTCCCATTACCCATCTCCTCCTTCCTTACAGAAGACAGGGTTACATGACCTAGAACGTTGCACTGGTCATACCAAATCGCTGTTGCCGCAAGGGAGTACCGGAGCGTACCGGGTTCATATCAACAACTTATATTTTAATTTTTTTTTTGTATATTTGTACAATAAGAAATTATTTTACAAATAGCTTAACTGCAGCACTTTACTTTTCAGTCGATTACTCAGTCCAAAGTAGCACTTGTTGGCAATAATGATATGACGTTTTGGGCTCATAAAAATTCTTCGGTTGCCGGGCTTTTTTCGTAAAGCCGGAACATATGAAATAACTCGCAGAAAGTTCATTCGATAAAACTTACAACTATCTTGTCCCTCACTATGGAAAGGACGCCATAAATTCAATAGCAACGGATCATAATTCTCCTATAGATTCACTTCTGGGTATTTGAGATCTCAAGGATACACTACAGCAGATTGGTCGTAAATGAGATAAGGGGCTTGTCGGTAGGCTTTTGCGGCGAGACTTTGATAACGTCAACTGCCGCCTAATGTGCCCGACTCAAAAGTTGCAACTTATTAAATGAGAGTTGAGTGTTTGAAATCTTGGAGAAAGTAAAGGTGCCTCTTATACAACAACAACATCAGCATTAACTTCTCAGAGGCCAATAATGCAAAGGTTGCCTAGACTGCCACTTGGTTTCTTCCACTTAGGAAGATATCGCAGTGAAGTGGGCCAGTATGAGTGAATACCCCTTTCCTTGTATTTCCAGCTTTATCTCCATATATTGTTTTTGATATTAATATCCTAAGAAGAAAAAAAAAACTGTAGGTCCCACCAATTTGTAGGGAAAATTCAAATCGGCACACCACAAATTGGAAGAGAAGCTTGGCGCAAAAATCTCTTAGGAGGTTTATGATGATATACCTGTTGTATATCGCGCCATAAAGAGAAGAGATCCTAAGAACCCCCCGAGTATTCCAAAAATGGTGGGTTCTTCTACTAATACTCGATGACAGTTTATATTATTACACTGATACTATACCAACAGTCCGACTAAAAAAGCCTTCATTACGTCATCTAATGTTGAATCAACGGAGTTTTCCTCAAAGTCACTCCATTGGTAATGATCAATATAATCATTTGTATGAAGGGATAGCGATATTATCGTTGTTAAAATCTCAATTAGACCTGTTAAATTTGATTATTAATTAGTAATCAATTAATTAGACGGCTCTTTTAAATGGTAATGATAATTTTAATTGTTTTTCAAGATTATTAATTGATTACGATTAGAAAAAATCAAAAAAAAAGTTGTTTAGATTACTTTTGATTATTTTTGGTAATTTTTGATTTTTTTGGATTGTTGATGTGACAATACTGAAAAAAATCTAAAATAATCGAAAAAAAAATTATAAAAAATAATCAAAAGTAATGAAAACAACTTTTTTTTTGATTATTTTTGATTTTCTAGATTATTTTTTTAATTAACTGGCAAGTAATCATTCAAAATTGAAAGTAATGGTAATAAATTATTAAATGGATTCTCGGGAAAATAATCAATCAAACCGGTAATCATTACGATTAGTAATTATTATTTAACATGTCTGATATCAATGCAGGTAGACATTTTACCAAATATAACCTATACCTCTTTCCTGCTTATCCATGATTTGTGGTGAGGATTGAAGGTTGCCACGAAAGTTCGACTATGGCCCATATCTCTGATTCCGTGAGATATTTGAGAACATCCATGTTAATATGGCAATAACTTCTTCCCTCTGGGATTGAAGTGTGTGGATTTCTAGGGACTTCTGCTTTCTTAGCGCATCTCAGAATCCCGAAACTGGCGAAATATATCGGTACTGATATAGAAATATCTACTTCAATGTGTATGTACGTGTTTGATAGTATGTTTGCATTTTGAATCCATTATCTACATTATCCTCCCGCTTCAGCCGTATTAAGGTTTTTGTATAATTTATATCAATAAATTATAGGCTTTTAAACTTTAAACATGCTGTACATTTTTGCTTGTTTGAATTGTGAAAACTCGCGGATTTATGTTGAGGTCTGTGTCTCCTTTTTTCTCTTTTCATTCTTCTTTTGCTTCTTTGTGCTTCACGCTATGTTGCATAGTTGTCTCCGACCATTTTAGAATATGGAGGGAGTAAAAAAATCAAGTGTTGTTGCAGTATTGTGAGTTATGAACGAGCTTTCTGGGATATAGAAATCATTATCTCAGAGAGTACAGGCACATTTTTTCCCACAGAAGTATTGGAAAAGTCAGCTCTCTTCTTACTACTTCGGGATTCTTGTCCGAGTCTGCCTAACAGGCTGGTACCTCAAAGTGCAAAACCAGGGAAACTTACAGACGCTCATGATGCCGCACCTTGCTGACTCCGCTGGATAGCTGGGTAGCTATCTAACGTCTGTATTTACACTCGTAAGCAAGCCTAAAAATAAAAGCTTTTCATATTGAGAAACTAAACAATTGTGCAAACAATGATATCAATAAAACTATTGGGTGAACTATGCGAATGTATTTACTTCTCTTGTTATCGCTTCTTACACATCAACGGCAGACTTTGGAAATTTCGGAATCTTTTTGATAAGCTTGTGTAAATAGTTACTGCTTTCTGATTGACAACTTTTGTAATAAAAACAAATCGGGCAGATGCCTATGGACTTGAGTTCTGATTTGAATTCGAGTAGTTTTCTAATCGAAAAGTCCACTGGATTACTTGAGTACCCATAAAGCTTAGCTTTCCCTGTGATCTGTCAAGTCAGTGGTAGGACTGTGCTTAACTTGATATTTAGGGAATGACCCCAACCGTTCAAATTGCTTAAATGATGGTAAAGCTTTAACCATTATCGTTTGTATTTAACACAGGTTCCCAATCAGATGAAGTCCTTCAAAGTTTTAAATTTGTATCTATCAATGATGATGCGACTACCAAGACTATTCTATATTTGATACTAGGAGACACTTCCTATTTACTAAGTTCACCACAATACCTCTTTTTTAGTCACTTTACTCAGGTCAGAGAGGGCCGACCATACATCGGTTCTGTTCGTTCAACGATTTGGTTTCCAATGTCTCGTAAAGGTTCCTCCCAATCCCGATCGAGCTGTTGTCGTTGCTCTACGACATTCGATGCATCAATTTAAGCTTTGCAGGGCCGTCGTAGACGCGAAGAAATCGACAAAGGGATGATGCATGTGGATTATCTTATCGTGGGCCTTCTCCACCATTGGAAATTGACTGGAAATCTTGCCGATATTAGATTTAACAGATATAAAGCCCCACTGATAAGGTGAAATCAGCTTGTCGTCGATGGGTTTCAGTCTTTCGCAGAGAGTTACGCGAGATATATTCCTCGGTATTTGGACAGAGCACACTAAAGTTCCAATCTGAATGCTTTTAACCAACTCCCCACCGCTTACCTTGAACGGCTCGGCCCCCTGCGGGTTAGGGGTTTAGAATATGCCCGAGGTAGGCATACCGGTCGTAAGAGGCGACTAATATGCTCCAAGGTAATGACGTGCAGCTCGATGGTTGATCTTCGGATATGATGCCTCTCACCTCTCATTACCCATCTCTAGGGGTGACATGACCTAGAAGGTTCCACTGGTCATACCAAATCGCTACCACGACAGTCGGGCAGCACCGCAAGGGAGTACCGGAGCGTACCGGATTCATATCCGGCCAAGGACTGACAGCACCCCCCAAAACCTTCGGGGAGTGTTTTTGTCGTTACAACAACAACAACAACGGCTCGGCGGGCAGTCTGTCATTTCGTGTCGCTTTGTTATTTTTAAAGCTCGACTACCACTATAAAATCACTTATCGCACCCCTCATGCTGTATGATACAGAAGCTTGTACACTGAAAACATGTGATGAAGTGCCTCTCGGGGCCTTGGAGAGAAAAGGAATTCGCCTGAGTCATCAGCTAGATTTTCAGGTAGAATTTTAACCATCGTCTTGAGGCCGTGTTGATGTTTTTAGCGACAAAAACACTCCCCGCAGGTTTTGGGTGAGAGGTGAGAGGCATCATATCCATAGATCAACCATCGAGTTGCACGTCCTGAGGCCTCGGGCACGTTTTTGTTATTGTTGTTGTTATTAACAGTGCCTCACGTTTCTTCTTTACACAACTTGTCATCGTCCTTCTCTGTGGGCTTGTGTAATGGAAGACTGTTTCGTGTGCATCTTCAGCAAATTTACTCTAGTTTTAATCTCTTTATATGGGTTGACCTCTTTCCTTTTATTTGAAATAGACCTGATAAATAATGATTACTAATCGTAATGATTACCGGTTTGACTAATTATTTTCTTGAGAATCCATTTAATGATTGATAACCATTACTTGTAATTTTATTAAAAAAACCAAAAATAATCAAAATAAGGTTTGATACCTTTTGATTATTTTGGATTATATTTGATTTTTTTTTGATTATTTTTAATTTTTTCAGTATGGTTTTTTTTGATTATTTTTGATTTTGGTTGACTTTTTTTTAAAATTGTTCTAATCGTAATCAATTAATAATTGCCTTTTCTTAAAAATAAATTATAATAATCATTACCAATTAAGAAAGATGTCTATGGGTCCTATGAGGACTCTAAGTACACCCAATATTTTTCAATTAATTAACAAAATAATTAAAAAAATCATGATTTTTTACGATTATTAAAAAAATCTAAGTAAGTTGTTTCAATTACTTTTGATTATTTTGGATTATTTTTGATTTTTCTTTGATTATTTTTGATTTTTTTCAGTATTGCTGTAGAAGCACATTAATATACATATCAAAAATATTGAAAAACATCCAAAACAGTAAAAAAAAAAATCGAAAAAATCAAAAATAATCAAAACTACTTTTTTTCATTATTTCAGATTTTTTTGGTTTTTTTTTGATTTTTTCTAATCGTAATCAATTAATAATTGCCTTTTCTTGAAAATAAATTAAAATAATCATTACCAATTAAAAAAGCCGTGTAATTAATTGATTACTAATTACTAATCAAAATTAACATTTCTGGTTTGAACATGTCCTATGATGACTCTAAGTACACCCCAACGGAGCCACTTTCTGCTTCTGTAAGTACACAAAATAAAATTCTTTTATCCTAACCATGCCCATAAGGGACTATTGGGGATCAATTACAACCGACTGTAGACAAAAGGCATCATAAGGCGAGTCAAATTTTATATGTATATCTACATATGTATGTATGCCCTTGTTTGTGGGCATGGAAATTTGTACACTGCCATGGGTAGAGTGCAACAATTGAGCTGCTTCGGCAGTGAATTTAGTTTAATTAAGGCCAATGCACTTAGTGGCAATTCATTTATTTATTTATTTTGGATTTCGAGTTTTTTTGAACCCGGCTTCGCTCATAATTTACACTTTCTCAATGAGAAATTGAATAACCGGCATGTACTGGAAGTCATACAAATGTACATCCAAGTATGCTGATGTCCTACAAAATCAATGAATTTTTGCACATGCAGATTCGCAGTAAATTTGTGAAAAAAGAAAAAAAAAATTTTTTTGTGTTTTCTTGCTGCAACGCAATATATGCAAGTACGCCATGCTGCGTTACAAATGGCACGTAGGCCAAAAAGCAGGGCTGAGTGGCGGTGGAAGACTAGGACGCATACAGAAAAGACCATGAACAATGTGCGACCAAGGCGAAGTTGCGTCGCTATGGATTGAATCAACCCTCGATGGTAAAAGAAAATTTATGTCAGCTTCCATGCACATGTATATATGTACTCGTATGTATGTTGGTATGCTCTGTTGTGTTTGGGAAATGAAACAAAAACAAATGAAGCGGCAAACAGATGAGCAAGCAAAAATGAAAATTAGCGAACGATGGAAAAGTAGTCCAAAGGCTTTATTCACGGGTAGTTCTTTCTTATTGACATTTCCATCTTTTCTCTATATGGCTCCAAAATCCTGATCACAATGCTTTCTCAACTGGACCAACTGTATCTGCCCCTTTTAGGAACAATTCCCGAATAAATCAGGACATATTTTCAATGAGTTTGTGTTCGGTATAATTTGAAGGCACTTTTTTGATAAAATTTCGAGTTCAAGCCGGGCTATATCAAGGATTCCGACCTTAAAGATTAGTAAGGCGGCTTTGAAAAACTTATGAGTAGCAGATTTATAAGGGAATCCATTAAAGTCCAGTTGGATTATGTTATCATGGATACCTCTGTTTAATGTACCCATTGTGAAACAAGTAATTGTTTCGAACAGGGTAGTGAATTGCAACTCGTAGGCTGACTTATAGACCTGACGGTTTTCTCCGGCGATGGTTCTTTTTGAATCTCATTTTTATAATGAGATGCTATCAAAATATTAAACTTTGATTGCTTTTTCCTAAAAAATTTAAATTTGGAATTAAATGTGTTCAAAATAAAGCGTGTACATGGTACAAACAATTTAAAGTGGGTTGTGGAAAACATTTCCAATAAAATGTGGAGAGGCCATGGGGGTAAACAGACACGACAGTGATATATTTACAATAAGAAGTTTTTGAGGCTGGAAGTAAAACATACTCTTAAGCATGGCGCAACCAATTGGGTGACAAACATACACTTTCCATGGATTTTGCTGTTGTAATTCGTGAGCTTAGTGTCAAAAGAGTACTGTGGAATGAGCATGCTGTCAAAATTCGAGAAAAAAGTTTCAATCAGCTGACCTAAAGACACGATCTCTTAGTTGGATCATGCTTTTAAGACAATGATTATTTTTTATAGACATTCTTTCTTCCTAGTCGAGTTAAGTTTACTAGAGTTCGCCCAGTGGTTGAAATTCAAATAATAAACTTTATTTTATTTTATTTTTTTGCTGTAGGTATGTTTTATCCGCCTTTTTTTCTTCCTTTCTATGTCGTTCCTTTCCTCTAACATATTTTTACTTTCCTCAAACTTCTTTTCCTTTCCCTTCCCTTCCTTTTATTTTCTTTCTTTCCCCTTCGTTTTCTTACCTTTCCTTTAATTCCCTTCCCTTCCTTTCATTTCCTTACCATTCCTTTTTTTCCTTTAATTTTCCTTCCTTTCCTATCCTTTCCATTCCCTTCCCTTTCCTTCCTTTCCTTTTCCTTTTCTTTCCTCTCTTTCCTTTAAGTTTCCTTCCTTTCAATTCTTTTTCTTTCTTCTATTTTCCTTTAATTTTCTTCGGCGTTTAATACTCTTTATGAGTAATCATTTATTTAATTTTTGTAGGTATCAGAAATGAATTTTACATATTTGCTCATATTTTACATTGCTTTTGTAATGTATCCAACAAAGCAACTTTTCGTGCTCTCAGGAGAGCAGCTGACACTGGGCATCGTAGCCAGTAATCAATACAATAACAACAACTAAAGCAAAAATGCATGACACAACAGAGTATCTATAGTGCGAATACTTATTTTTCATTGGTCCACTACCAACTCTTCGCACTCACAGTGAGAGCCGACCACACGAATAACACAAAAACATGCATGGCAAGTCTACTCACACTACTACGGCTCTTAATTTTTTCCTACAAAGCAACTCCTCGGCCATGCTCACGATTCAGCATAGTACACAAAAAGCAAGTACACACACACACAGCGTGTCTATAGTGTGAATAAGTGAATGTGTAGTGGTGTGACTTTTATGTTAAATTTTTTATATTAAAATGATTTTTAAAATTTTTTTTATTAACGGATAAAAGTACACCTCAAAATTTCCTATCTATACATATATAATTTGTATACCTTAGAATTATAGTTTAGCAGAAAACCGTTCTACATTGCATTCATCTTGTCTATTTATATATAAGATTATGTAGTGGCCCAAAGTATTTCAAAGACAGAGAGAGCAATTCGTTATACGAAAATATGCGAAGAATGCATAAATGCGACCACTACGGTGACCATATTCTTTGATTAAAAAAGGTAATACATTTAGCTAATGTGTTCTGTTAAGAACGAAACTATAAATATCATCAACTGCTCAGACTATGTATATTACCCAATATCAAGTTACATATATAGCGCGTTAAGGAGTTAGTTACCTTGTCTGAAACCTCATTTGATATCTAGCGAAGAAGTTATGGGTGTTGCGCAATTTCATTTGGCATGTCCGAATAAGTTTTGCATGGGACCCGAATTCAAACATAGCGGCACATAGGCAGCTTCTTTCTAGCCAATTAGCATGCTGTTAGTTGGCTCGAGTCTTTCAAGGTCTTTATAAAAGCGTGAGAAAAGTACTCTTGCATCCGATTAAGGGTACATATGTAAAGGTGCGACCGTACTCGTTGGTTTATCCCTCGCTTTTCGGCACTTAATTGTTTTCTCTTCGCCATAGTTTGTAGTAGAGCATGTATTCCAACGTCCTACGCTATTAAGCACCTAGGAAAGGTTCACCAACCAGGCTTCTTGCACGCTAGATCTAGGGAAACAGTTTGTCCTTGCAAGAATTTTCCCAGGCTTAGAAATCTTTTGCCATCTGGCTGATTTTCTGTTAAAATTTTCGTACATAGTGCTTGTCTTTCTACCCACTTTTCCTTCTTTTTACTAAAGCGTCTGCTTTCCCTCTTCGCAGTATCACCGACTTTCACAGCGCGTTGCGCTCGAACATAATGTGGCTCTCTAGGCATCGTTCTTGTTTAAACAGCAGTACCACTTCTTCCTCAGAGCTCGCTGGAACTCTATAGTAACTTAATAGGCTTTGTTTGAGAGTGACAAATATGATACATTATCTCGGTTATATTAGCTGTGTTTGGTGACAAAACTCGCAAACATTTGCAAAGAACTGTCAGTAAAGTGAGAATGACTTAAAATTCTCTCGAAACGCCAAAAGTAAAAAGTTTTCGCCGAACAGAAGTTAGTAAAAACTTGCAAGCAAAACAGCTGTTGCTTTTTTGATTGGGTAATAGCTCAATTTTTTAAGTTTTGGTGTTGCTGTCCTATGTCACGATCAGCTGTTTTTCACTTACAAGTTTTACTGAGTGAAATTCCCCCAGCAGAAACTTGCAACTCTCTCTCTCAATGAAATGTCAAAATGCGCTCTCTCGCTGCAAATGTTTTGTGTCACGGATCACTTTCATAATGAGGTGGAATTTTACTTCCCGATGGCAGTTGGAGTATTCATCACCCGTGTGTTGCCTAAGCAACTTTTCGGCAGAAAAGTTATCCTTTGCTACCCGGATTTAGGCTCACGTTTTTTGATCAGGAGACAGTTGTAGACTGGTTAATCTCTTCTCAGCAAAAATTCACCTGTCTCAACAGATTACGTTGGGAGTCGGCATAGAACACCTAGCTCTAGCCCATTTGTCGCCACTGTGGTGTTTTGCTCAAATTTATGCGGATGGTCACCTTAAATTAAAAAAAAAAAAAAATTTTTTTATTAAGTAAACAAGAAATTTTGTAATTGTTTTGTTCCGCTAAAATATTTATTTTTAAAATAAAATATTTGGATACATATTTACAAACGATTTGCAATGACCTTACCAGAAACTATAACTACCAATACCTAGAAACAAATTGTTTTTATACATAGATATACATACATACATATATACATGTATATAATCTAAATATGTATCCGTAGTCTATTCATTTTTAACACCAGCTGAGTGAACTAAAACTGGAATCTTTGTTTTTGTTCAGAACTCCCTGCGCGCTCTCCAGAGTTTTCTAGTAAATATTCCAACAACTGAGAAAAAATATGAAAACAAACAATAACGGCGGCGGCATCTATATGTATTTGTTATGCCCTATTAACGCCGGGTGGTGGTAAACAACGCCAAAAACACCCCAAAGCAGCTGGATCACCTAATACCAAGAGAATTTCGTATATACTCGTATATAAATTTTTAGCTTTGTTTTGGTTCAATATTCATACTTGTTGATATACAAGTGTGTGTGCTTGTTTGTTTTTGTTTGGGCGTCGCAAAACCGGGCTACGTGTAAATACTAATCTCTTCATCAGCCCATACTCGTTTAACCACTTCAAGCACTTTTTTGGCTTTCCACCGCTGTAAAACTCTGCTGCAGCAATTGTAGGCGCAGCAGCAGCGAAGCGTCTCGCCGATAAATGGCGCAGCACACACCAGTCGCTACGTTGCTTTTAGATGCAGCTTCAAATGGCGTCTCTAGCTTTAAGGCACGGCACGTCCGCCAACCACTTGAAACAGCTGATGCGCAATTTCTTCAATGTATTTGGAAAGCTCAACAAGAGTATGGCGACCTAGAACAGCAAGGAAAACGTACATTACTAGTTAAGGAGTATCTACTCCTACTTGTTATGGTGATTATAATGTGTCTGTGTCGCAATGTGACCCAATTTGGATTGTTTTGAAAATACCAATAGAGCTGCAGGTCAATGCTCTCTTATTGATTAGATTTAAATGAAATACCGATTAAACTTGTTTATAAAAAAAGAGAAGAATAACGTATTCGTCAAGGCAATGTCTCATTGTCATCCATCCATTCTCCTTCTTTTTGCTATTCGATCTTTCTTTCTATTCCTTCTTCTTCTTTAAATGGTCATCTAACCGCCAGGGCGATTTTTCTATTCTTCCTTTTGTGAAAACATCATTGCCTTTTTTATTCTCTCGGTAATTTCTTTCACTTTTGCACAGCTTCCTTTTCCCAACCTTGTTCTGTTTTTCATTCCTTGGTCGGATCGTCTAACGATTGCCCTCCCCTTTGATTTCTGGAGTAATAACGGAGTTACAGATATTGTCCCAATTCGGTCATATTTCCGTTTCTTTACCAATTCGAAAGATAGTCTATACGAACCAGACCTCTTAAATTTAATTAGTAATTAGTAATCAATTCATTAGAGGGCTTTTTTCTAATTGGTAATGAATATTTTAATTGTTTTTCAAGGAAAGGGAATTATTAATTGGTTACGATTAATTAAAATAATTAAAAAAAGTTGGTTTGATTACTTCTGATTATTTTCGATTTTTTTAAGTTTTTGGATTTAAAAAATTTATTTAGGAGTATTTTTTTGATTTTTTTTAGTATTGTTGATGGGTATGTTTATGTGCTTCCTTCTACAACAATACTGAAAGAAAAAAAAAATCAAAGAAAATCATAGGTGATCAAATAACGTTTTTTGATTATTTTTGACTTTTTTTTTTAATAATCGTCAAAAATTATGATTTTTTTGATTATTCTTTAATTAATTGGAAAATAATCATTAAGAATTGAAAGTAATGGTAATCAATGATGAAATGGATTCTCAAGAAAATAATTAATCAAACCGGTAATCATGACGATTAGTAATCATTATTTAACAGGTCTGAAACGAACTCCTTCTGAGCTCCTGTTGTTATTGTTTGTAAAAAACCTAAAAAATAATCAAAAAAATTGCTTTGATTGCTTTTGATTTTTTTGGTTTTTTTTTTAATTTTAATTTTTTTCAGTATTGTTGTAGAAGCACATAAATATACAAATCAACAATACTGAAAAAAATCAAAAATTATCAAAAGTAATCAAAACAACTTTTTGGATTACTTTCGATTTTTTTAGATTTTTCCTAATCATAATCAATTAATAAATGCCTTTTCTTGAAAAACAATTAAAATAATCATTACCAATTAAAAAAGCCGTCTAATTAATTGATTACTAATTACTTATCAAATTTAACAGGTCTGATTCCAGGCAACCAAATGAAGATTGTAAAAGGGCTTCGATAGAAAATGCACAAAGAAGATTGTCTTAGCTTGGTACATTCGAGAGATAATACAAGTTACTAGTACCGTAGCAAACCGCAATTATATTCGACAAAGGACATCCAATATCAGTATAACCGTGATTTCGCTTAGGATACTGCAAAAGATAAACCTTTACTTATATACATTAAACACTGACATACATAAGGTATGAACATCATGCAGAGAGTCCACAGACGACAAAAAAAAAACACCTCTGATGTTTGCAGATTCTCTAGAACACCTCTTTTAAGTATTCCTTAAGAGCTATATCTGCCAGCTTTTATGAATAAAGTTCGTCCAGCTAGGTTATCTTGCCCTTACTGCCTACTAAAAAGCAATTTCTATATTGGACCCTTATCGGAGGCCCCCTAAAAGACGTTACTACTGCCAAGTAGACCCGATTGCCCCGTTTGCGTTCTTCTTTGGCTGACTGGGAAACTAATAAGTAGATACACAGGCGGAAGATATGATTGCAACAGTCAGGTAAAACATGCTATGTATATATGTACATGTTTATTTGCCTAATTATGTGTTTAAGCATACGAAGAAATAACAACAAACTATGATAAATTGTGTTGTTTACTTCAAACCCAAACAATTTCTCAAGATTGCTACCTGAAGCGAATGAATGGAGACAAAAATAAAACCTAAAATTTGGGAAAGGCGAAAAAGATATATATGTAAATATGTATGTATGAGTAAACCCACAATAATAATAACAATAATTTGGCGCGTTATAACTCTGAGGAGTTTTGGGCCGAGCTTCTAATTTGTGGCGTGCTGCTCAAATTATTCATAAATCTTTTTTTGGCGGGACATACGAGCTTTCTAATTCGAATCCAAACCACACACTCATGGTAGAAATGCACTCTTAAGATTTGCCGAGGGTCGCCGACCTTCTTTCGGGAAATGTTTTCTGAAGCATTTTAACGTTTCTTGCCTCGGATGTTGAACCTGGCAACTTCGCTTTAGTAGTTAAGCACAATATCTACTATACAATGGCGGATCGTAGTATATTTAACGAAATTTGAAAGTAACAAGAAAGTTGAAGATGAACAAACTCATTAGCGCTAATCGCTAGTTGCCCTGCATTTTAGTTCGTAAATGTTTTTATGATCTTTGAAGACCATTGAACTCCAGTCATTCACCTTTTGTTTTTCTAGTAATTGGAAAGAAAATCTCTTGATGGCATAATGTAAAACTGAATTTACATAACTACTCTTCTTCTTGAGTGTGGTAGAGGTATTTCGAGTTCAACGTAGACTGTCGGTCGGTGCATATTTCGGGTAGCTGAATCGTTCGACGACGGCGCAAAAACTTTTCATAAAGCGTTCTTATGTTTTTGTTGTTTACAGTACTTTGGCCTGTTTAAATGGTACGTCCATCAAAGAAATTTCCTCTCACTGATGATCTAGGAAACAGGCTATGTCAGAAGGGTTGAATCATAGTGGGTTCGATCTTAGAAGAACCTGTTCCGTTGAGCGTTCCTACAACGATTTTCCGGCCAAGGAATAGGTCTACCTCCCTGCAGAATAAGAAAGTCTTTGAATAGTCCTTTAATCGAGTTTAACTCGAATAATTCGATAAGATTATTATAATAAATTACTCGTCTAGATAACATTTAAAAGAAAAACTGTTCATAAAAAACTTACAGAGTTTGGGAGTCCCTTTGGTTGACAATCAACAATTCTTGGGGGTTCATGAGAACTACTGAAATACATACATATATGAACTGGTTCAACCACAATTCACTCTAGTCTCAAATTTTTGGTGTTGGGCATCGCAGGTTTGGCTACACAGTATCAAGTTGCTAAATAACGTGGATCTCGTGGCAATTTTGACAAAGCTGTATCTTTGTTTTTTACTCTGACGGCGTGCAAGTGGAATCCAGACCTGTTAAATATTGATTACTAATCGTAATTATTACCGGTTTGATTAATTACTTTCTTGAGAATCCACTTAATGATTAATTACCAATTACTTTCAATTTTTAATGATTATTTTCCAATTAATTATAAAAAAGAGCGAAAAAATACATGCTTTTTTACGATAGTTAAAAAAATCAAAAACAATAAAAAATAATCAAATATAATAAAAAAAAAGTTGTTTTGATTACTTTTGATTATTTTTAACCTTTTTGATCTTTTTTTAATTATCTTCAGTATTGTTGTAGAAGCACATAAAAATACACATCAACAATGTTGAAAAAACCAAAAATAATCAAAAAAATTCAAAAACAAAAAAAAATCTAAAAATAATTAAAAAAAAAAAAAAAAAAAAAAAATAATTAAAAAAAATGTTAAAAAAATCAATAAATAGTAGTAATCAAAACAACTTTTTTTGATTAATTTTTATTTATATTTTTTTTTTCTAATTGTATTCAATTAATAATTGCCTTTTCTTAAAAAACAATTAAAATAATCATTACTAATTAAAAAAGCCGTCAAATTAATTGCCTTATAATTACTAATCAAATTTAACAGGTCTGGCTGAATTTTTTATTGTGAAGTGATGTCTACATATAAAAAAATTTTTACAGGTCGTTGTCTGTTCATTGAAGATATTTAAGAAAATTCGATAAGAGAGATCATTATATAGCCAAATCAACCATTCTTAGAATTTTTGTCTGTCTGTCTGTATGTTTGGTCGCGCATCGCTCAAAACTACTAAATGGAATTGTATGGAACTTTTACTGTTATATTACTTGACGTTTAAATTAAAATTTAAGATTCATATGTTCCGATATCTCGCCCAGTTTCGGAGATATCGACCAATATGTGGACCAAGGTGACCCAAAATGTGCTTAGTACAATATGGGTATCAAACGAGAGGTGATAATAAGTGCTTCAATAAGCGATATAATTAAATTCCATTTCTTATCTAGTATATGTGGGAGATATAATGATTAAAATTGGACTCAGTCTATTATAAGTTCTGAGACGCAGCGAAGCGGGGACGGGCTTACTAGTCTTGAATAAAATTCGCGCTTTCCCTTGCCCTTCTCATCGTCGACCACCACCTGTTCAATACCTCCCATCAAATCATGCGAAACTTTATATTTTCAATATCCCGACGGTGGGACTCATGGGGCTTGAAATTCTTCAAAAAATAACTGTTTTCTGTGTTCTCGTTGAGGGGTTGCCGACTACCACAAAATCTATTAGCAAAACCTTCATTCGATACTCAACTCATATTTGACACGTGGATTGCTGTATTTGTACTAAATACTGGAGTCATGAAGATTTCACGCAGTTACCTTGATTAACCAAAAAAACCCAAATTTCCGTTTGTTTATAAAATTGTAAACAACTTTTTATTCATGCATCAAACACCAAACAAAAAAAAGATAGTCAAAACAAACTTGAAAATTTTGCCAAATGTTACACTGTGCAGCAATGTCTAGTCGTCGAATAATTCCAAGTCTCGGTGAAGACTCAGCCACATAATAAATCCCCAACAACTTCTTCATTCGCAGATGATATTCTTGCTATGACTAGACTCCGAGTTTCTGCTATTGAAAATTTTCGATTATACTTTTTTGTTGTTTTTCAAACGGTTACTGTTTAGGTTTCACTTTGTGATATGTCTGAGACTTTCATTTTGAGTCCGCTCGTATGCTGTAACACAGTGCATGAATTATAATTATTTCTTTTGTCTCAAATTAATAAATATTTTGCTTAGTGCTTAAAGTCATGTAGACACCATTCTGCTGGCGGAAATTTGCAACTTCGCAATTCAATAAACATCAAGTACAAGCTAATTATCAAACAAATGAATAAGTGTGTGCTAGCTTAAAAAAAGTACCAAAATCTCATAAATTTGGCATAAAACAGATGCTCCTATACATATAAATATGTACACACCAGTGGTAGGCAAGTTGCGCTTTCAAATTCACGATGGAATGGGCTAAGTTTTCTCAGCCCGAATCACTGTTGTTACCTGCAATCCATAATCTAAGCTTAGCGAGAGAGAGAGAAATAGAGAGAGAGAGAGAGACTGAGAGATAGAAATAGAATCGAACAATGACTTACGTTCATATAGCGTCAGAGAAGCATGACTACACTACTATGAAACAACACTGTATTAGTTTGCCCACCACTGGCATGCTTTATTGACATTTGCTTATTTACTTTGTGCTTTTGAGCGTGTGTTTTTAAATATTTCCGTTTTTCTGATAACTCTATTTTTGGCAATAAACTTGCAACTATAAAATATTGTTTTAATCTAATGTGTGTAGGTATGTTCGTATGTAGAGATATTCGTCGTTGGACAATGGGCCAGCCGACATGACTAACATGACAAGAAGTTGAAAGTCAAACTACCGTGGGACCACTACCACATATTCGACTTCCGAGATTTGCTTCGTTTGTGCATCAAAAGGTGCGGATATTATTCTTGGAGCAATAGCTCAGCTGGGGATTGTTGTAATTGCAATTCTTATTTCGTTTATTTTATTTACGTTGTATGCGTTTATAATTCGTTATCGGTTTATGAAATATTTTAAATATATAGATTAGTTGCAATAAAAAATCGCTATCGCAAAAACAAACGAGGATGGCCAATCCCAACGCCAAAGCAAACGTTTTTAGAAGGGTTTCGGAGTTACCGACCTAAATGTAGCACAAGTTGACCCAAAATGTGTTAGTCTATGTGGAATCAAATAAAAGGTGCTCATGTATGCTGCCATAGGCCATGTGATGAAGTTCCATGTCCCAACTAGTTTCTGAGATACAATTTTAAAAATCGGACTAAGTCGAGTATAAGTTTTGTGACGCAGTGAAGGGTGGCCGGGCTTTCTAGTTAATCCATACATAAAAGGTCCATACTACCAAAGTTTAAATAACTATAATCTGATAAGATATATATTATGTTTTATGTCACTTTTATAGTTTATAGCTAAATGTATGAAGATATGTATATATATGCCCAGCAAAAAATGCTGTAAGCAAATAAGATGTAATATAAGAAGTAGGTTAAAAAGCGGTAACAACCATAAACTTTTTGGTAGTAATTCCTACCATAAACAAACCGAGAGCACATCGGAGTGTCAAAAAGGGACATATTAAATAAATCCAACATAAACAATGATAATGCCAACAGTTTGTCACGGCTTAAAATTTGCGCTTGGATTTAAAACTTTTTTGAGCTACATATTTTTTCAAACCAAATTTGGTTTAGAATTTAAATTATGCCAGTTTTCGAGAAAATGAGCATGAAGAAAAGAGTTCAAATTTTAAACCAGAAATGTCTTAACAACTAAAAAAAAAACATTTGTATCAGTTGCCAGCACTCGAACCGAAGCTCCCCGCACCAGAGTCATCTGACCTACCCACTGAGCTACGGCGCACACAAAACTGTTTTGAGAAAAATTCAATGAATTGAAAAAACTTTCAGACATAAATGAAAAAAAAATCAAAAAATTTTTAGACGTTTTTTTCAGTTCAGTTTTAAGTTTAAAGGCATGGTTTCCTTGAAAGCGGTGCCGCTATATAGCGGCCGTCACATAGCGGTAGAGTAGGTTGTCAAAAATATTGCAATGTTAAAGTAATTACGTGTAAACTAAGAAGACGGTGAAGTTCACCATAACGTAATATAGCGGCAAGCATAAAATATTACGGCCGTCGTCAACGTTTTTTTCTGAGGTCATATTTAAAACGAACGAGAACTCAATAAAATATTTCAAATATTTTTACACATAACAACAGTTGAGTACATTCCTGTTGTTTTGAAAAAAAAAATATTAGAAATAAAAAAAAAATAAAAAACTAAAAAAAGAGGCAGCAAAATAGTGAAAACAAAATCAGCCAAATTGACCGCAACGCTCATCGAACTTTACAAGAAGGCGGTGCCGCTAATGACGGTGAGCATAGCGGCCGCTATATAGCGAACGTTACATTGCGGCACCGCTTTCCGAGGAAACCAAAGCTTAAGCCGCAAGAAATTCAAAAGTGGTGTAGGTAATTGAAAGGTTTGAAATTTATTACAAAAAATTTTAAAAATGTCTTATACCGACGAATGGTTTAACCGTTAATCGAGCTTTGTATCAAATATGATACATTTCAATTTTTGTGAGGTCGTAACTTTCATTAAATAAAGATTATCTACCCCATTTTTCGTTACTTTTTTTTATCTTACTACTGCTGTTATTTTAAAACATCGTTAGAAAAAATTTAACAGGTAGGCCATGAGAAAATAAAAAAGTTTATAAAACAAGCTATGTATCATTTTTGATACATGAAATATTTCTTACGTGTTTTTGCTACTTCGCTTACGTTACTTTCGAAATTTCACTCCAAAAACATTATCAACAGTGATGAAAGCTAAGCTGGTCCATCCAAGACGAGAAATTGAGTCGGCAAAAACAAACCGTACAAGATGTCAAAGTTGTTATCATTTCGAAGAAAATAAAAATAAATGGACATCATTATTCCGCTACCTATGTAAAAAACCATGTTGTAATGATAAGCATAACAAAAATATTTGCGTAGAATGCATTGATAGTATTTAAATTTTTGAAATTTAAAAAAAAAAGTTCAATAAAAGAGTTAACAAAAATAATAATACACTTTTTCTCTATACATTTCAGTATGTATTCAAAATGATACAAAGCCAGAATTATGAATTGTTTTTAAAGCCCGAACTACGATTAAAATTTAAGTTCAAATTTTTAGCCGTGGTGGTCAAAATTAGTAGAAATACGAATTAAGTTGACAAACAACCCTGCTAGCTTGTAATACTTACAAGCGAAAATTGTGGGATCTATCAGCTATTCCGACGGAAATGCCTAGTCATGTGATCTCTATCGACCTTATCGAAATTCACTGCCAAATTTCGATTAAATCGATTAAATTTTCTCATGTTCTGTTACATTTCCCCCGTCGGCAGTTTCTTCGGATAAGCTGATAGACCCCAGTAGTTTAGTAACACACACAAAGGTTTCTGTACAATTTTTCTTCTTCTTGAATAAAGTTCGAAAATTGTAAGTGCGTTATTAATAGTTTTTTAAATATATTGTTGTTTTAGCTGGCTCGAGTTCAAAAGTAAAACAACAATATTTTATAACAGTATAACAGGTCGCTAAAACTCAATATCATTTTATAAAATATTTTACAGGGAGTTTTGCATTAAAATTACAATTAAATTATGAAGATAAGGCAACTAACTATTTATGCTAATGTGTTTGTTATCAATATTACGGTATTACAAAATATAAAATTGTGTCTTTTCAGGTGGACTAGCAAACGCAACTTCAGCCGGACGAAAATTGGCATACAAGTAGTTTTATTTAGTGGTACTAATTATGTAACTGTGTATGTTAGTTCAAAGTTGAAATGTAAAAATTGTGTTATTCATTATATTACATTTCATTATATTACATTTAATAAAAAATTTAAACCAATTGGTTTGAGTTATAGTTAGCTATATATGAAGTTTGCATCAAGCATAACCATTAGCTGTGGCGTGTCTTTGCATTATAGCTGATTTTTACCGCTAACCAGACTTTTCATTATAGATAATGACAGTGAAGAATGCAGATATATCTTTCATAACATGTGGTTTCACATGAGCTAGAAAGCAATGTCATATACTGTACGTGTGCACATGGACAGCAAACATTTGGTAAGGTTTGGCACACCGCTATTCAGAAAATACTCTGCAAAAAATGGTAATACTCCAGTACATGATACAAAGAATACTCCTTAAGGAGTATCAGAGTACTCCAACACTTATCGTCATTCCGCGATTGGATCACCTAATCCATCTCGGAGTACCCCATTTCTTTGCTTTCGAATACTCCATACAGTACCTACGTGAGAGCACTCTTAAAAAGCTCTCAAAGGATTACTCCATGGTGTATTCAACACCAAAGCTAGAGAGCGAATAGGTGGTCCCTAAAAGAACAACAACTCCTCTCTAGCTTTTTTGTAACTCCATGGAGTAATCTTTTGGCAGCATTTTGAAAGTACTCTCACGTAGGTACTCCATAGAGTATTCAGAGGCAAAGTAAAGGTTAATCCGAGATTTATTAGGTGATCCAATCACCAGAAATCGCAATGTAAATTGGACCACCTTTTTTATATGAATGAGGATAAGTATTGGACTACTCAGATATTCCATCATTTTTTTACAGGGTAGTTGAAAAAAATAAGCAAAACTAACACAAACGCAAGTCAGCCTGAGAGGTTATAAGACTTACCATTTAACTGATACCTGTCTAGTAGGGAAGCCATCGTCCTGAGAGCCTAATGCTTAACATAACGTAGCAAAATGTCTCTGATAAGCTTCCAAAATCGATCTGTAAGAAAAGCTGTGGCGTAAGTCTTTAAAATGAATATTGTTATTCACCAGTTAAATTTGTTGTATTTATTTGTACAATTTTTTTTGTGGGTATCCACATTAAACCTTTTATCGCTCTCTAGAACTTTGTTTGTTTTTCAATATAAGTATGCACATAAACATATACACATCTAAGTATGTATGTATGTGTTTGACCTAGTTTTCATTAAAATGAAACAACAACAGACCTCAAAATGATTAAATAATTTATAAATTTATTTGTCATCATTATTAACAAAGGTTACAGCATGAAAATCGTGCGTGTAAGCACGTGGGCAGTTTTCCTAGTTGACGTGCCTTAAGAAATGAACAGACGGTATTCCAGATTACAGTTGAGGAAGGTAGATGTCCTCTTCCATTGGGCGCATTAAGTGGTGGTTGCTTCCTTTAGGAAATTTCCTTCTGCTACTGTTGCGCACCCAACCAGACTCTGTTATGTCACGCTGATTCGAGAGTCAGTAGAGCAGCTTAGGAATCTGAGAAGATGGCTGTCCAATCTGTTGTTCCAATCTTTGCTGTTTCAATGCCGCACTTATACTTTTTAAAGAAAATCAAGGAACACCCAAGCAAAAATTTTGGCTAGTCCCCATCGAACCAAACTGGAAGGAGTTTCAGCAGCTCTCGAACCAAATCGTTTCCAACACATCAGAGACCACTCGTATAAACGGCAGTGACCACTTGGAGTAACTTCATAAAAATAATACTCAATTCCACTTTTTCAACTTATTGGTCTCATTGAACTGTTCTACTTGTAAATTTTAAGCAATCTCAGTAAAGTGAGAGAGCCTCAAAGTACTTTCCGACAAACCGAAAGTCAAGGAAAAGAACTCAAAAGATACTCTCTTGGGCGACATCGGGAGGGAAAAGAGCACATAAATCAGAAAATAACGCATTTTACATCAGAAAAAGGCAAAATTTCTTCATGAGTGTTGAGAGAGCCTTAAAGTATTTTTTGACAGACCGAAAGTCAAGGAAAAGAACTCAAAAGATACTCTCTTGGGCGACCTCGGAAGGGAAGAGAACACATAAATAAAAAAATAACGCATTTTACATCAGAAAAAGGCAAAATTTCTTCATGAGTGTTGAGAGAGCCTCAAAGTATTTTTTGACAGACCGAAAGTCAAGGAAAAGAACTCAAAAGATACTCTCTTGGGCGACCTCGGGAGGGAAGAGAACACACATTATCAGAAATTAACGCATTTTAAATAAGCAAGAGGCAAAATTTTTACATGAGTGGTGAGAGAGCCTCAAAGTACTTTTTGACAAACCGAAAGTCAAGGAAAAAACTTAAAAGATACTCTCTTGGGCGACCTCGGGAGGGAAGAGAACACACATTATCAGAAATTCACGCATTTTAAATAAGAAAGAGGCAAAGTTTCTACATGAGTGGTGACAGAGCCTCAAAGTATTTTTTGCCAAACCGAAAGTCAAGGAAAAGAACTCAAAAGCTACTCTCTTGGGCGACCTCGGGAGGGAAGAGAACACACATTATCAGAAATTAACGCATTTTAAATGAGAAAAAGGCAACATTTGTTCATGAGTCGTAAAACCCCACTGGCTTAAAACCCAGCCCGCCGTAGAATGGCGGTTTCGAAGAATACGACTCAATACCTCAGTTATACGTAGAGCCTACCTCCGTAAGAATGAAAGATACGAAGTTATGTATATACATATGCATGTCTTGTTGAGATCTCCACTTTTCCAGTATTTTTGTTTGTTTTGGTTAATCCATAAAGCGATCGGGCTCATCTACCTACTTTGCTACACGCATACATATAAGTATGTAGGTATGTAGGTACATATGTACAAACATTTGGAGTTTGTTTTTATTTCCCTCTTCTTGGTGTACATGCTTTTTGCGTAATTTTACGTTTTTTTCTCTTTTTCTTATTTTTGTTATCATCGTTGTTGTTGTTTATACTTGTTATTGGATCTTTTTTCTTCTTCTTCTTCTTAGTGTATCTATTTTGTTCCTCTTTTTTTGTTTTCATCAATTCGCTTTGTTTCCTCAGCTTACTGATGCCAACGTCGCAAACACCATCGGCATCGCTGCAACCAATGCTGTCGGCGTTTCCAGTGCGACTGCGACGCAGACGGCACGAGCAGCGCTGGACGCGTTGTGGGCTATGCGTGGCAGGGTTTATTTGTGCGTGCAGACGAAAAATTTCGCTCAAATTGTATTGGAACGCTGAAGCGAACGGTTGTACATTTCCAAAACTGCCCGAGTTTAAGTACTCAGCTGAAAAACAAAAACTACAACAATATTTAATAACAAGCTGCATATCATAAAGAAGTTTAAAATTTTGAATTTTTAACGGTGAAGTGAAATTAAAAACTAAGAAAATTAAACATTTTCAAAGTGACTGCCAAAAACTAAAAAAAAGGGTTTAAAGACTTTTTCTAAATCAAATGTAAATTAAAAAATATCAAAAAATAATAATAAAAATTGGGAAGTCAAATTGCAAATCTACACGCTTACAAACAAACTTGTATTTAACAAATAAAAAATAATCGAAAATATTTGCAATAATTTTTGAAGCGTAACAAAACATTTTAAATGATCACACACTTACTATCCTGATAGTGTCCATTTTGTGCGTGCTTTCAACTACCTGCCTACGTTTTTTTTGTAATTTTACTTTTTTCAAATTATTTGAAAAAAATTGGCGTTTTTGTGCTTTAAACAAAAATTCATCAATTCAAAATGGCTTTTGCTATAATGAGCCGTGGTTTTTTGCGTACATCCAAAGAAATACTGGATCGCAGCATTGCCAGTGGCAGTGTTGCTGTCTCTCATTCCTTCATGGATATTGAAATTCATGTAAGTTTTTTTCATGTAAGTTTTAATTGAAGTTAAATAAAACAAATTTTTTTTTTGAGTTTTATTAAAAAAAAGTTATTAGCATTTTCAAAAAAGGTTTTTTTTGAATTTTATTAAAAAAAAGTGATTAGCATTTTCGAAAAAAAATTTTTTTTTTGAGTTTTATTAAAAAAAAAGTTATTAGCATTTTCGAAAAAGATTTTTTTTAGTGGAAACCTTTTTAAATTTTATTTTTTTTTAATTTTATATAAAATTTTAAATAATTACATGTGCTTACCAGTGCTTAAGTACAAAATTACCCCGTAGTAAAACGATAAACTAGTTAGAAAAATATTAGTTTACAACTCGACTTTCTAATTAAGGTCAAACTTGTCCGAAAAAGCCCAAATCTGTGCCAACTAAAATTAAAGATTTTTGGAGAATATTGAAGTGCCTATAGACGAAAAATCCCAGTAGAATTATTTCTTAAATTTGATGTTTCCAACAGCAAAGCTCAAACCTGTAATCTCTCCCTGAAAAACTTATAAGCTTCCATTTTAATAAAATTTAATAAGTTAATTCAGAATGAATATTCAAAAGTTAATTTCTTTTATTGTTTTAAAATATTGAGATTGAATAAATTTTTTTTGTGTTAATGTGAATGTTTTGAACCCCAAAAACTAAGCTGCGCCATTTTTCGGATAAAGTTGGACTGACTAATTAATCGATAAATTGATTAATCGAATTTTCAATTGCTTTTGACCACCAAATCCATGATCTTCAACAAATTGTACTCAGACCAGTTAAATTTGGTTAGTAATTGGTAATCAATTAATTAGGAGCTTTTTTAATTTCTAATGATTTTTGTTATTGCTTTTTAAGAGAAGGCAATTATTAATTGATTACGATTAGAAAAAAAAAATCAACAAAATTAAAAATAATCACAAAAAAACGTTGTTTTGATTACTTTTAATTTTTGTAGGATTATTTTTTGCGAGCTCACATCACGAGCTCAAATCACGAGCGATTAGCAGACTAGTTAGTGAGTAATGAGAACACCCCTATTAAACTGTCCACTGAGTATTGTTGCTATCGTTTTTGATCAGAGATTTTGAAACGTCAGACTCGACTGTTGTAGAAACTTAAATCTCGTTGTTGTTGTAACATTACAAAAGTTTTGAGTGAGCGCAGATAATATTTTGGTTCAGATATTAGTACAGTTCGTTCCCCTATCCTAATCCCCACTGTAAAATAGGATAACATGGATTACGCACTCTAGAATTAAAAAAAAAATATGCTTGTTTGTCTATAGTTGCTGTTTTTATATTTTCGGGTATTATATATATTTTTAGCTCAAGAGACTCTTCTCACATTCGAAAACTCAAAACCTATTTTATCATTTTAAGCTATCTTATTTACTTGGGGTTGTTCGTCCAGGCAGATAAGAATTTGAAATTGCACTGAAGATGGCACAACATCGAAACAGGTTGCTCTTCAAACCAAATTTGACTAGGGGTGACGGAAAATTGTGCAAATATCCCAAGCATTCTTCATAGATTTTCAGTATATAAGCAACTGTAACTTTTGCTCTTCCAAAAAAATCAACTCGTTCCATGACCTTCAGTTTCAACAATCCTAAGTAACAAGAACTATTTTGGATAATGTTAAATGTTTCAGAAGCTTCAAAGTTTTCCCTAATATTTACACTAAAATTAAAAAATAATCCAGGTCAGATGATTTTAACTACGCTGAAAACTTTCAACTCATCAGCTTCAAATTCTGTCAGACCTGTAAAATAATGATTACTTATCGTAATGATTACCGGGTTTATTAACTAATTTCTTGAGAATCTATGCAATTACTTTCAATTTTTGGTGATTATTTTCCAATTAAAAAATAATCAAAAAAAATCATGATTTTTTACGATTATTAAAAAAAAAACAAAAATAATCAAAAATAATTTCTACGTTGTTTGAATTATTTTTGAATTTTTGATTTTCTCAGTACTGTTGTAAATATACTCATCAACAATACTAAAAAAAATCAAAAGTAATCAAACCACTTTTTTTGATTATTTTTTTTTTGATTTTTCTAATCGTCATCAATTAAAAATTGTCTTTTCTTAAAAAACAATTAAAACAAATATTATTAATTAAAAAACCATTTAATTAATTGATTACGAATCACTAATAAAATTCATCAACTTCAAATTCTGTTCATGCAATTGCAACACCCTTTATTGTTAATCATACTAATACAGAGCGCATGTTATAAATAATCAGTATCTCTAATGAGTTTCCTTCTAAAATAAATTTTTTTCTATTTTTTTGCAACTTATTTCAGGCTAATTAAAAAAATCTGCTTCTCGTTTGTTCTGAAAGTTGCCTTCACAATCTTCATCTTCGCAAAAATACACGCTCGTATGTATGTATTTAGCCCATGAGTTATATGTACCATGCCTGGCATATTAATTTTCTTTTCAAATAGAAGAAATATGCTTCGCCTTATCTTCGTTCACTTGTTCGTCTGTTCAATTATTTTTAACCTTAAATTGTTTTTTTTTTAGTTTATTTGGTTTTTTTTTTCTCTTCTTCTTCTAATTCCTGTTCTGGGCTTATCATTCTTTAGAGCGACGCCATACTTGTTTTTAGTTTTTTGTTGTTCTTATTTTAACGCTTTTTGCTTATTCCGAATTATATAGGGTCTTTGTTGCTTTTTTAACAAAAACTTTTCAAACGTGAAGTCTTAAAACTAGACTTAGGTTTATATGCACTGCTAATTCTGCTGGCATAAAGTATATGTATATATTTGTGTGAAATAAAGTGATCTGCCACGGAACTTAGGTAACAACAATAGAACCTTGATGAATAGAGAGGCAGCGAGCAACAGGTCAATGCTTTTTGATGAGCTTAAAATATATATATGTGCATAGATGCACACATTCAGACCCGTCTAGAAGTAGAGGGTCCAAAATTTCAAAAGGGCCGGATTTTTCTGGAAATTACGTTTTATAAGAAGAGTTATTAAAAGAAATGTTGTTGAAGGTAGAAGCCCGAAAATAACAAACGACATAGAGCTTATCTGGTCCATGCTACTGAAACTCTGGCATTAACCGTATTAAATCTATCATCGAAGCAGCGGAGTCTTGAAGCCACTTAGGAATTCATTTTCAGATATTGTTAATACACGTAGAAAGTTCGTTTAAAAATAGAAACCATTAAGCGTTGGGAGTCAGACCCTGGACCGTTCTACGGCACTGTCAGCAAATGTACATAGGTAACTCACGAATGAACCTAAAAGTATGAACAGATATAAGCGTTATGGAAAATAATTGAAATGATACAGACGGATTAGAAGATCTTTTTAATGCATCAGAGAACAGTTGGGAAGATTGCCGCCAAGTCAATAAAATTTGTTTTGCTATCTCTTTCTACCTCTTGCTTTAATACACAGAATTGCTTTTTACCTAATTTTTACTTGCTACAAATCAAGGCGAATCTATACAGGTAAACTTTCTAAAAAAAAGCTCATTAGTTAAGTTTATAAGTTCTTTAATAAAAAGTGGTAAACAAACATTTTTCAGTAAAAGGTGGACAAATCGTTTTTTCAACTAAAACGGAGAAATAGTTTTTTTTAACAATATTTCTACGTTTCAAATGAAAAATTATTCGTCTAGCTTTCTTTGTTTAGTCTTTTTTATTAAACATTTGATAAATTTCTCTTTTACATACATCAAAAATACGTTTCCTTTTTACTAACTTTTCAATTAATCTTCGCTTTCACTTTCATTTGTAAGAACATTACTGAATTTCCTAGAGGTATATATGTTCGTTAATAGGGTGCAGTCGGCTATATGCAAATATTAACAGGTACATACATAATACATACATATGTCCGCATATATAGCACGATAATGTTGTCTAGCGGCTTCAGAGTTAAAGGTACAGCTGAGTTTCACTTTCAAACTAAAAAAATTAAGAACAAAAAAAAATCGTACTTTGTCAATAAATTTTTCGTTTCTGCTGGTGCCTTCATTGAACCCCTTTGTTGTTTTTATTTTTATTTTTGTTGGTTTTATTTTTATTTGCCAAGAAGATATTTATACACATACATAGTATGAATGTAGGTAGCTAAGCTATACAACCACATGTTTCAAGGCCTCAAAAAGAGTTGTTGAAATTTAATTTCAAAAGCTTTAGAGATTTGTATTTGCCAATAGCTATCGCCAAGATTTAAGAAGTATGGGAGTACAAGTTTCGGTGAAGCCGGACAATATAAACCCAGTTTCGATCAATTATGACATCTCCGAGAGAAAACGGGCTTTTAATTAGTTTTTGATATTGAAACCAAGCACAAACGATTGAAAAGAACTAGAATGAGTTTGAATATAAAAACCAAGCTTCAACATTTATACTGAAATTGATGAGCTTTTACATCTAAGGCATTTCAATATGGCGGCGCATCCAGTACAAATGCCCGTATGACACTACGTTTTTATCTTGTATTTTATGCTGTTTTTTACGCAAAAGAGATAGGCACATACAGTTTTCGAATTGGTGAAAACGGGCAAGCTATGTAAAAAAATACTAACGAAATATAGCCAAAATACAATCTAGAATGTTAAAAACAAACGAGCCAGTTTGTATTGCGTTAGTTCTTTTTAAAACTTGCCTGTGTCATAGTATAATAAACAAGGTGAAGTAAATAAAAAGAGATAGAAAACGTACGCTATCTGAAATGGTACGGGTGTATTTTCCAGGTACGCAGGAGGGTAAAATCTTAGAGAATTTTAGACCGTTTTTGTAAAAAAGGAGAAAAAAAATTAATTCCTTTCTAACATTAACAATAGCAGAAATTGGGTTTTTGTATTTTAATCTAAGGTGAAGAATAAACCGCTAATCAATAGGGAAAGGGGTCCCATCCATGGATAAGTCATTGACTGGTACTTTACTACCTTTTACGACTCTGCCTTTCACTCAGGTATGAAAAATTTCACAATCAAAATATACAGCTTCGATCCAAATGGTTTCTTACTAAAACAATTTCAAGAAAGTTCTGCGGAGATGGTAGATCTTGTTCTGAGTCGATAATAAACTGTATTTAGCTCCAATCTATGGCGAAAACTAAAGAGGATACTACCACAAATTGGATAAGAAGCTTCTCCATAAAAGTTGTCAAACTTGTCCTATGAAACTATTACTTATTACTTTTTTTCGTTTTATAATTATTTGGTTGTTTGCCGTATTGGTAGAAGATATTTCTGATTCACTTTTCACATCAGCTTTTTCATATATAAAGCGTCGTTTCAAAATTTTGTCTTTGTGAGGTTATGTTAAGCGCATCGTCAAAGATGCAGGATAGGGCTACCATATTCTTTGGTTGTATATGATCGGAATCGTTGCATTGTTTAGGTCCTATGAGATGAAACAATTAGCTTTTCTATAGGCCTAGATACATTTTTTTGTAAACATATTGAACTTATTTCATAGCGATATCAACAATGTAAGTATTGATTTTACACGTGCCTTACTATAGTGATATGTCAGTAACTGTATCCGGTGAAAACACCTTAAAACCCGAAAATAGGACCGTTGACCTCGTATATTTATATGAAAAATAGTAGTAAAATAGCAATAAATTTATGTACTAAAACGTACTTATTTTACACAAAAAACAACACTTTTGCGGATACAACATTTGCTCCACATAACCGAATGACAGAACAAAGAATAAATTCGAGCGAGACAACTGACAGCTTACTTCACCTTGGTGATTACACTCTGGCCTGTGTTTCGTTTGTTTTTTCTGACAAATTGTAACAAATTATATATAATTTAAAAAAAATTTTACTACAAATTTAGAATATTGGCAAATTTGGTTTATTTAACGCTTTGTTGTTGTTTATAGAGACAAAATCACTCCCCGAAGGTTTTGGGGTGTGTTGTTGAAAGTGGCAGGCCTTGCGGCACATGCCCAACTCCTGCGGGTACGATTTAGTATGACCAGTGCAACCTTCTAGGACATGTCACCACTGCTTCGGTAAGGAAGGAGAAGATTGGTAATGAGAGGTGAGAGGCAACATTTAAGTAGATCAAACATCGAGTTGCACGTTATTTTGGCCATTTTGATTGCCTATTGCGACAGGTATGTCTACACAGGGCATATTCTAAATTCCTAACCCGTAGGGGATTATTAAACCCTTTTGAATTTAATCATAACAGCTTCTGTTATTTTTTTGCATTTCATGCACTGATAATTCCCTGCAGCGGGACTGCTCACATTTATTTTGCGATAGTGCTCCCCATTCTCTGGCGGACTCCTCCCCGTTCTCTCGTAACAGACGGGCATAGAACTCAACCCTGGACGAAGACAATGGATTTGCTGTAAAAAAATTCACAATAACCCGTCACATTCTGAACTATGCGTCACATGTAATAGATAGACCCAATAATTTTTTTTAGTCAATTCGTGGCCCTATGTTGTTTACGTCGCAGGGCCTCCTCGGGTCCAAAGTGTATCCCTACCTCCACCCCTCGTGCTATAACAGCTACAATAATGTCATTGTCTTCTCGGTTATAAGCACGTCTGCAATGCCCATCACATTAAATTCAGACTGGCGCTACAACCTCTCACTTCCGCTCAACACTCCTACTTCCTTAGCAGTAAGACGGATATGAGCAATGGTAAGCGTCCGCCTACCCTCTTTCTCAACTCCAAACGTCCCGTCTACTTCCAACCTTCTTCGTGTTCCAAAGGCTAGTACTCAAAATAACCTGCCCATGCAAGGTCTACAGCGTTCTACACTGCGACACAGCTTGGGACTTAGCCTATCACCATCAAGGTGTACTCACCCGTCCTTAACGCCTATAGTGACATTGACATCTACCTAACGACGCACTTCAGATTTTTACAGCTTAATAGTATGGTACTAACTATATAGAAAGATCACCGAGATAAGAAAATTCATGAAGTATTATAATATAAAACTGGCTGCGATTCAAGTGATGAAATATAATACATGAATTGCATCTTTCTGAAAGTGCGCAATACCTGGGGATCCTTATGATACCTAAGTGCAATTTGAAGCTTTATAAAATATGGATGGACCGCAGTCGGGTTGAACTACGTAGGAAAGGCTCTTTACGCGATATCCTACCATAGCAAATACTGAGTTCCTAAATCTACCACCAAATTTGTCTGTACAAAATATCTTTCTGGGGGGAGGGCAGACCCGTAATATGCTCCGATTTTTTAAGCACTGTAGTTGCTCTCCGGATAATATGTGACCGTGCGAAACTCAATTTTTAAATTGTTTAGTTTTATATTTGTTAATTTTTAAATTTCATTTTCGTTCAGCATTCAAAAAACGTCAACCAAATTGAAATTAAAGGCACTGTTTGTCCCCCTTCAACAACTGCAAAATTGTTTGTGTAGATTTATTTTTGTTAATTTTTCGTCAGTACTTCAAACAATAAATACAGGAAAAATACAAGAAAAAAAAACGTAGTGTCATATGGATAAAAGTGAACTCCTATCTTCTAACAAATGATAGAAAGAGATGCAGGATGACCCTAACCTTAATATATAAAAATCTTCTGTGCGTCCGTCCGTTGTCACTAAACTCCTTCTAAACGACTGGACCGATATTGATGACATTTTTTGTGTGGACTCCAGTGGGCACGAGGATGGTTTATATTCACGGACCACTAGACGATGTGGGCGTGGTATCTCCCATACAAACCAGATTTTCCGAACCGCATATCCCTGGAAGTATTTAATGTAGAATTCTGAAATTTGACAAGGAGCTTAATGAGATCAATCTCTAACACCTCAAGAAAAAAGGGCGTGGCAATTCCCATACAAATGAAAATTTTCATATTGCATATCTCCGGAAGTATTTATCGTAGGATTTTGAAAATTGGTATGAAGCTAAATGCGACCAATTATATTATATATATATAGGGGGCGTGCAACCTCCCATACAAATGGAATTTTTAACAGTCCGTATTTCTGGAAGTACTTACGTTAGACTACTGAAATTTGGTAAGGGGTTTTATGACATTAATCCCTACCACATCCAGAAAAACTGCGGATAACGAAAAAGGGGGCGTGGCACCTCCCATACAACTGGAATTTTTTATAGTCCATATCTCTGGAAGTATCTAGGCTAGACCAATGAAATTTGGGAAGGGGTTATATGAGGTTAATCCCTAACACCTCCAAGAAAACTGGGGATAACGAAAAAGGGGGCGTGGCACCTCCCTTACAACTGGAATTTCTTTAATAGAAATGTGGGGTGAAGACCACGGGTATAAGCTAGTAGAATATAAAAAACAGGCCTCTTCGGAATTTCGACATCTATGCTTTGGATATCACACTTGACATAGTACATAATACTAGCAACTCTCTCTCTAAATGAAATGTCAAACTACTTATTTGCAAAGTTTTGAAATAGTTTTTAAAATTTTATGCTCGCCGCACAAAGCTCGTAATCCTTGAAATATGTTTAGTTTTAGCTTTGGCGAATAATCACGATTCATGATCTTTACTGTTCGATAACCTTGTTGAATTACAGAAAAATATAAACAAATTATGAATTACTAAAAAAAAACATTACTACATTGCATTAGTTAAATTTCTAACAGTTCATAAACTTTTCAAAGTAAACAATTTAACTACTGTTTTATATAAACATATACATATACATATGTACATATGAACATACGTATATACAGGGTGGCTGATGAATTTTGCTACATTAAGAAACTCAAATAATTTTTTTTTCAGTGTATGGAATTCATTTTTCTTTTATTCATGTTAAAGCTCATTAAATTTTATTAAATATAGCTTAATTAGTTTTAAAAATAATGGAATTTAAATGCCCCCCCCTGCTCGTCGATGCATGTGCGGCATCTTACCAAAAAGTTGTTCATTACTGCTTGGAGAGTTGAGACAGGAATAGCCGCAATTGTTTCTGAATGGATTGCCTTAGTTCATTCAAATTTGTTGGTTTTGCTTTGAAGACTTCCTGTTTGCAATAACCCCACAAGAAAAAGTCAGGTGCAGTAAGGTCAGGCGACCTGGGTGGCCAACGGAATGTGGAGTTTCTGGATATCAGCTTATTGGGAAATTCTCGTCGCAATTCTGTCATAACAGGTTGGGCTATATGAGGAGCTGCACCATCTTGCTGAAACCACACAGAGTTGAAAGAAATTCTCATTCGGCGTAATTCTGGATAGAAAAACTCTCTCAACATGCTCAAGTAACGGTCTCCAGTAACCGTAACGGTGTGACCGTTTTCTTCGAAGAAGTAGGGCCCGACAATGCAGCGTGATGAAACTGCACACCACACTGTGACACGAAGTGGATGCAATTCCGTCTCATGGAGTATCTGTGGGTTGGAAGCACTCCATATTCGACAATTTTGTTTGTTTATGTTGCCATTTCGGCCTCGTCAGACATGAAAAGACAGTTTAACATGTTTCCATCCTCTTCCACCATTTGAAGCATCTTCTGGCAAAATTCCAAGCGAATCGGCAAGTCTGCAGCGTTCAGTTTGTTGGCCATTTGAATTTTATATGGGAATAAGTCCAAATCTTTGTGCATAATTGACTGTAATGACTGTCTGCTTACACCCATTTGAGCAGATAAGCTTCTTGTCGAAACACGTGGATTGTTTTGTATGGCAGCAGCTACAGCAGCGATTGTTTCCTCCGTTCGAACTGAAGGGTTTCGATGGTAAGGTCTTCTGTTGACTGTCCTCTCTTTGAACCGAAACTACGGACTCCAGTGCGTGATAGCGGCGGACAATCCAAATTCTTGTTTCAGTGTCCCAGTTATCAATTTTTGTTAAATGTAAAAGTCAATCTGCAAAATAAAAAAAAAATTAACCACATTCATTAAATAGAAAAAAAGTTATTTAATTTTTTTTTGGTAGCGGCTTTCATTAGCCACCCTGTACGTATATATGTAGCTTCAGACATTTCAACAGCTACAAAACTACTACTAATCCTAAGCTATATAGGGGCTATGGACATCTAGATGTAACAGCAAACATGAACAAATGCCAAGTTCGTTGCTTCGTTGAACTCTTTCGTTTGTACAATTGACAAACTCATTTTAATGCATCAAACTAGATACAAAAATATCAAACCATATCGTAGACGAAATGCGCATGTCCAAGAAATACTTATGTATGCACATACATACATAGAAACAGTATTGTAGGTGTGTCGGCAACTTCCCTGCCAACCAGCAACGGATAAATATCTGGATAAAATGTGAGTAGCGCGTACCAAAAAAGTGGAAAATTTTGTTTGGCGGGGTTCACTTTTTCACCATGTTGAAAATGTTTTCCCGCGCACTTGTGAGGTCTAAGGGGTGCATACATTTAGGCACTAGTTGCTTGCCATACAAATTCCAACATTGGTGTTAGTAAAAATTGGTGAATTTGTGGAATCAGAATTTCACCACGGTTAGCCTTGGTTGGTAGGTTTAAAGTTTTCGCAAACACAAAAAAATGAAATGCGGAAAACAAAACAAAATTATGAATTTAAAAAAATCAAATTTAATTAAAATAATTGCTCTGACCACAATGGTACTCTGGAGTGGTTAGATGGATTCTGTGTGCGAGAAACGAAACTCCGAAGGGCTTCTGGATACCCATTTTCAGGGCAACTTGTAAAGGAATGTGAATAGTTGAGAGCTTTAAAGCTTTAGTCACACAAAACCGCGGTCCTGATGAGATCATCCAGCTCATCTTATTATCTTATAAACACACTTAAGTTAATTTACTTTCAATTACTACATTCCTAGGTTGTGATGAGCTGGTGAGACTACAAACACCAGTCCAACCGGATTTAGACCAATTATTCTTTTGTACTTCAGACGTTTGAAAGTTATTTCTCCTGCAATCGACACAGAGCGAAAGTCGTAAGTTCAACCTGCGTACCTCGAGTGTAATTCTCTTGAAGCTGCCGTCAGCAGTGTGATTTCAACTACTGAACATCCCTTGAAAATTATTAAATAAGAATTTAAGGCTAGTATCATTCTCAGACATCGAGTTCAGAGCCTTTTCGAATGCATTGTACCCTTGGGATACAACCGATTCAAAATTTGTTGGACAGCCTATAAAGGGCGGAGAGATTTCCTCCTCTCCGCCACCAACTTAGCTTTTCGCGAATCTAAGCTAAGCGGCCTTGAGCTGGCGGCTAAAATCAAATTTCGGGGTTTGACCAAGTGCCGGGTTTAATTTTTGTCTAGAAAATTTAACTGAAAATAAAATTATTATTATTAAATAGAGCCCTTTTTACTTGCAAAAGAGTCATTGGTAAGCTAACGGAATACGTTTCATGTAGATATACGTATATGGGATCTTAGTGTAGTAAACCGATTTAAGCGAGGCGTAAAGTTTAAATATTTTGGCTAAAGGAGGAGGGTGGAGATCCCGTATGTTGTCAATTAACTTAGAACTTGAAGAACTAACTTCTTTATCTTAATTACTTTCTAGCATACTTAATTTCCAATAATAATTTTTGCATTTTTCTCTCTCTCTTCTCTCTTTATTCCAGCATTCCCCAACTGCACTCGCGCAACATCGCATGGCATGCACTACCAGCACTACTACCTCACTTAACCCGCATAACGGTACAATGGGGCCAATTTGTAATGGAAGCTATTGTCTATTGAAGCCAAGAATGCCGTCCAATTCCTATTTGTCTAAGCGTCAAAGTAGTTCAAAGAAACGAGTATCTACTGTAGCGTCATCTAAACGTGAGGAAGAGAGGTGAGTGAAGAAATGAAAAATAAATTTTGCATTAAGAGAATTCAAAAATAAAAAAGTGTATCATAACGTGTAAGGTAGCTAAGGGTTAAGCGTGAAAAGAAGTATCAGCCTTTGTCAGCTGTTTTTTATAGTTAGATGATACCAATATCGAACGTAAAAAACAGGTGAACAAGTCTCTTCGGAATTTTGAAGTCTATGCCTCAGATATCACACTTGAATAAATAAATATTGAAAAAACTGTCAAACGTCATCTGGAAGGAACACCTTGCCAATTAAGATTGACAGATGACATATCACACTTATTCTGATACACTGTAAAAAAAATGTAAAAATGTGATTTGTAGTGTCATAATAATTTTTGGTTTAATATATCGTTTATACTAATTTGCATTTTTTTTGTTTTTGCAGTGACAGCGATTCGGATTCGGATGATGAAGTTGAGCGCAAACGTAGCTCCAAGCAAAGCGAAAAGGTAAGCACTTAGAAAGTTTTTGGAATAGAACAATAGAAGATACCAGAATTTCGATACCTCACGACTCCATATCGATACTTTTCTTATTGGATATCGAATTTTGTATACCGGCCAGATTTATAATATTGCTCTTCTACTACATTTACACTGAACCACATTTGGAAAATTCAAATGAGTCAAACCCATTTACATTACTATTTGCATTTTCTTTGACATTTCCTTCATGCGAAACTTCAAACGCAATGCGTTCGAAAAAAAATGTCATGTTGTAGGGGGCACAAATGCGACGCATTTGTATTTTGTTGCCCGATATGATTCATTGGGTGGAGTGTAAATGTAGTATAAGGTATCGTAGCAAAGTCGATGACGAAGTTTAAGCCTACGCCTTACCTGTGATATCGATATTTTCAGTATCGACCACTGTGTACTATGTCAAGTGTGATATCTAAGGCAGAGACGTCAAATTTCGAAGAGATTTCGTCAACTGTTTTTTTATATTCTATATTGGTATCATTCTGCGTCCCTTTTTATCATTCGTTAGAAGAGAGCAGTTCACTTTGTAAAGGATTGCTCGCCGTATTGAAGTGCCTTACATGTAAACAATGACTCCATGTTTATGTGCCTTTGACAGATAACATATCACACTTGTTTTGATACACAATGGTATCGACTTTAGTTGTGTTCGCGTCAAAATTTGCAAAAAATTGTCAGTGAAGTGAAAATGATGTAAAAATCTCTCGAAACGCAAAAAGTTTACGCCGAACAGTAAAAACTTGCAACCAAACAGCTGTTACTGTCACGATCAGCTGTTTTTCACTTGCAAGTTTTCACTAACACCTGTTCGGCGGAAACTTTTTGCTTTGTGAAAGTAAAAAACTTTTTTTTAAATATATTATGCAGTTATTGTTGTTGTTGTAACGACAAAAACACTCACCGAAGGTTTTGGGGAGTGTTGTCAAAAGTGACAGTCCTTTGCCGGATATGAACTATGCTCGCCGAACAGAGCTATTGTTAGGCACACATTTAGAAAAATATTTAATAACAAAATAATAAATCGGTGCGACATACCTCCGCGGAGATTAAGGCCGAGCTTCTCTACCAATTTGTGGGGTGCTACTTCTAATTTTTTCATACCAACCGAAGAGCGAATGCCATAGTAACGATTTAGTTTGATATCGGAAGACGAAAAGGGAGCTCGTGTTGCACCTTTCGTTATAAAATCTACATGCGGAAAGACTTCCACGTTGAGCTAACATCAACATAACCTCACCTGCTACTTGCTCACCTAGCCTAGGGCCTTGCCTATGATTAATGGCACACTCCGTGATGATTAAGACCGGCTTTCGTACTAGCGTTGCAACTCAACTGGGCGTTATCTGTAAAATGAGTTTTAGGGTTAGCTGATTAACCAGGTTATGTTGGACTCAGTATTCTGCGCAATTGAGTTAAATCAACTTAAAGAAGCATTTGGGATGAATAGAATTGCTAGTGCAAAACAAAAAATCTAATTTCTAATGAGTTTAGTCTAAAAAGAACACAGCAAACAAATTTCCTTTCACCCTAAAAACTCGTAAGTAGTTCATCGACCTAAACTACTAAACTTAATGAAGTTCAACCAAATAAAGTAAGACCATATACGCTTCGGACAGACGAGCCCAGAAATCAAAGTAACATTTTCTACTTCTTTTTAGTACAATTTAAATCGCATCAACAAGCACGCCGTGGCATACATAAAAAGGTATGAACACGCGCCGGCATATTTAATGAGGAGTTGGTAGACAAAACTGTGTATCTTTTTGTTTGTTTGTTTTCGAGCATTTGTGCGTGGTGTGGTAAACAAGTTTTGGCATAATTAATTGGAATTTATTACAAAAGAAAGACTTTTAAATAGTAGAAAGTCATGGCTTGGAGTTCATATTATTAAGAATAAAGAGACGGGATGGATCAGTTCTAGAGTGGTGATAGATGAGCTAAAGTTTGTAACGCAGGGCGTGTCTTGCGTTAATACGTGGGATATGCAGCAAGATCTATACGATCAAACATTAAGCGGGCACAGTAGTTTCGAACCTCTCAGCTAACTCTCAACCTGATAAACTTTACTAGAAGGACGGTACTCGCCGAACTCGAATTCAAATGAATTTCCGCATAACAAGCTGAGGAAACGCCAGAGCTAGTTCTGGCAAATAGCCTTTAGGTTGCATAAACTCACGGGGATTTCGTTTCCTATTAAAAGACACCAATCGGATTCGTCTCTATTAGGTCGTTTAACCTGAAGACACATTCCTTTACTGCTAGGTCATTTGTAGGATCGATAAGTGAGATGAAATGTTATATGAGGCCTTAACAAACTCTAAGAAAAATACATTGAACTGTATCGAACTAAGTTCCTTATCCCATACTTTCTTTCCTTTTTCTTGCAGGGCGATTCCGAATTCTGGCGTCGCAAAATTCGTACACTCCATCGCATACTTGATGTCAATCGTGATGGCGTCATATCCTTCGACGATTTCAAATTGATTGCCAAACGGTTCACTGACTTGGGTCATCTCACACCGGAGACTTCAGCCGAATTCGAGCAGGTCATGCGTCAAACGTGGGAAGAGCAATTCGGTGAAATAACGCCATATAATTTAATAACTGCTGAGCAGTTCCTTAACGAGTTACGTCATCGTTTAAATGATAAAAAGTCGCAGAAGCGCATGGGACGTTTTCTGCCATATTTATTTAAGGTGAGTTGAAGCATAAAATTGTTGAGATTAATTTGCAATGTAATAACAATTTATTCTCTCTTTTACATACAGGCCGTTGACTACGATCACACTGGCCATTTGGATCTCGAACAATATAAATTGTTTTTCCGTTGCTTGGGTCTTTCGAATGAAGATGCTGCAATATCATTTGCTGTGATAGACAAAAATGGCGATGGCCAATTGTCCATAAAGGAATTCCTACATTTGGGACGTCAATTTTTCCTTACCGAAGATGATCAAAAAATTTCGAAAATGTTTTGGGGTCCATTAATCGATCATTGACTTGATGAACATGCGTACACTGCTCTTTTGGAATTGTTGTTGCGTGGCCGTATGCAAGATATTCAAAATGCACGACAAATTCTCATCACGCTGTGCATGCAAAATGTCTCGGAGCATTTTCGCAAAATTCGTAATGAAATTCATAATGACAACACAAATGGCGATGGTAACCCTTTGCTGCTAAGACTATTTTTATATGTTAATACTTTAGTTTTAATGACGATTACGTGGCGTTTATACGAACGTGGCGATATAAAACATTTCATTTGTTATTATATAAGAAAATTGAATGAATCGCAAAAGCGTGCAAGAAAGATAAAAAGGAAAAAACGAAGACAGTCAAAATATATAATCTCTTTGATTTAAATGATGTTTTCTGTTAAGGTTTTGGAACGGATTCCGCTCGTCTGGCCTCTGGAAAGTATGTGCTGTGCCCCCTATTTCTTTATTCTAAACATTTCTTTAGGTGTGTAGAATACTTTGAGGCACCTCGCTGTGGGTTGTTTTTCATTGCTGGGCGCCTAGTAGTTCATGCACTATTTGCCCAAGTTTTCGTTGTTGCGCTAAACCCAAGAGGGTTGGTTGGGACGACCAAAAGGACGTTCCAATGACAGTCAGGCTCTACGTTAGTCGAACCAGCAACTACCAAGTATATTCCTTTAAAATTGATTAAACGAAATAAGAAAGATATTATACTCTTTTTATTAAAAAAAACTTAGTATTGGCTTGTTCTTTTGCCATTTATTATGTAATGATTCTTATTGATATTAAAACATGACAAGGTCTTCTTTGACTTCAAACGCCAAGTTGCTGGTTGATATTCTTGACATCGCGAATTTGAGAATCCACTTCGGCAGCACTGTAAACAAAAACAAGAAAGAATTCAGATGAGTGATATTTAGGATATATGTTTTCTATCACTACAAAAAATGCGACTAGTCTAGGATGAGCCCGCGATGAGTCGCAAAGGAGCATGTGACCAATGCCAGTTTTGATCTTTTGGTATTGGTTGAAAGGATCCCTTTTGGTTTGAACATGACCTATAAAGAGACTAATTGGTCTCTTTTATGCCTGAAAGGGTAGTGTCGGACCCCTTGTTCCCCTACGGGTCGGAAAATTTTACTTTCAACACCTAAAAGTATGCTACAGAAATTAAAATCGACTTATCCCAACTATGCCCATAACGGATTAGCTGTAGACAAAAATTATTGATCGCGCATCACTATTTAGATTTGGTAAAGTGGGTGCGATCATGTTCCATAAAGCTAAATAACCTTTACATATTCCCGCATTTTTTTTATCAGATATGAAATGGAATGAAATGTAGAGATCCTATTCATAAAGTAGTCAAGGTTGGGTAGGGACGGGAGTAGTAAGGGGAAAATAAAGAAGAAGAGCCGAAGGTAAGGTTCCTCCAGCGAGTTTGGTAGATTCTAATAAAACAACGGTAAGGTACAGCCACGTAGGAGGTGCTTAATTTCGCTTCGTCAAATCACTCCCGCGGTAGTAGGGCTAGGGCAAGGGATAGGGAGGACGAGAAAAGGAAAGAGAGATAAAACGGAAGCTGGAGGAGGATTAATAGGAATACAAAGAGAAAAAATTCTGAAAGGAAAGATTAGCAGAAGGACGATAAAAATGAAAACGGATAAGAAAAGTATGTGGAATAAGGACGTACAGACAAAAGAAGGGGAAAAAGTAAAATTTTTAAAAGTGGGCAGGTCAGTTTTCAGATTTGACAACTTCCGTCACGTACCCTGCTTTATATCGACGGCTGAGTGAAAAATCAACCTATTTCAAAAAAGTTTTGAAGTAAGCCCCATCTTAGAATTTTTTCAAATCTCGCTATTTCAAAGATTGGCTGAGGAACAAACCACTGAAATTGTATAATTTTGATTGAGATGGGCCATACTTGAACCCAAGTTTGAGATTTGACGTTTAAAAAAAATGGACCTTTTTCGAACTTCCGAGAGATATGTGCGCCGCTCTTGCACAACTTCGATTTGGATAGTGTAATATGCTAAAGTCCTACTTATCCAGACGAACACCTATGATACTAAAAATCGGCTAAACGGAGTAGATTCTTGTTTGACGTCACTTGTGAGACTCATATTTTATTTTTAGTTTTGTGGACTTGATTCTAGTTTGCCAGTCTTTGTCGGAATCATTTGAGCATATTCATATTGTGTCTACTGCGGGCAGTTTTTTGAACTGTAAGTTTTGAATACAAATTTATATTCATACCAATTGCACAAAAAAGATTCATTTCGAACCACAGTTTAAGCATCTACCTTCTGGATTGCAGTTTGAAAGTATTTTAGTTCGTACTGTACAACTGCACACACGCACAGGGGGTGCAAACATTTTTACGTTTTAATTATTTGAAACATTCAAAGTGTATGGTTTATGTCTAGGATAAGTAACTACCAAAGAACAGAGTGCTTTGAGGATGGCTATGGCTACAAATTAATTTGGAAATTTGTGTTTTTGCTAATGTTGTTTCGACACGATATCTACGGCTGAGTGTAACATCACCCTATTTCAAAATGTTTTTTAATAACACTCTATTTAAAATTTTTTAAAAAAAAAAGCCCTATTTTAAAATTCGGTTCAACAACGCCCTGTCTCAATGGGACATAGTCATAGTCAAAATTATGTATGACCTCAATTTAGTTATAGCTATTTGATACAGTTTTTTATGGGATATTTGTCAAAAAGGCTTCATTTCCAGTTTAAATCATACTTAACTTTGATTTGACTATGCCCCAATATATTTTCGCTTGAGATAGGGCGTTTTCCAGTAAAATTACGGAAATAAGGCGCTATTGGAAAAAATTCTGAGATTTTTTAAAATAAGTTTAACTTTCACTTAGCTGTCGATATGGAAACACAACTATGATTTTAGTACTTAGTTATAGAAAAGCTATAAAAATGTAAACTATTAAATACTGACTATAGAAGATTTGGAAAAGATTGATGTAAAGATATCCTGCTTAGTTTTTCTGGATTCTGGACGAAATGTCTTCAACGTCACCTAGGTGAATCCGTTTACAATATGAATGTATACGTACAAAGATTTAGGAGGTAAGATTCCAGCGGCCAGAAATTCCTTACGGAAGGAGGAAAGATTTCGTTTATCGCGGAATCGGGGTGGATGTAGCTTTTAGCCGCCGCTTTTTAAAGGTATACCTAACCCGCTGGGCTTACATGATGTACATTAACTCGCAATAACTTCGAACTTACATCTGCATCAAAATGTCTTTAATATTCTTCTCCTGTCGTTCGGGTAAATGGAAAGTTTTCTTCTTAGCTGTCTGATTATATTTCGAGATCTGCAAGGCAAGTATACAATTAGAAAGTATTTTTCACCGATTACACATTAAAAAACCACAACAATTACATGATAACTCTGCTTGTTGATGGCATCACGAGCCTGTGTCATAGCATTGGACAAATCTTTAGTCTCTCTATTAATACGTTCCACCTCTTGAGCAAACTCTTTATCAGCAATAGGATTTGTGGGAAGACGGGTATGAGCTTGACGTACAAGCAGTTGGCATCTGTGGCGAAAAAAAGGTTAAATAAACATTTTAATTTCGGAAGAAAGTTCCACTCACTTCTTTGTTATGACTTCTTGCTGTTCGCTAATCTCCTCAAAACGTTCGGCTAAACGATGTGCAGTCTCACGTATATTTTCACGCTCTTTTTCCAAATCTGCAATTTCGCGCTCTTGTTGTTCTTTGCGCAATTTTATTGTATTAACACGTTTTGTTATCTCAGCACGCACCTGTTCGTGCCGTTTCAAGTATTGAGTGCGCAGCACCTCAATGGCTTGTGTGAGTAGTTCATAAGATTCTTGTAATGTTGGCGTACTTGTCTTATCAACAGAGAGTATGGGTTGTGTAACCTCACGTTTAAGCAAATTTTTAATATGATCCACAAATGATGGTTCTAACATGCGATCCAATTCAGATTTGGCTTCTAATTTGGGTAATGATTTTTCGGTTTCCTCTTTAATTTTTACTGATTCCACGAGAACTTTGGGATCGATGATGAGTTTCAGACTGATAACTTGACCGCTGCTGAGTAAAATTACTATGCCGGAGGGCATTTGGAGTAGCACAAAGCCGAGTACGGCATTAATACGTTCGCTTGAGTCGATTTTAGTACAAACAATATATTCGGCATGTGAGGCTATTGCCAGAGGGCTGATGTCTGCGTCGACTGTGTGGATGGGAAGAGTGAAATTTATAGAATTAGGGTAGTTGGTATATATATTGGTACGAAAAAACTCACCATCACTTTCTGCAAAACGTTGTAGTTCGGATATAAAATTTATGGTGATGGCATGCAAGCCGGCATTGTGGTAAGCAAAGTAACGCATCTCATTTATGTAATCACTGCAACAAATATATGATTATTGAAAAGTTTATAATAAAAAAAAAAAATAAAAAAATCGAATGGTTAGAAATAAAAAAGATTAAAGAGATAGAAAAATGCGTGATGATCATCAGGCATGGATAGACATATCTCACTCAAGTTTCAACATTCCTGGTGGAGGATCGAAACTGATATTGGAAAATTCCCCGCAAAGAAAACTTTACGGCGATAGCCAACGGAAGTTTGTATATACTCAAACGCCAGTGTAAGAAGTCCAGTGAATATCAGCGAAAACGAGGATTTAATTGCCTTCAGTAGCAACTGCTCCGCTCGAAAGCGGTGACAAACGGGAAACTGCAGCAAGAGTCGTCTCTAAGTACCGCAATTACCATAATTCAATTAATCTTCAAGAGATTTGACTAGTGATTTTTGCCTCCAAGTCAGTGTCTGTGAGCATTCCGACTACAGGCGGGCCTAAGCACCAAAAGGACAAGAATTCATATTCACTCAATATCTATCATTCACAAATCAGTTCTAAAAAGGATTTTTTAGTCGCAACAGGAACATCAATGGACCGTGCGTGGGTTTCAAGGTAACTCGGGAAATGCAAAGTGGAAGGACATGATCATTTGGAGGATCTAACGACTCGTATTGACACATTTCAACTTCTTCAACCCTAAAGCAGTTTTTTTAAGTGGCCTTGAAGGTCAAACATCCAACTTAAAAATAGATGAAAATATTAGATGACTCCGGAGTGAGGTGGTCGTAATCAGACCTGTTTAATAATGATTACCGGTTTGATCAATTATTTTCCTGAGAATCCATTTAATGATTGATTACCATTACTTTAAATTTTTAATGAAATTAAAAAAGCAGTTTAATTAATTGATTACTAATTACTAATCAAATTTAACAGGTCTGGGGAGTAACATCACGAAGCAGGACTTTGTCATATATGCCAAATGTTAAAGATTTTTTGTGGCAACCAAGAAGCCCGATAATCGACTGTAACGTTATATAGCCATGCCGATCAATATATGCCAGCTGTCATGATGGGTTAATTTGGTACCGAAAAGGGAGTGATGTAATTTGGTACCGAAAAGGGTGTGATGTAGGGGCTTAGAATATACCCACGTTAAAACATACCGGTCGTAGAAGCCACAAACGGCAATGACGTGCAAATTGATGGGTGATCTACGAATATGATGCCTCTCACCTCTCATCACCAACCTTCTTCTTCCTTTCGCAAGCAGTTGGTAAGATGAATTAGAAGGTTCCACTGGTCATATCAAATCGCTCCCGTGACAGTCGGGCAAGTACCGTAAGGAAGTACCGGAGTGTATCGCGTTCATATCCGGCAAAAGACTTTCACTTCCCACAAAACCTTCGGGGAGTGTTTTTGTATGACTTTTTTTTTTGAGTTTAAAAGTGCCACCTAACTTGTAGGAGATTGGTAGGTAATGGCGCCAGAGTCTTAGATTAGCGTTTTGCGGCACATAAATGGATTCACAATCAATTTCTGGTACCGAGGAGATCACAATTTAAATGTAAAGCTTTTCCAATGCGTTTCGGCAGTGATCGCGATATAGTACGAGTGCATGTATTTCCCTGCATAACCCAATTCAATACCCAAGCATGAATGAACATGCCGACTAAACAAAGCGAAGTACTGTTACAAAAGCAAGCATTTTTTCTCCAACATAAATCTTACAAAAGGCCAGCCGGCTGGTAGATGTTTTTCAAGCGGATATCGAACTGTAGAAGCCACGAAACTATGGGAAGAACTAGGGAATATACCACAAATTCTAGGAGAAAATCTGCCGAAAGGTCGACGCAGGTGAGTTCGTGTCATATTACTATTATCATTATTTATTAAAAAGTCTTAGCAATGTGTACTAAACCATTCGGATCTCTTGAACTTATGTTTTCGTAAAATAACTTTAAATCTAATTGGATACGTTCGAAGCATTTTAGGCAGTTGGCATTCTGGCTTACCCATGGGGATTTAATAAGAAACATCGACCTCAGAAGTTATGTTCTTTTGTGTGGAAGTAATGACGGGGTATAAGCTGCATTGTTCTGTTTGGAGCTTAGCATTAACGACAAAAACACTCCCCGACTGTAGCGTGAGCGATTTCGTATGACCAGTGCAACCTTCTAGGTCATGTCACCCCTGTTTCCGTAAAGGAGAAGATGATGGGTAATGAGAAAACAGTTATAAAAGTTTCCGATAAACTAGTTATAATAGGGATGCTACTGAGTTTCTATTACTTTTTCGAAATTTTAGACTTTATTATACCGATAAAATCACTTCCGTCACATCCCTAATTTATATAACGATTCATCAATAATATATACACTTGGTATTAAACAAACCGTTTCAAATGTATCGGACAGTTGTATATCTTCGATTTTGGATCATCTTTAGGCAAACCTAACTCCAATAATACTGTCTCCAGTACATGAACTGTGTACTCGGATGGATGTATGACTAAACTGGCGTCCACTTCATTGAAAGACTAAAAAAAAATAAAAAAAATATTATCTTTCAATGACCACGACATAGGCTGTGTTTTATTACTCACCTCTTCTGCCTCCTCAGCTTCAAGAAATAATGCATGATGTAAATTACCATTTGACTCAGCGATGATTAAAGTGGGTGGTATGGACGGAATGATGAGAATAGCGCAGGAATCCAAGCCATAATTATCGCTACTTTCAGGTGTAATAGTTAGAGGACCTTGTAGGCGTGGTCTGAATGAAGATAAATGAATTTGGGTTACTAAAAGCAAACAAAAAAAGGCGAGGAAAGTAGAAACAACTTACTTGTAACTATCAAGTCCAGCCATGAGCACATAAATATTACCATTCTCGCGTAATACAACAATAGGCCACTCAATGCGTTCCGATTTCTGTGTGATTTTCTGAAAAAAAAAAAAATATATTAAATCAACTGAAGTTCACTCCATATTATGTAAATATTATTAAATAAACTCACTTTTTCTGTGTCATTCAGGGTTTTTGAAGTATTACGACTGTTATTCAGCGTATCTTTGGTGCTTTTGTTGTTTATGTTCGTTGTAGAAGAGTTCAGGCCTCCATCGTCGTTTAAAGCTACAGCCGGTGCTATATCAAAGTCAACAGACACTTCGCCAAGCAAGAATGGTGTTGGGAACGAGCTATTGAGGCTATTATCGGATTTAATCGGTACTGGACCAACTTGCCAAACATGACGCAGCGTGGAATTGTCGTAGACGCTGAAAATGAGAAGAAAATATGTGAATATTAGTGAAATATATTTAGTTAAGCATAAGAAGAAAGCAAATCGTAGTACAAATAAGTACATCAAGATGTTCTAAATTTTCACTCGCTTGTTTAGTTTGACTGTAATTCCCAACCAATTAAAGAATATTGTAAGACAACTGGGAAATTCAAAACCCTGCGCATTTCAAACTCTAGATGTTTACTAATATGCTTCCCCGATGGATTACGAGTTCGTCGCATACAATAAACGACACTTGACATAAGACCAGCACATTCATAGCGTGTGAAATCTATGAAAATGGGATTGCTCCTCCCTCCTCCTGAAGTCTCTTTGTTTCCATTGGGTACCCGCCAATATAAGTGGCACTGTGCTGGACTGGTCAAAGCAAATCGCTCCCGCAAGAGTCGGCCATTTACCGCAAGGGAGTACCAGAGCATACTGAGTTCATATTCGCCAAAGGACTGTCACTTTCGACAACACCCCCCAAAACCTTCGGGCAGTGTTTTGTCGCTAAAAACAACAACAAAGAGTACTAGAGAGAAAAAAACTACAAGCAAATCGATTGTAAATAGCGAGTACTTCTTAAAAGGCAAAAAGAAAAGTGAAAGGAATATGAGCTTTAAATAAAAGAGTTCCAAACGTGAGAAAAATGTAGTATTTGATTAGTAATCCATTAATTAGACGGCTTTTTTAATTGGTAATGATTATTTTAATTGTTTAACAAGAAAAGGCAATTTTTATTTGATCACGATTAGAAAAATTAAATTAATCAAAGGGTAGTTTTGATTACTTTTGATTATTTTTTTTTTGTTTTTTTTTTCAGTGTTGTTGATGTGTAAATTTATGTGCTTTTACAACAATAGTGAAAAATATCTAAAATTATTATAAATAATCATAAAATAATCTAAAGTATTCCAAACAACTTTTTTTTTGATTATTTTCGATTATTTTTAATTTTTTTTAATAATCGTAAAATGTTATGATTTTTTTTTGATTATTCCTTTAGTTAATTGGAAAATAATCATTACAAATTTTAAGTAATGGTAATAAATCACTAAATGGATTATCGAAAAAAAAAATGTATCAAACCGGTAATCATTAGTATTAGTAATCATTATTTAACAGGTCTGGAAAGAAGTTTTCCTCATGAAAGTATAGAATTGAAAGGCAGACTTCTTTTCCAAAGAGAAAGAAAAGAGTGAAAGCGGAAAACTTCTTTTTCCGGATTGCTTATTGAAAATGAAAAACATATTACTTCTGCGAGGGAGGCAAAAGAAGAAATACAAAGTTCAATGAGAAGACCGCTTTTTGAATGGGCCAAGTTACTCTTTCAATTTGAGTAGTGCTGCTTCCATTTAGTCCTACAAGTTGGCACGACCTACATGTTTGGTGGTGAGAGGCTTCTCATGAAAGAAATAAAGTCAGAGAGTTGTTGTTGTTGTAGTAATCGTACTTAGGCCTGATTAGCCGGCACAACCACTCCTGAATTTCCACTAAAGAGGGTTGCACTGAATTACTTACCAGCGTTTGGTCCGGTAATTGCGGTACGTAGGCTGGGCCGTCGTTGATCGAAAAACTGCTGAAGGGAACCCTGTTTTAAAAACACATTCAAATGGTGCACCGATACTTTAACAAGTGATCTACGGTATGGTAGTCCAGGAATAATCAAAAAAAAATCATAACATTTTACGATTATTAAAAAAAATTAAAAATAATCGAAAATAATCAAAAAAAAAGTTGTTTGGAATACTTTAGATTATTTTATGATTATTTATAATAATTTTAGATTTTTTTCACTATTGTTGTAAAAGCACATAAATTTACACATCAACAACACTGAAAAAAAAAAAACAAAAAAAAATAATCAAAAGTAATCAAAACTACCCTTTGATTAATTTAATTTTTCTAATCGTGATCAAATAAAAATTGCCTTTTCTTGTTAAACAATTAAAATAATCATTACCAATTAAAAAAGCCGTCTAATTAATGGATTACTAATCAAATACTACATTTTTCTCACGTTTGGAACTCTTTTATTTAAAGCTCATATTCCTTTCACTTTTCTTTTTGCCTTTTAAGAAGTACTCGCTATTTACAATCGATTTGCTTGTAGTTTTTTTCTCTCTAGTACTCTTTGTTGTTGTTTTTAGCGACAAAACACTGCCCGAAGGTTTTGGGGGGTGTTGTCGAAAGTGACAGTCCTTTGGCGAATATGAACTCAGTATGCTCTGGTACTCCCTTGCGGTAAATGGCCGACTCTTGCGGGAGCGATTTGCTTTGACCAGTAGCATCTTCTAGTTCATCTCACTCACTCTTTCAGTAAAGGAGAAGGTTGGTAATGAGAGGTGAGAGGCATCATGTAGATCAGCCATCAAGTTGCACGACATTACCCTTTGTTGATTTTAGTCGTCTCTTACGACATGCATACCTAACTCGGGCATATTCTAACCCCCTAATCAGCAGGAGATAACTAGATCCCTTTTGTTAGCACACTAACTCATTGTCCTTCGAGTAGCAACGAGCTTTTAATGCATCATCAATTTTGATTTTCAATGGCATCTCCTGTTTCCTTCTTTTTTCTTAAAAAAAAAAAAACAATACTACCAACACCATCACTGCAAGTTAATCGTCCAACCAACTTAACAATAAATTAGATGCTTGGATTAGAAAATGAAATTACAATACAATTTTGAAGCCACAGCAACACTTACCGTATTGTATTGTCCGAGAGTAAAACCAACAAATGCGAGTCTGTGGGTGAAAACGGATGCCAGCGCAACTGACGCAATTCCAGGTGTGGATTGTTGCTAAATAGTTGAGAATCTAAATTTATGGCGCTATAAAGAGAAAGCAAGAATAAAAAGAGGAAAAAATTAGACAAACAAGTGGCAAAGAACTAAGAAGTAAAAAACAATTAACGACAAAGAGTAAAAACAGAGTATGCGCTAAACATTTAAGTAGTTAAAATATGAATATTTATTTCATTAGACAAAATTGTGGATGTGGAAGAAGGGGTAACTATAAGAAGGAGGGAATTTCAAGTAATGCAACGCGGTGCTAGTTACTTGTATTTGTTGGCAGCTAAATTACATAGCTTAGAAGGCTTAATGGTTTAAAATGTTGGCAAATATATTCTCTTAGCAAAACCGCTTTTTGTGGCAACAAATATAAAGAGCGACTGCATCTTGCAAGCAATTTAAATCTTGCACATGTGCGTGATTAACATAAAATACGTTGTTATGGAAATAACATCAAAAATGTAAGTTATTGTCTAAGGCACCTAACGGCCTCAAGTATACACGGAAGACCGATATCTATAAAGTTAAACTTTCGCCGTTTTTTTAATTCTTAGCTTAATTTATTTAATTACTAGATTCGAGGAAAACTCGCATAAACTAAATATTATTTCAACCCGTTATTTCTTAACCCCTTATCTACCTATTGTAAGAATTTGTTTGATTTGAGGTCTAAAAATTATTAAAAGCCAAATGAGGCTGAAAAAGATTTCGAAATTGTTGTATATTCGAATAAATATTATTCGAATAAACGAATAAAAATATTCGCTTCAAAAATTTCGAATAATATTTATTCAAATAGTTTATCCGTATATTCGAATAGTATTATTCGAATAGTGGTATTCGAATAGTATTATTCAAATAGTGGTATTCGAATAGTTGTATTGAAACGGGAGATACGTCGGAAGAAAAATTTACTCTTTTCATCGCTTAGACATGAGCATTAGGGTGGGTCGATTTGTATGGGTGGGTCGATTTGTATGGACGAAAGTTAGCCGATATCAGCGAACATTTTTGGGTCGGATAGGGTATACATAAAAATTTTAAAATCAAATGAATGCAAGCATACCTGCGCGGTGGTTTGGGGCATGCAAAAAGGTAGGGTAGCTGAGGGAGTCGCACACAGCAGTGAGTGGCGAGTCCCCTTGGCCGACCGACAGCCAGCCGGTACGTAACAGTATAATACCTTAATTTATTATTGAATCGTTCTATGCATACTTAATTAAACACTCAATTTTAGACAGAAAAATGTATGTATCTAAGAAAGCAGAAATAAAAAACAATAACTTCAGTCTTAACAGCAGATTTAATTAAGCATAATCTAGCATATTTCAATAAAGCATTATTTAATTAGTAGGTTGTGAAGGTTTTAGGACAGCCATTATACGTCTTGGCATGCTTTCAATCAGGTTTAGGCATGTTTCTATATGGGAATATCGATCCAAATGCTCTAAACTCTCATAATAGACCATATATTTTCTATTGGATTCAGATCTGGGCGCTGGGCTGGCCATATAATTGTGGAGAATGACTAAGTATAGAGCCAATTTCAAGGTAGTTTCTATGAGTGCTTTGGATCGTTGTCTTATTGCAACACAATAACTTCCTCACCATATATGCTAAGGTACTTTTCTTTATTCATCGTACCTTTCAATAAGCGCAAAGGACCAACACAACATGCCGAAGAATATCTTTTAGGCGTGCAGCCCACTAATCCTCACAATTAATGCTGCTTCTTTTGGTGTGCCATATGTTTTGGGTCACTCCTTCTAGTCATTTTTGGGCAACCATTTCTGTAGTTTTGAGTAGCCACGTTTTTATATTTTTTAACTTTTATCACTTGTGACTGTGAAATTTTAAGAATTCTTACCACTTCCCTAGTAGAGTTGCCCATTTCAAGCTGTTTTACAATCTCCGAAATACCTTGTTGGTCAGCGTCCACATTTTTTATATAAAGCGACATTTTTAATATAGGATCAAAGGGTGATTGTGTACCGAGACAAGGGTGATATCCATGGCAAAGACGCCAAAAAAAATGACAACCCCGCCAAACTGTTTTTTAAATTCTATTCTCATCCTGCGTCTCTTGCTTTCGCATTTTAGGCTACCCGCATCCCTATGATGTTTCTTTACATAAACCCCACACAAACAAATTCGTACTACCTTGCGGTCAACAGGGGTAAAGTTGGAACCTGAATACCCCTTAATATCACCACAACGCTGAGTTTGAAATGAGGAAAATTATTTCTCACACTTTTACGAAGAAGAGGCATACTTCACTAAGACATGGATAGGAATTTTATTTTTATAAACTTTTTTTAGAATCCTAAGTTTAATAATTTCAACTTTTGTAGGCCTCAAAGAGAATTTTTGTTAATAACTCGAAAATGTTTGCTCGCCCCAATTGAGCGTTGACTTGTTTTCGGCGCCACTAGTAGCGACACTACAATTATAAAAAAAAATCACATGGGACTTGCTAAATGAGTTAATTTACTTGAACAAGCAAGAAGGTGTGAGTTAAGAAAAAAACACATAAGTACCACCCACCAAGTACTAAAAGTCTTCTTTTGCATATGCATGTATGTACAGCTGTGTTCAATATAATAGTAGTGACATAAAAATGGATATCGTTTGACGCAATAAGAAGAAGCTGCGATTTTAATAATTTTCATTTAAAATATAACGAATTCCATAACAGAAACTCAAAAAAAAAAGAAAAATTCTAAGTCTACACAAAGCTCAGGAAAGTTAGTTAAACTTTCAAAAATGCCCATCAAAATCTTAACTTTTGGTAGAATTTCTAGAAAATTTTACAGTATGCAGTTTTGTAGACTAATCAATTACAAGGCATGAAGAAAAATTAATTTTGTATGGAAGAAAATACTCAACAACCTCGCCGACAAAAATTCTGAAAATTCAAGGAAATTTTTGAGCGAGTTTTAACTTGCACAATATTGCACTAAAATTTATTGATCTACAAAACTGCATACTCAAAAATTTTCTAGGAATTCTACCAAAAGTTAAGATTTTGATGGGCATTTTTGAAAGTTTAACCAACTTTCCTGAGCTTTGTGTAGACTTTGAAATTTCTATTTTTTATTTTTTTTTTAAGTTTCTGTTTTGGAATTCGTTATATTTTAAATGAAAATTATTAAAATCACAGCTTCTTCTTATTTCGTCAAACTATATACAATTCAATTTCACTACTATTTTTATGAACACAACTGTATGTACATACATATATAAGAACTATATAAGTACACCTAAGTATGTAAATTCTTATGTATACTCTAGCACTTTGATAAGCTCAAGTTATGCGCGTAAATTGTCATAATGTAAAGTGGAAGCCTAGCGCTGAGTACATTTATGAGAGTACTATAGTTACATATGATTAAGAGCATCTTAAGCAATGCTTAAATGGGTTATCTTGTTAGCTGCCGTGCGCAATTCCCTGGCTGCCTATATGGAATATGTGATTTTTTATGCGTGTTAAATTATGCATAAAACGAGATATAAACTGCATTTTACATAAGCATGTACTCGCATATTCAGGCATTCTCTTTTTCGTTGACAATTTTGTTTTTTAATTAATTCGAGTATTCGCGCTAACACTGATAAGCGCTTTACAAAGAGCGCCTATTTTTGAATTTAAGGTAGTGCTAGAGGAAATATCGCTGTTCTTGCTGTCTCTTTGAACATCGATATTATTTTTTCAGTGCTGCAAACTGCAGTACCCGAACAGGCGCGTGCTTGACAAAAATCCGCCCCCAGGAGAATAAGGAGACATCTCCGTAAGCACTATGATGAAATCCGGCATTACATATTTTCGTCGTTTGATCCAAAGGTGCATCGACAGACCCTTAACCTATTCCACACAGAGTCGGTAAACTTATTTGTCAGCTTTCGCCCAGTGAATACCGTCATTCAGGCACAAGCTCCACCTGTTGCCGAAGAAGAACCCGAACTGCCCAGGGAGACAAGAGTTTTGCTGGCCCAACTTTGTTATAGATATTGTAACAGATTAAACTCTTACCTATCTAGAGTAAACCCTGGCATGCCAAATGTCTGCCCGGCATGCGGTGTGCCTTCCCATGACATTAACCAACTATTTATCTGCTCAACTGAGCCAACTCTTCTAACACCAATTTCACTCTGGTCTAGTGTGATCGGAAAAGTGTTGTCTACGAGGACCCATTTCCGAAAAATATAGTTATTCTCCTGCAAAACACAAAAACCTAATTTGTAGCCTTGTTTAATTAGGGATTTATTAAGGATGGCACGATTAGTCAAATAAATAGACTTAATCAAGTACGTTTGTTCAGAAAATTATTAAATTTTATCGAATAATCTGTACTAACGAACACTCCAAAGGTAGTTCCACGATCCAAAAAAACTAATTTTTTAAATCCTACACCTCTTGGAAAGTGGAAATGAAACCTCACAGGAGTCATTTTATATTGATTTTGACTTTTAGGTACTTCAAAAGCCATTAGCCCAAAACAAAAGTAGTGCGGCCAAAAGGTCTATTGTGCCCTTATCTTTTCACAACACCTCATTCAAGTCGACTTTCTTCAGTAAGCTGATTATTTCCGTTGGTTTTGAAGGCTCTTATGTGCTTATGCTCTGGCCATGGTGATCCCAGGAATACCGCGCTTTTACTGGCAATTGATTGGCTTGCCAAAAGGATGTTCTGTGCTTTCTCTACTGCTGTGTGCCGAAATCGGCAAATGTCATATGCCCGTATACACAGTTTATGTTGAGTTTATAGCTTTTGTTCTAAAACAAATAAACATTTCGATCAATTGATTAATATTGTAGCGATTATTCTCGAGCATGTACCATCCCTAACTCAATAACACTCTCACCACTAGTTAAACAAAACAGAGATAACTATGGCTACGCTTATGCATGTACCAAGGAAGAGGAAGAGAGATGGCGCGAGTGCGATGCAAAGAGGAGATGTCAATAAACAACACCAACTCTTCGAGAACACGAATACCGAACAATCAAGAAACTTCTTGGTGCGGAGGGTAGCACTCTGTCGGACTCTATAAGGCAATGACTAAGCAAGGCGGATTGATCACTTGATATGCAAGTGTTATACAGTGAACTTTTTGTGAAGTTACCAAACTCGTGAAATTGTATATAGTAATGACAACAAGCTATTTGTTACAATATCTGTGCGTGTGTTTATTTGACTTTATAGTGATCGAACTGAGGATTACTAATAGAGGAATCATCGAATTCGTCACAATATCTTGCAATGAAACAGTTGATTCATTAGTAGAGTAATAATTTTTTTTTTGCCATCCCTAACTATGGGCAATCCACCTAAAAATGTTACTCATACGCCATGTGTTACATGCACACCCGGCAGAATAATTATGCGATAAATTTTTTTTCGCAATTTTTTAAGTTTCCATTAAAATATTTAAGGTTTGAGTTTAACATGAAATTATGAATTTCAATCTATTTCGAAATTTCTAAAACTTCGACAATTTTTAAGCGTACTTGCGCATTTACTTCCATCAAATTTTTTTTACACAATTTGTTTTTTTATAGGGAACGAAATGTTTAAATTTTGTTAAAAACTATCGAATCCTACCGATAGTTATACATCTCCAACGAAATGATTAAATACTGTCTGTGTATACTAGGGTGGATCGATTTGTATGGACGAAAGTTAACCGATATCGCGCCATCGATTTTTCGATAGGTTTTGGGCTCAGAAAAAAAAAAGTTCCACTACGCATACCCAAAAAAATAAGTTTCGAGCCTGCGAAATTTCCTTTTTTTGACTTTTTTCGAATTTGATTTTTAAGGTTTTTTTCATAACCTACTAAAAAAGATTTCATTTGATTTAAAAATTTTCATGTATACTAGACTGGGTCGATTTATTAACCGATATCGCGCCATCGATTTTTCGATAGGTTTTGGGCCTGCGAAATTTAATTTTTTTGACTTTTTTCGAATTTGATTTTTAAGGTTTTTTTCATGACCTACTAAAAAAATTTTCATGTATACCCTGTCCTACCCAAAAATGTCCGCTAAAAACGTTGGCGATAACATTTTTATGAAAAAAAAAATATTTTTTGGGTTTTGGTCAAAAAATTTACCCTTCCGCCATTTTTGTAAGGGGTTTTTCAGCATACATGCAAACCATGAAATGAATTTGTCTCATATTTCCTGTCCCACTTAAAATTATGCACTAAAAACGTTGGCAATAACGGTTTTTTGAAAAAAAATTTTATTTTCGGGTTTTGGGACTTGTTTTGGTCGAAAAATCGACTTTTTTGGCAGTTAAAAATTCCTTGAAGGAACCATTCTAAAACGATAGTACTAACGCTAGTTTTAACGACGGTTTATTCTTTTGGAGACAAGCGAGGGTTTTCTTAAAACTATCCAAAACTATCGTTGGTGTCAGTACTGCCATTTTGCAGATCTATAGAAATAGGAGAAGAGAGGTAGAAGAGCAAAAGGGAGATAAATAGTAGCAGAGAAACTAAGAGGTAGAGCTAGAAGAAAGGGAAGAGGCTGAGGAGGATTTAAATTGAGAAAATTTAAAAGAAAAAGTTACAAGTAGACTAAAAGGAGGGGGAAGAAGATAGATATGGCGATGGAGGGGAAGCTGAAGATGCGAAGGGGAGATAGGGGATTTATTCAAATATAGGTAAATATATTTTTGAGCAGGACCACGCCACAAAGTCTGCTTGTCTCTGCATATAACAGGATTGTAACAGGTCGATGTCTGTACATTGCAGATATTTACGAAAAATCGATGGGAGGGATTTTTGTTAAGCAAACAGAAGCCAAATCAACAGTTTTTAGAATTTTGTCTGTCTGTCTGTATGTTTACTCGTGCATCACTGGAAAACTGCTGCATGGAATTTAATTTCGGAGATATCGACCGATATGTGGACCCAGGTGACTCAAAATGTGTTAGAACAATATAGGTATCAAAAGAAAGGTGATAATGAGTGCTGCAATAAGCGATGTAATTAAGTTCCATATTTTATCTGATATGGGATATAATGATTAAAATCGAACTCAGTCTATTATTATCCAAGGCCGTATTTAGGGGGAGGGTTAAGGGGGTTGAACACCCCCGCCCCAAAATGTTGATACAAGCACGCGGTTTTATACATTTTTAGCATACAGTGTGTTCGTTAATTCTCATAAATTTGTACGGATGAAAAAAAATTTACAAAAACTCGAAAATTTCTTTAAGAACTTAAGGTTAACACATTGTTATACTAAAATTGCATAAGTTAAAAACTGCAAACTCCAAAATATTCTGAAAATTCTGAGACAGTAGCTGAAAATTTTGACTGATATTCGCCGAATTTTCGCAAGCTTTGCACAAGTTTTTGACCTTTATTTTAAAATTTTTGCAATATATGGCATATACTGTTATAGAAAATTTGTAAAAATAATTTTACTAATGTCTAAAGTTGGTGAAAATTTCAAGACAATATCTTTACTCAAACTTGTTCTCCCTAGTGTATATGTTTGTTTTATGTTCAGTTTTAAAATTCAAGTTGAACTTGTAAAAGTTCTCGTTATTTTTTAAATAATAATAATAATTTTGAAGAAAAAAAATTTGCATATGTTTTCCTGTTTTCGAAAAATCTACCACGGTTTTTTTTTTTTTAAATTAACCACAGAAAAAATGTTGGAAGTGTCAACACTGGTGTGTATTTTTCATTACGACGTTTCATTTTAATAAGGCCCTCCCCCCCCCCCGAAAAAAATCCCGGCTACGGCCTTGCTAGTATCTAATATAATTATTGCTTTAAACATAAAAAAATTCTATTTAATCTGCTTTTATTTTTATTGCTTATTCACGACAATTTGTTGCTAAAACAACCCTTGCAATAATTTGCATATTTAATGATGGCTCCACCCATTCAGCCACATTTTTTTCAGCAAATGAATATATCTTCATTGGACATGTGACAAATGTGGACATACAAATACATGCATACGCAATGCTTAACTAATACAACCACACATATATAAGCCAACCTAAGTGCAGCATTATCTAAAACTCAAGGATATGCGCAAAAAAATGTCAAATAAATGTAAAAGGCGGTATCAAATTTGTATCTATGTACATTCGAATACTTATAAAAAACAGATAATGTAAAGCAAAACCGAAAATAAGGAAAATTAATACGAAAAATAAGAACAAAAAAGAAAAAGAACTTTGAACCAAAAAAGTTGGGAGGATGCAACTGATATTTTTTAATGGTATTTTTAAGCGAAATGGACAAGAAAGAGTGGGCGTCAGATACACACGCAGCTAAATACAAACACGCATACATATATATGCACATTCAACATATTTAGCGCAACAAATCTTTGGTAATGACACCCAGTTGGATGGAAACACTCAGCTCGAGCGCGAGATGCTAAGCAGCCCCCTAACCATTTTTATTTTATTCAAATTTTTTCATGTAGCAAAAATCCACGAAAATTTCCTGCATGTAAAAAAAGCTTCAACTGCGGTTGAGCTGAAGAATGACAGAAGCGCGGTCGCTGCTCATTATGCGCATTTGCCGCAGGACATGTGTGCGTACCCGAGTATGTGTGAGCGTATGCGTGTGTGCACAAAAACGGACGTTGGCCTTTTATTTCAGCTAATAATTTTAATTTTATTTAAAATTATGTTCCGCTGCCACAAATGCACTTCGTGCGCTTACTAATGCGAGCACCGCCTTTTAAGAGTTGGAGATAAAAATAATGAATGCTGAAATAAGAACAAAACCCCGTTGGTTTGAAATATCTAAAAAAGTGTATTTGCGCATGTTTGTGTGAAAAGCGCACAAAGTGCACTGACCATGTTAATAAAACATGCTTCTAATTTGAAAGAGGATATTTTTGACAGCTTTTGCTATTTCACTTGAGATACGAGATATTGTAAAATGTATTGGATTACTTTAAAATAATTTTAAGATAAATGAAATACTATCGAAAAAATAACTCATAAAGGTTTTTACATAAGGATCTTTAGAAAATTAGCAGAAGAAAATATGAATGCCAACGCTACCCTGCTCCAAAAAACAAAAAACGTTTCCAAGTACAGGGTGGCTGATGAATTTTGTTACATTAAGAAACTCAAATAATTTTTTTTTCAGTGTATGGAATTCATTTTTCTTTTATTCATGTTAAAGCTCATTAAATTTTATTAAATATAGCTTAATTAGTTTTAAAAATAATGGAATTTAAATGCCCCCCCTGCTCGACGATGCATGTGCGGCATCTTACCAAAAAGTTGTTCATTACTGCTTGGAGAGTTGAGACAGGAATAGCCGCAATTGTTTCTCGAATGGATTGCCTTAGTTCATTCAAATTTGTTGGTTTTGCTTTGAAGACTTCCTGTTTGCAATAACCCCACAAGAAAAAGTCAGGTGCAGTAAGGTCAGGCGACCTGGGTGGCCAACGGAATGTGGAGTTTCTGGATATCAGCTTATTGGGAAATTTTCGTCGCAATTCTGTCATAACAGGTTGGGCTATATGAGGAGCTGCACTATCTTGCTGAAACCACACAGAGTTGAAAGAAATTCTCATTCGGCGTAATTCTGGATAGAAAAACTCTCTCAACATGCTCAAGTAACGGTCTCCAGTAACCGTAACGGTGTGACCGTTTTCTTCGAAGAAGTAGGGCCCGACAATGCAGCGTGATGAAACTGCACACCACACTGTGACACGAAGTGGATGCAATTCCGTCTCATGGAGTATCTGTGGGTTGGAAGCACTCCATATTCGACAATTTTGTTTGTTTATGTTGCCGTTTAAATCGAAATGGGCCTCGTCAGACATGAAAAGACAGTTCAACATGTTTCCATCCTCTTCCACCATTTGAAGCATCTTCTGGCAAAATTCCAAGCGAATCGGCAAGTTTGCAGCGTTCAGTTTGTTGGCCATTTGAATTTTATATGGGAATAAGTCCAAATCTTTGTGCATAATTGACTGTAATGACTGTCTGCTTACACCCATTTGAGCAGATAAGCTTCTTGTCGAAACACGTGAATTGTTTTGTATGGCAGCAGCTACAGCAGCGATTGTTTCCTCCGTTCGAACTGAAGGGTTTCGATGGTAAGGTCTTCTGTTGACTGTCCCATGCTCGGCAAAATTGTTTACAAGTCTTATTATGGTCCATCTGCTCGGAGGATTGCCGCCAAACGTGCGCCTATACTCTCTTTGAACCGAAACTACGGACTCCAGTGCGTGATAGCGGCGGACAATCCAAATTCTTGTTTCAGTGTCCCAGTTATCCATTTTTGTTAAACGTAAAAGTCAATCTGCAAAATAAAAAAAAAATTAACCAGATTCATTAAATAGAAAAAAAGTTATTTAATTTTTTTTTGGTAGCGGCTTTCATCAGCCACCCTGTATTCGTAAATAAAATGAAAATTATTACTGTTTTTATATTTATTCAATTTTATTTATTAATTAATTAATATCTGGAAATAATGTTGCAAATTTTGCTTTTCCGATCTCTCTCTTGTGTTTTGTGTGTTTCTTTCACAAAATAGGTCCCTCTGCTTAAGAAAACAGCTCAGATAGAACCAGAGGTGTTAAATAATGATTGCTAATCGTAATGATTACGATTTTATTAATTACTATTTTGAGAAGCCATTTAATGAGTGATTACCAATTACTACAAAATTTTTAATGATTATTTTCCAACTTATTAAAAAAATAATCAAAAAATCATGACTTTTTACGATTATTAAAAAAAAATTCTAAAATAATCAAAGAAAGTGGTTTTGATTACTTTTCATATTTTTTGATATTTTTTTTCTGATTATTTTTGATATTTTTTTCAGTATTGTTGTAGAAGCACATACATAAATATACACATCAACAATACTAAGAAAAATCAAAAAAAAAAAATTAAAATATTCTACCTTATTGTGCATATATGTACTATTGACTTAGAATCATCATTTGGCAAATGTATACTACAGATTCGAGATTTGAAGCGTTTTCTGCAACCTCTTTGATTACATGATTTTTGACTTATGCCTTTATGACTTGTGACCACAGAATTATCACAAAAGTAATTAAAACAATTTTTTTTCATTATTTTTATATTTTTCTTTTGATTTTTTAATCAATTAATAATTGCCTTTTCTTGAAAAACAATTAAAATAATCATTCTATTGCGCGATATACAACAGGTATATCATCATAAACCTCCTAAGAGATTTTTGCGCCAAGCTTCTCTTCCAATTTGTGGTGTGCCGATTTGAATTTTCCCTACAAATTGGTGGGACCTACAGTTTTTTGCCGACTCCGAACGGCATCTACAAAGGAGACGAATTTTTGCTGAGAAGCCTGTCATGGCAGAAATACACTCGGAGAGTTTGCCAAACCACTGCCGAGGGGCGACCCCGTTTTGAAAAACTTTTTTCAAATAACTTTTGATGTTACCTGTACCAGGGCTCGAACCATGGACCTTCGGTGTGGTAGGCCGGCAACTTTACCTTCACACCACGGCGGCCATTACCAATTAAAAAAGCCGTCTAACTAATTGATTACTAATTTGTAATCAAATTTAACAGGTCTGTATAGAACTCTTACAACTCATTATTCAAACTTACGGTCCATGATTCTGACGTATACAAAACGATAGGTTTTATGAGAGTCTTAGAAAATTGAAGGCGAAATTAGTTCTCAATTGCCTACTCAACTTAACATCGCACTAGTTGGGTAGATAAATTCTTCTTTCTAGCGGCCGCCTACCACACCGAAGGTCCAAGGTTCGAGCGCTGGTACAGAAGTGTTTTGAAAAAGTTTTTTCAAAACGTGGTCGCCCCTCGGCAGTGGTTTGGCAAACTCTCCGAGTATATTTCTGCCATGGAAGGCTTCTTAGCCGTTCGGAATCGGCAAAAAACTGTAGGTCTCGCGAATTTGTAGGAAAAAATTAGAAGCAGCACACCACAAATTGGTAGAGAAGCTCGGCCTTAATCTCCTCAGGAGGTATATATCGCGCCAATTATATATTTTTTTTTATTTTTAGGTTGTCAATGAGCAAATTCTGTGACCCTCATTGATAGCATCAACTACTTCGTTTTTTCACCACCAAACAGTTTTTTTCAATTGACTTTATTTCCTATAGCAATGGGTTATATCCTCTTCACGCCTATTGCATTTTTTTCTTTTAAAAATCAAAAGCAAGTCAACAAAGAAAAAAGTCAATGATGTCCTCAGTCAAATGGAAATAGCAATAACAATACCTAAAGCATGTCAGTTAAAAATCGCGGCAGTTTTTATTCCAAGTTTTAATTTTATATTACTCGTACGATTTAAAATATTTAATAGCATGAATTTCTGATTTGTTGAATGAAAATAAACGGATTGTTTTCAATTCTTGTGATCATATAAAGTGAAAATCTTGAATTAAAAAAATTTTAAAATGTAATAAAGTAAATTGACCTTGTTTCCTATAGCGATGCGAAATAAAGTCAATTGACGTTATTTCCGTTGACCTTTCAAAGGTTTGTCTAAAAGTTTTTTTTTGATGATTTTGCTAAACAAATTACACTGTGTAAAAAATTCCAAAAAAATTTAAAAACACTTTTTTTGAGGCTAACATATCAACGGCTGACTGCGAGATCACCCTATTTTAGAATATATTTGAAAAAAACGCGCTACTTCAGAATTTTTCCACAAATACACTATTTAATTCAAAAACGCCCTATCTCAGCTGAATATGCATTGAATTTTCCTTCAGATAGGGCGCTCTTGAAACGCATTCTGAGGCAGGGCTGAATTTGACCAAACAAAGTTTTCTAAGATTGGAATTTAAATTAAAAAATTTAAAAACTTTTCCTACATATATCTCTTTTCTTTATGGCGCGATATACAACAGGTATATCATCATAAACCTCCTAAGAGATTTTTGCGCCAAGCTTCTCTTCCAATTTGTGGTGTGCCGATTTGAATTTTCCCTACAAATTGGTGCGACCTACAGTTTTTTGCCGACTCCGAACGGCATCTACAAAGGAGACGAATTTTTGCTGAGAAGCCTGTCATGGCAGAAATACACTCGGAGAGTTTGCCAAACCACTGCCGAGGGGCGACCCCGTTTTGAAAAACTTTTTTCAAATCACTTTTTGATGTTACCTGTACCAGGGCTCGAACCATGGACCTTCGGTGTGGTAGACCGGCAACACTACCTCCACACCACGGCGGCCGCCACACATATATATGGAGTAGAATTTTCAATAAATTATCTCTAAGCTCAAGGAGATGAAGTCGAAGGAGACGTTAGAAACATTCCTAAGCAATCGTCTCGAATATTCAATTCAAATAACCATACAAACATCGAAACATATTTCTTCAAACTAAAAGTTTAAAATTTTCAAATTCCAGAAATTTAATAATCGTAAGAAACGCGACATTCATAGCATTCCAAATTTTAAATCAATCATACATGTTCTATTTTATTTTCAGTATAGAAAGCCTACAAGTTCAGGAAAAAGTTTTTCTCTTGAAAGAAAGCATTTTTGCGATACAAAACCAATATCTTTTTTTTTTTTTTTGAGAACGCTTTGACTCCCAAGTTGAGGTGGTGTTGAGAAACAAGCTCTGAGATTTGAGGAGAATTATGTGCCATTTTGGTTGAAAACGCTTACTATGTATCTCAAGAGCTGTCCCTTGGAGTAGGGATAGTTATCCAATATTTTCCTATTTCCACGTCAGGAGAAGGCCTCAAGTTCTGAGAAAGCTTGGAGGAAAAGGTAATCGCCTCAGGCTTATACAGCTGTGTTCAGTATAATAGGAATGAAATTAAAATGGATATCGTTCGACGAAATAAGAAGAAGCTGTGATGTTGATAGTTTTCATTTAAGATATAGCGAATTCGTTAACAGAAACCACATAAAGAGAAATTTCAAAGTTTTCACAAAGTTCAGGAAAGTTAATTAAACTTAAAAAAATGGCCGTTAACATTTCACTATTATTTTGAACACAACTGTTTTTTTTTTTATACCAACAATTTTTGTTGGCTTACGGCCTGTACATTTTCAAGTATTCATGAAACGAGCTCAAGGCCAAGAATAATAATTTTTCACTTTTTCAATTTTTATGAAAATTATTATTGTTTTTATTTTTTTTAATAATCATTTTTAATTAATTATTAAAAGTTTTTTAATTGAGTAGAGTAGGAAACAACACAACTCTAAATCGATCTAGAGTCAGTTAAGCATTACTTCTGTTTTGTTAACTTTTTTTAGAATGGAAGTTGCTTATGAGTTGTCATACCCATACAACTTAAGTAATAAAGACCGTTTTTTATTCGTCATACTCGCCTAAAAATACTTTGCAATTAAAAGCAACAAAAAAATAAATCAGCAGAAACTATTATAAACGCTCAAAGTTTTGGTTGGTATTTCGAAAGCGCCAAGCCAAGCTCATATTTGTTTTTTGAAAGGATATTTAAAATTTTTGAAAAATATTTAATTTTTTTATTTTATTCCTTATGTCACTAAGTGCTTACGAATAAAAAATCGACTAAAATATTGGTTAACACGCTAAAATTCATGCATAAACAAATAACGAATTTATTTCAATTAATATTTAAATTTATTACCCATAAAACTCTTCAACTCTTATCACTGTTGAGCAGTCAAGTAGCTGCCTTCTTTTTGGCAACAACAAATAAAAATACGTAGTATGTATGAAGTACATTGAAAAGAAAAAATCAAGCTTATCTGAGCTTGTTGGATTCAAAAATATGCAATTAAAAGGCACTAAAAGCAAAAATTTGCTGGAAAAGGCATTCAAGAGCCGTGAAAAAAGTGCGAAAGCAAACATTTATTTAGGCTTGCCATATCGGCGTTGAAAATTTATACACTTGAAAAAATTGTGAAAAAAATGCAATTAAATTAGAAGTGAGAGAATTTATATTTACAAAAAAAAGTTTTATGTACATATTTGAAAACAAAAAAAAAATACCAAATTTATAAATAATAAAAGCACGCGATAGACGAAAAAAAAATACTCAACGCCAGCTACGAGGCGCTAGAGCACACAAAAAGCAGACCAAAATTGCATTGAGTGGAATGAAGCGAATGTGGGCCAACGCCAACAATCAAGCAAACAAAACACGGCAAATCATACGAAAACAAAAAAAAAAAAAACGATTTTTAACCCGTTTACAAAAATTCCGCGAGCCATGCAACCGTTTAGTTTTCGATGGTAAATTGCGGTAAACAAAAATAATGGCAAACAACGTACCGAGAACGACAGCAAGCAGGTGTGCAGCGAAAAATATCGAAGCACAAGTCAGAGATTTGGTGTGGGCGAACATAGAACGATAATGGCTTCAATGATTATGCATCGGCACGTTTCTCATCGAAGGAAAACAGATAACGGAGTACCAAGAGTGTGGCGAAGCGCACTCATTGGTGGCGGTGGCGGCTAACGGTATACGATTAACGGTAACGACGCTTATGCGATTTGAAGTTGGCTGCGTTTGCTTTGTTTTGTTTTGCGGTGGTTTTGTTGTATTCAAACAATTTACAAATACAACGTTTGAAGGTTTTCGGCGCGCTACGAGCTGTTGTAGTGGTTTCACCTGTGTGCTCATATTTCCAAGTGTTTGGCGGGCTTGTTGATTTGCAATTTGCCAAATAACTGTTCTACAACCCCTTTTGCATTTAACCCTCCAGTGACCTGTGGTTTTAAACGTAAATCGTAAGCAATAAGTAACGATTTTTGTGAATAAGCGAACGCGTATTTTTTGACTGGCCACTTATGTTGGCACTGCGGCTAGGGAGATAACAAGTGGCTAGCCCTACAACAACAAAGCAAAAGCTACATCATTGGCGTGAGTTTGAAATTGATGTTGCGGCTTTTGCAAACAATTGGCAGTGGCTTTTTAGTATTTTTGGTAAATTTTTTTTTGTTGGTAATGGCAAATATTGTTCTAAAGTCAAAATTGACGTTAACACTTGTAATGATTTAAAAGCCGCGCATAAGTGTGTTGGCTTTTTGTTACAAATATATGTAAATGATGAGATTTTGAGTTGATGCGAGTGTAATGCTACGCAATTAGTGCTCGTTAGACGAATTTGTTATTTTTTTTACTTCGCATATATAAAGTTTTTGGAAGGCACACTTAGACTAGCTAAGTGAATTAAAAACTCCTGAGCTTTAATAGTGCGATATCAAGCAGGCTAGGCTAACTATACTGGAAAATATCATAGTCACGCACTATAAGCACCTGCCAGCCCCTTTCTGACATACGACAGCAGGGCGATGGATGATGACAATACTAGATAAAGTGGCACTTTGGGTGCTAGAGAAACGTTCTACGAAAAATTACCTGACCTTTGCGATTAACTGTGATTTTCGCTACCACGGCATCAACGACATCATTTCACGAATACATAACCCGGGGCCTAGCTTTCTTGAACATGTAAAGCAAATAAATTAATATTCTCCTCCCTAGAACGCATTCCTGTAAGCTCTCGGCTATTTCAATAGGGTAAGGAAGCGAAAATTACAGTATTGAGATATCGGGTGAAGAATAAATTGGCTACGCTTGTTAATTCAGTTAAAGCTAATAACCTCTGCGGGTTAGGAACTTAGAATATGCCCGAGGTAGGCATACTGATCGTAAGAGGAGACTAAAATGCACAAAGGTAATCACGTCCAACTTGATGCTTGATCTACGGATATGATGCCTCTCAAGTATCATTATCCATCTTCCGAGAAATTGCTTTGGTCATACCAAATCGCTCCCAGTGCAAGGGAGTATCAGAGTGTACCGGATTCATGTCCGACAAAGGACTGCCACTTTCAACAATACTCTACTGAAAATTCGAAGAGTGTTTTTTCCGTTAAAAACAACAACAACAACAGAAATATCAACTAGCCTGAACATAGTTGGAGAAATATACCGAGTTAAGCAGGTACGACAGACAGTGTTCATCTTGGCTCATAATGGTCTGAGTCGATTTTGGAACACCGAATAATATTTACAGCAAGAACGCTGGATATATCTCTGGCACCGGCGAGCAGGTATTGTCTTTGATGCTCGATTTACCTTGAAAAGGTAGGACGGTAGTTTGAAGAAAATTTTAACAGGCTGATACTGCAGATGACCATACTGCGAAGTCGTTCGGCCTCATCCCATTTGAAGATGTTATTTCGAGGGGTTGATTTATCCGACCATAGTGTTGAAGACACCATATATATCCAACCTGGTATTTAAATCCCAAAGCCGATATTAATGTCATTACAAAAGCTTTAAGCGCTCTAGCAAGGAATTCTTTGCGCATGGACTCTAGCATATTCCTGTTGTAACAGTAAACACTATCCTTATATGAGCAGAAGTGCTATTTCCTGATAAGGTATGAATCTAGTTCGTTCCTGTACTTAGAAGATATTGTTGTGGAAACGAATTGGTATATAGTCTGCTTTGTCCCACTGTAGATGTCGTCAGGGATTTAGCTCACAACCAGGCATTCTATAATCGCAGTCCTTGCCTTAGTCGTCACCAAAAATGGTGGTCTCCCTTTGAAATTCTACGACAATAATTTTTTCTTATGAAGCAGCTTGAATCCAAAGCACAGCCCAGGCGCGACGGCAACACTATATATTATATTTACTATTTGACTACAAACATACGTTTTAAAGAGTGGAAGGTGTCAGTTAGTTTGTTTGCTTGTAGTCGCGTCCGTCGTTCTTCATCAAGCAGGGAATAGTAGTTTAAGTATTTTTTAAACCTATCATTGGCATTGTCCTTTACATGGTGTGACGAGTATGTCTTTTAGATGGTTAGGCCCAGCGTTCTTCAGATATAACAGCTTCACCACAGAGAGATGGAATATGTTTTCATAAAGGTGGTAGTTGAAACATGCCGCTCCCCCCTTACACAGGGTTGCACCCCTTAGACTGCAACGCTGGCTCCTCAAAGTATGCAATGGCCCATCCTATCGTACAGAGGAATCCAGGATAGTCACACATATTATGGATACCCTCAATACCTCTACACTCTCAAAGTGTAAAGAGCTGGACATTAAGGTAAGTTGCATTTTTTTGGATTTGCACTAAGCGCGTAGTAGAATTTTGTTTGGCCCAGATGCCTAAAAACCTATAAAATTGTCGAGTGGGATTTTTTTTAAATATCTTTCATCTAATACTTACATAAGTGTATCTCATTTTAATCAGACCTGGTAAATTTGATTTGTAAATAGTAATAACTTAATTAGATGGCTTTTTAATTAGTAATCATTATTTTAACTGTTTTTCAAGAAAAGGCATTAATAGTTTGCGTTTTAATACGATTATAAAAAAAAAAAAATTTAAAGTAATAAAAAAAAATGTTTTGATTACTTTTGATAATTTTTATTTTTTTTTTCATTATTGTTGATGTGTATATTTAAGCGCCTCTACAACAATGCTAAAAACACAAATATTTAAAAATAATCAAAAGTAATCAAAACATATTTTTTGGATTACTTTTGATTTTTTTTAATAATCTTAAAAAATCGTGTGGCTTTTGATAATTTTTTTTAATTATGAAAAAGAATCATTAAAAATTTAAAGTAACTGTAATCAATCATTAATTATGTTTTGATTATTTTTTTAATTAAGTGGAAAATAATAATTAAAAATTTAAATTTTTTAAATGATTTGTTTTGATTACTTTTTTAATTAATTTTTAATCAATCATAATTGGTAATCAATCAAGAAAATAATTAATCAAACCGGTAATCATTACGATAAGTAATTATTATTTAACAGCTCTGATTTTAATACGAAAATTTTTTTTAATGTTCTGACTTTAAATTGGCTTTCAACGGGTACCTACAGATTACAGAAAACCACTAAATTTTTTCCTGACTCAATTTTCTGAATAATCAAATTAATCAGCTTATAATAATTTCATGTTGATTACTTAGGAAATGTATCATTTTGTTTTGTCGATTATGATTATTTTCAGATTAATTAGTTAAGTTGTGACTAAGCAGCATTTTCGATTAATTGATTAATCGCACACTCCTAGTACAAATTCTACCCCAGTAAGAGAATAAACCACAGAATTTATTCCACTCTACAGAGCATGCCACTTTTAAGAGGAGACATAGCTGCACACCTACCTTCTCAGAGGCCCAAATCAATTCAATCGCTAAGTAACGCCAAGTCGTCGTGAATAGTCCACTGTTTGGACGCGTTTAATGGAACCAAAAGCAGAGTAAGTAACGTAATTATTTGTCAAAGTACACGCAACCACAAAAATGAGGTTTAGGCAAGCAGGTGCACTATAAATACTCCAAAAGAAGCCGGCCTAAGTGCATTAACTCTTTTGCCAGTTCCAAAACTTGGTTAGGCAACATTAAAGGCTTTCTACCTCCTTGCCTTTCACTCCGTCTATTAGACTAGATGGTATTACTTACAGAACACGCACGCATTCACATTAAATAAACTCACTTACGCAGGCTTGCGTCTTTTTTATTTTTTGGTACAAAGCAGCAGAGAATGCATGTAATAACCCTTAAACTCCATACACTACTCGGCTTACTTGTTCACACAGCTGTCATGAGATGGTAAAAGACACTGACCAACTGTGGACTTAGGACGTGCTTTTAATTTTTAAAACGGCTTTCAAAAGTACGCGATAAAAAACGCACTGACAAACGCAAGTGGTGTTGGAAAGCGGAAGGAAGCGAAACAGAAGCCGTATCCAGCATGTGTGTGGCGAGTCAAAGGGATAACAACAAGCTACGACAAATCTGTTAGAGCTTAAATTTATAGACTACTCACGGAGATCGCCACAACTCCATTTCGTGATTGTTTTAAAAACATAAATAAAAGAAACTTAAGAGGAGGCACAGCAAGAGGGGTGCTAGTACGGCGCAACCCACCAGCAAAAAAAAAAAATACACGGATAACTAAGTGCAAATGAGTATGGTTAGCAGCAATAGAAGTAGAAAATAAGAAAAAATAAAGGTAATGCGAAAAAAAAATCAGCAAAATGTTGCAAAGAAGTAACCGGTCAATGCGCGCTGAGCCAAACACATAAAAATCGTGTAAAGCGTGTGCATTTACATAATGAAGAATATGTCCTGATGTTGTCACGAAAAAAAGGACACATGTGAGTTAAATACATTCATAGCGCGGCGTAAAGTCGTAGAAAAAATGTGTCACGAAATTAAATAAAATACAGGATGACAAAGAAGACAGAATTTAGGTAGGATGTATGTGCTGAGGGAATTAGCAAAGCAGGCAGTGAAGTGAATGGGATTGCGAATTGGAGTGGTCAAAGGCGTAGTGTGCTAACAAATTATATGCTAAGAGGAGTTGAGTTGGTGCTGCTAGTGGGAGAAGATAGAGCGCTCGAAATTATGCGAATGAGTTCCCATATCCTAAAACTTAAACGTAGAAACCATACATGTTTAAGAGGCCGACGACATGGGTAGAACTTTTCGCTAAGCCACTACATGTTCTCATTGTAAGAGTTCATCTCAAAAGCAAAGCGTAGAGGAAAAGTTTAAGGCTTTTGTGCTGGCAAAATTTATTAAAAGAAAATAGGTAAAACTATATGCACACTACAGCGAAAAACATTTGGTTTCGCATGAATCACCTAGGGTCATTCTTAATTCTAGGAAGGATAAACTTATTGTATTTTTTAGGTCTGGATTTTTTTGATTAATTTTGAATATTTTTGATTTTTTTCAGTATTGTTGATGTGTATTTAATCGTATTGTTTGGTACAGACCTGTTAAATTTGATTAGTAATCAATCAATTAGACAGCTTTTTTTTGGTTATAATTATTTTAATTGTTTTACAAGGAAAGGCAATTTTTAATTGATTACCACTAGAAAAAAGCAAAAAAAACATCAAAAAAATCAAAAATAATCAAAAAAAAAAGTTGTTTTGATTGCTCTTGATTATTTTTGATGTTTTTTCGCTTCTACAACAATATTAAAAAAAATCAAACAAAAAAAAAAAATCTAAAATTATCAAAAGTAATCAAAATTATTTAAAACTATTTTTTATAATTTTTTATTTATTTTGACTAATCGCAAAAAATAATAATTTTTTTGATTATTTTTTTAATTAATTGGAAAATAATAATTAAAATTTTAAAGTAATGGTAATCAATCATTAAATAGATTCTCAATAAAATAATTAGTCAAACCGGTAATCATTACGATTAGTAACTATTATTTAACAGGTCGGCTTTTGTATTATTTTTATTGTTATAAAATATTTAAAAGATTTGGAAATTTGTATGTGGGTCTTTCCACGTCAAATCGTCACAGAGTTGGCATCGACCACTTCCGATTTGAATAAAATCGAAGTTCTGCCAGACTAAAAAAAAATTCCAAAAAAAATTTTAACTTTTTTTCCAAAAGTTATGCAAGCTCAAATTTTCACGTTTTTCCTTATTTCCGGTTTTGCAAAGTTAATTTTTCCAATACTTTGGGAACTGCTGTAGTTAAAATAATAAAATTTGGTACTTTCAAAGGGGGTACCCAGAGGTATAAAATAATATTTCGAAAAAAAAAACTTTTATGACTTCTAATTTTAGAAAATTTCCCTTTTTTAAAATCGAAAACAGTTATGTTTTTTCTTTAATTTGAATTTTTGAATTTTTTCCAAATTTTTATTTTTTATTTGTTTATTTTTTAAACTTATTATCCTTAATGAGTTCCACTTGATTTAATTATTCATAACATATTTTTAATAAAACATCGAATAGACATTTTTCACATAAGAAATAGATTTTCTTAAAAAATTCGGGTTTTCACAAATCGTTTTATCTCTAAAGAAAAAATCGATTATTGAGTAATCGACTTTTCCGAGACGTGATCACATCCCTAGTAACCTCTTTTTAGTTATTTCAGTAAAAGTAGCTCAGAACTTGTTTTCACAAGGTCTATCTTGGCTTTTTTTGAACACTCGCTTAGTATCTGTTTCCTAAATCTTCAATCCATACATATTATGCTGACTATGGAGATCATCCGTAAAAGCAGGTCTTACGTTAAACAATACCTAGTCTGTCATGCCTATGACTGCCAAGCAGACATCGTTGGATTTCGTTCTTTTTTTCAAAAAGTGACCTACTTCGTTCAGTCGTACGGTTGTTCAATACCGATATCTCCTTTAAATCGATTCATGTATCCCAGAAGATTTCAGTGCAAAAGAAGAAGTGTAAACACAAACCATGGTGGGGAACTAGGGTAGACATTCAACATTCGGTAAATTTGATTCAATGAAATTATAGATATGGTGCGTTGCTAAATTACCTATATAGAGTTCTTTTCTGTGCTCTTAGTGCATACAATGAGCAATTGAGCTACGCAAGTTAGCACACACACATTGTCGTTTACTCAACGAAGTTGAACACGAGCTAGTTGGTTCGCTCAGTGCACTAGCTCAATTGAACTGGTTCGTTCGCGAACTACACAACTCTACTCTACCGATATGCCAATACGGGTTGAGGGTTTACAATATGACCGAGGTGAATATGCTTGTCGAAAGGGGCGACAAAAATCTACATCGTTTCTTACGGCAGTCGTAAGGTGCTATTCACCGGAGCGTATCGGATTCATATCGGCAAAGGACTGTTAACGTCAGTGAAATCCTGTTTGGTGCATCATTTTCAATTCCATGAAGAGATGTGCAAACTAAGCAGGGCGAAGTTCTATTACAACAACAACAACAACAACAACCATACAGATACAGACAAATTCATATCAATATACAGACCTGTTGAACGGAAAAGATCCGTCTCGTTAATAGAAGGATAGGAAGCCAATATGTTTGAGGGCTAGGTATCAAAAGGCTCAATCCTAACTTACACCTTTGAAAAAGTTTACCGAAAAGGACATCAAAGCATTTTTCCTCTTACCAACTGAGGTTAATTTAGCTTGCACGGTGGTACACGGAGAGAAGTGACACAATGCCCACGACTCTCTGGTTCAGCTCCAGGGTTAGGTAAAAAGTTTTTCAAAACTTAGGTTATCCCTTGCCAATGGTCGGAAGATTCATCGAGTGTATTTTTGCAAAGAACAACGTCTCAGAAAATGTCGTCGGAGTTGGTATAAAATGTGTGCAGGAAATTCCTGGTGGATTGGATTCGAAGTCTCGTATTAATCATAATGAGACCAGAACTCAAATAAAGCGAAATTCTTGAAAAGTGTTATACAGAGGTTTGTGGATGACTGCTGTTAACTGGATGCTCAGTAAGACTTTTGGGAACAAAGAAAAAGTCTGGTGTTGATGAAAAATGTGGGGCTCAACACCACCCCACTGGCTCAGAGCTTTTTTGAGGTACATGATTGGATATATGTAGGCAAAGCAGCTAAGAAGACTTGCCGAAGAAGGAACATGAAAAACACATGCTAATGCGAGTGAAAGACCTGAGATAACCCAGATGATACTACAATCCAAATGATGGACAGATAAATAAAAATATGGCGTACATTGTTTATTATTATTAATTATTATTATTGATACCCTTTCAACACTCTTACTCCTTCCAAAGAATACGTCAAAAAAATAAATAAAAATAACATCTGCGTTAACGCACTTTCTCAGTAACTGTTAATCCCACTTTTTATTGTTGCATTTACTAAAGTTCATTGTTACTTTACGCATGACAGCGGTCAAAAGTTTAAATGGCTGGGCTAGACAAAAAGTTAAACGCGCAATAATGCCACCAACTTGCCACGTGAATGGTGCTTAACGTTTAATTTTACAAATCTAAAGGAAATGAATCCATGACAGAAGCCAAGTGCGAATTGTGTCGTTCTTCATTAAATAGAATAAATCATAAATTAATTAATTAAAAGCAAACAATGAAAACGTAATAAATTTTATTTTAAGTAAAGTTTGAGAAAGGTAATTAGAATAAGAGTTAAAGCAGTATGGTGCAAATTTGAAAGTGCAGTTATGGGAACTATGTCAAATTGTTGATTAGAAATTATTTTATGGCTTAAATGAAATACCTAAGGTCCAAGTGCTAAGTCATTTTCTTATCACGCGGTAGGCAGAGGTCGGCAAATAGTGGGGTATATCTGCCATGATCTCGCCAATTTTTGTAGGAAATTAAGAGAAGCGCACCCCCAGTTTGAGGAAAAGCTCGGTGCTAGTTGCATCTAAAATTATTTTTGCACATATTTGTTGAATTAAGGCCAAAGAGTATTTTAAAAGCTTTTGCGACTTTTAGGCGCAAATCTTCTGATGGCTACAACTATGAATTGATGAAAAATCGATCTTAGCTGCTAAATACTCCCCAGAGTTTTTGGAGGTATTCAAAATAGCTTGTGTTAAACCCTAACAGCACTGCAAGAGTGGAAAATGTTCTCCACAGTCGGCAGTTAAATTAAAATTTCTCAAGCTACAGCGTTTTGCACAAGTAAAGTACTGATTTCGAGAAACCATATTTGATTTGGATATTCATGCATATTAAGCATATTTCCGAGAATTTTTTTTTCACATACTGAGAACACATAAATTAAATTAAAAATAAAAATGAGCAGCGCTTAGGGAGGGAAGTGACATAGGGAAAAAATGATATGATGGACCAAGGAAAAAAGTGCACATTTCCTTTGGCTTTTAACAGTTTTTTTTAAATTTTAATTGTGCTTTTGCTCAGCGCTCAGAAAGCAAAAAGTGTGTTGAGAGGGTGGGGATGGTAAAGGAAAAAATGGCGCTGAAAATGAGGCGTTAGAAAAAAATGCGCTGCGTTGCCAGGACGATAAAACTGTTGGTTGGGGAATAGAGTAAAGAAATGAGGAAAATAAGATTTAAATGTTGAAAAAATATAAATAAAAAACTAAAAAAATAATAATCATGCTTAAATAATATTCATTATGTGTGCTTTACACACATACATTCAAACACATGTCTGCTCATATCTGCAAATTGAAATGCAAACTTAATCCCCCTGTTCCACATATGTACAGCTGTGTTAAAAAAATTTGTAGTACACGAGAAAGAACTTAAGAAGATAAAGAAGATAAACAGGAGAAAAAATAGCCATAAAAACATGAGTAGGATTACGAAAAGGAATGCAAACGAACGAGTAAAAAGAAAAAGATGGAATTGCTTAACAGGATAGAAAGTAACTGAGCGCTGAGAAAGGAATAGAAAAACTGGAAACATTTTTAGCAATCAAAAGAATTGATCTATAACCAACTATAAGACAAACTTGCGAGAATTTCCTATTATTTTTCTTTTGACCCAACGTCCGTATTGCCTGCGCTTCACAGTCTCTCAATGATGTGTGCTCTGGTTGAGTTCAGCTACTGATTTTTTCACATCAGCCCAAATTCTCTCGCCATGATGACGATCTTGTTTCCTCAAACAACACGTAAACGAATTGCGATTCCCAAATTCAATATTCTAAATAGTTCGACCCCGCGCCACCTACCGCAATTTTTTTGTTCAAATATTAGCTTCCGCCGGGTTTTTAACTATAACTAAAGCTTCAAGTTTCTAGTGTTTTGGAAAGTTACTCAAAAATCTGTCGGAAAATTTGCCCCCCCCCCAGTTTTTAAGCAATTTCCATTTACCTCGATAAGCGCGCCACCTAACGAAATTTTTTTTCTACAAATTATATTCCCATCGTGTCGTGAACAGCGACAGATTACTCCGAAGGCGAAGACACCCCGCGGGGTTCAAGGGATTTTTAAGTTATCTCGATTAGCGCGACACCGAGCGGAATTTCAAGAATTTAAAATGCCAATGAGTGCGCCATCTAGCAGACTTTTGTGTACAGCGTGTTGCAGTTGTACCCACTGCCACGGGTTTCTGAACTAAGTTTCAAATTTCAAGTGTCTACCTCAAGTAGAAGTTGCCTAAAAGACTTTGCGAGATTTCGTATGGATATGAGCGGACGAACACGAAAAGGACATAAAGCAAGTAAAATACCACTAAGCACTACTAAGATTTTGACTGCAACTGTAAATTTGTATATGTGATATGCATACTTCTGCTTATATACACATTTATGCATTATCTAAGTAGGAACATTAGTACATGTGTACTTATGGTTATAAATTTGTGTGAGCACACACTTTTAGCAAATTATAAAAATTTATTACGCTCAGAGCGGACCAAAGAAAAAATTGCGAAAAAAATAAAAAAAGCTTGCGATGTGAAAAACAGAATAAAACACAAAAACGAAAGGGAAGCGCGATAAAAGGACATAAAATAAATTAATAGAAAATGCCAAGCACGAATAAAGGAGCTAAGAAAGCGTGAAGGGTAAGGGGAATGGGGTATCAGTCGCAGCATGAGCAGTGTGGGTACAGAATGGGTTATAAGAAAAATATCGCACATAAAAGGCAACAAAAAAATATTTAAAAAATCACATATCTCATCACCCCTGCTACCACATCTAACTATGTAAGTGGGACCAGCTCCCCGCAACACACCACCCATTTTCATTGCTTAATTTTTTGCCCATTTTTATCATAATGCGTTGTAAAATTATAGAAATGGACACCAATGTCCATCCGGCGGATATGAAATGTAACCGAAACGTTGGCAAGTAAAATAAAAAAGGCAGAAACAAAAAGTAAAATGACACTACAGCTGAGGGAAAAATGAAGCAGAAGAAGTGGCGCATATGAGATGCTTAAAGGGTGGTAGTGCTAGCGGCGCACAGTGGGCGATGCGGGCGAAATTTATACGAAAATTCTATATCTAGGTAATGAGTAGAGCTCGGGTTGTTAGATAAAACTTTACATACTAACGGAAAGAGCAGATATGAAGATTGGTTAAATATTGAGAAAATACACAAAAACCAGTTTTAAATTTGAGTTCGTTCCTAAAACAGACTCTAAGATAGGAAGTTATTCAAAATATGTCCAATTAAGGTAGTTCTTACGGGGTCAGTGGGTACAACATAGGCCATATATACATTTAGAAGAAAGGGCGATGCCACTCGCCAAGGAACTAAAAGCCTCAATGTGTCAAATATATAAAACTGTATAAAATTTTGGAAAAAGCGAGCAGTACCAAGTCCAAAAAAAAGTTAAACTCGCGATATCTTTGCAACTATGAGATATTATATATATACGAGTATGCAGGAGCAGAAGTTAAGGGGGGAAGAGAGCGTAGAGAAAATACCAGAAGAAAGATCAAAAGAAAAGATCAGTAGAAAGAAAAACGAGAAAAAATAGAAAGAGCTTCCGGGTGATGTAGGGAAAATGAAGTAGTAAAAAAGTGAATGGGAGTGAAAAAATAAAGAAAAGGGGAAGAAAAAGAAGAGGGAGATGGAGGCTTAGGTGAGGAGGAAGTGAAAAAAGTGGGGCGAAGAGAGTACAATTTTTCAAATGTGTTTGAAGCTATTGTTACAAATCAACTTACGGGTCCGATCTCTACTTTGATAGCTGACTGCCAACACGGGTTCAGTAAGGGAAAGTCCACAGTTACGAATTTACTTGAGTTTACCAGTCATGTCTCAAATGCCTTTAGAAAAAATCTGCACACCGACGTTATTTATACGGATTTCAGCAAAGCTTTTGACAAAGTGTGTCACTCATTACTTATTCATAAACTCGATCAGTTGGGCTTCCAGCCGGGTCTCAATCGCTGGATCTCTTCTTACCTTAGTGACAGGACACAAAGAGTAATGTTTAAAAATTTAGTATCCGATGTCATTTATGTCTCTTCGGGGGTTCCTCAAGGAAGCCATCTTGGCCCGATTCTGTTCTTGTTGTTTATAAATGATATTTCTACAATAATAAAATTTTCAAAAATGTTAATGTATGCCGACGACGTAAAGCTTTTCATGTCATTCGCGTCATTTGAAGATAGAAATAAGCTACAATCAGATCTAGATGCACTAGTTACTTGGTGCGATTTAAATTATATGCCACTTAACCTTAAAAAATGTAAACACATGGGTTTTTCGCGTGGAATCTCTCAGCCGGCTTCCTATACAATTAAAAATTATAGTCTTGAGCAAGTGTATGATTTTGTTGACTTGGGGGTTACTATGGACTATAAACTCAGTTTCAACCGCCATATTAACACAACAGGCAATAAGGCTAGAGGTGTCCTAGCATTCGTTAAACGATGGTCTAAAGAATTTAGCGACCCTTATGTAACTAAAGCCCTCTTCACTACATTAGTCAGACGGATACTTGAATATGGTTCTATAATTTGGAACCCGCGTTACCAGGTTCATGTAGATCGCCTTGAATCAGTTCAAAAACAAATTTTACTATTTGCCTTAAGAGATTTTCATTGGGATCCCTCGTACAATCTGCCACCCTATACGAATCGTTTAAAACTCATTAATCTACACACACTTTCTAGTCGGAGGGAAATGCTTGGCATTATTTTTATGATTAAATTGCTAAATGGTTCACTATCCAGCCCATTTCTTCTAAGTGAAGTGAACTTCAATGTACCGTCTCGTCCTTCAAGGCATTTCAAACCTCTAGTCTTAAAACAGTGCCGAACCAATTTTCAGTTAAATTAGCCTTTTCGCTGTTTGTGTCAAGATTATAACTCTCTTTCTGGTAGATTTGATATTTCAGACTCGCTTTTCAGCATAAAAAAATCAATTCTTTCTATCCTAAATTCATAGCTACTAATTGTTTTTTATTCCTTGACTTCTATTTTAACTTTTAACAATAATTTTATTCTGTTAACTAGTTATTTCTTAATGTATAATCTATCCTATATCTACTTTACTTAGCTGATGAGGTTTTCTCTGTAGCTGAGCAGTTTTAGATCTCGACGATTAACAAACCAAAGCCTTTCAACGACTCGGCACGAACGAATAATCCGCGCGTTATGCGGATGCGCCCCTCGCGCCGGTCGGGCGGGATATGGTGGGTAATCCGTTGGGTAATTAAATAAATAAATAAATTAAAAAAAAAACATATATTGGGGATCAACAGAGCTGTGACAATTACCAGCAGTCAAAACTAGAAGTCTTTCCAGGAAATTAGAAAATATTTTTAAAAATGTAGTGTAATTTTGTAAAATGTTTTAAGTAAATTATAAATGGATTTTATGAACAATACAATTGTTTTCATTTTTGTTTTTCCTGTGGTTGAGACATTTGATTTTCGTAGAAATTCCTTCAAAACTCCCCACCGTGCGCTAGGGGTAGGACGAACAGCAGCATCCAGCATATCGCATGGTATGAAATGATATTAATAATTGGTTCTGGCTAGCGGGTTTGGGCATTGCGTAATGGCGGTAAAAGTTTTCATAATTTTTTGTTGTTCTTAGAGTTTTTTTTTTATTATTTATTTTTACTTTTGATTTGGTTAAAAAATTATGCGGCGAGCACAAAAAATTAGCTTACATTTATTTTTGCATATGTAAGTCTATATTTTATGTTGAATTAAAAATTATGATATATGAGATATGTTTAAAACGAAGGCAACCGCCATGCATTAGATGGGTTTGACGGCAATCTCTTTTTTCGAAAGCACAAAAAGATAAAGAGATTCATGCATTTATGATTCCAATTATTATGCGAGGGTAAACTTTTAGAAATAAATTTATGAGAAACGATTTCGCTTGAATATTAAAAACAAAAGAATTTATACTAAAAAGAGATGTAAATTTTTACATCAAAAGCGAAAAAAAAGCTAAGAATATTTCTTTATTGAGTTTAAAAGAGCAGCCTTAGAGGAACACGCGAGGACTAAGAAATTTAGAATGCTATCACTTTCCATATTTAAACTTAACATAAACGCCTATTAAACATCCCAGACACGTTCGCAAAAGAGGAACTTGTTCCAACTCAATATCCTCCGACCAAAGAGATTATGGCTTATCGGTGTTCATGAAACCGGTAGTGTATATCACTTTAAAAATGGTGATTTATTTTTTTGTTAGTAAGCCGATTATTGTCAAAATACTGTGGGAAATTAGTTATATACAAGTCTATATAGGAGACGTTCTAAAACTTTGTTTCAAGGTCCAAACAAAGCCAAGGCGAACGAAAAATGACACTGAAGATGGCACAACGCCGAAGCAAGTTTTCCTCTAAACAAAATTTCAAATTTCATATTTCTTTATGCAGTCTATGATTTACAAAAAATCTTACAGACTAGATTAAACAAAGGTTCGTAACATAAAATTATTAAGTGTAAGTAGATCAACAATAAAAATTCAGCTTATGCCAGAAGAAAAATTTTTTTAAACAAAGCCTAGACGTAGAAAAATCCATACAATGAATATTATTAATTGAATTGATGACAATTGGAGCACGCGTGAGCGGCCCATTCAGGGCATAATTAGATCTATACTGTTCAATAGCAAACATATTATGTTGCCGGAATATCCACGATGGTACATAAAAGTTTAAAGACTCTAAAAGTATTGGACAGTCAATAATGCAATTAGCAATGTCATAGATAATTGCCGTGATTACCCGTGATCTCTAATGTGTGAAGACTAATTAACTTACGCCTAGAGGTATAAGAAGGAAGGGGCATGTCGAATCGTATGTCGGATAATCAATACTTTATAAATATTTTGTGAATCTCGTAGTAGGGACTCCATATAATAGAACCATATTCAAGCCTAGAACGTACAAAGGCATTATATATACAATCGCTTTTTAGTATATGGGTCTTTAAACACAGAACCATTTCTTTTGATAAAGGCCAATAATGAGTATGCCTCGGGAATTATAAATTTGAAATGCGCAGTAAATGTGAAATAGTAATCAAATACAATACCTAAATCACGTATTTTATTCATCCTTATTAATAGCATGTCAGAAACGTAATATGTCGAAATCAATTCAATCAAACGACACTGATGATGGCACAACGCCGAAACTGGTTTGTCTCAAAACCAAATTTGACAAGGGATGACGGAAAATCGTTCCAATATACATCAACTATAACATTTATTGGCATTGAGCGTAAGGTTTTCTTACAGCACCAATTATCAAAATTATTTCGCTCAGATTGAAGTATGTGAACATCAGACTCATTCTTAATATTTAAAAATATTTTTAAGTCATCAGCGTAAAGAAGATAATTACACCTCTTAAAGCACATACTTACATTATTTATAAGAAGAATAAAAAACAAGGGACCAAGGATACTACCCTGAGGTACACCCGACGTAGCTATGTAAGATGATGACCTAACATTATCTACAGGGTGGCTAATGAAAGCCGCTACCAAAAAAAAATTAAATAACTTTTTTTCTATTTAATGAATCTGGTAAATTTTTTTTTTATTTTGCAGATTGACTTTTACATTTAACAAAAATGGATAACTGGGACACTGAAACAAGAATTTGGATTGTCCGCCGCTATCGCGCACTGGAGTCCGTAGTTTCGGTTCAAAGAGAGTATAGGCGCACGTTTGGCGGCAATCCTCCGAGCAGATGGACCATAATAAGACTTGTAAACAATTTTGCCGAGCATGGGACAGTCAACAGAAGACCTTACCATCGAAACCCTTCAGTTCGAACGGAGGAAACAATCGCTGCTGTAGCTGCTGCCATACAAAACAATCCACGTGTTTCGACAAGAAGCTTATCTGCTCAAATGGGTGTAAGCAGACAGTCATTACAGTCAATTATGCACAAAGATTTGGACTTATTCCCATATAAAATTCAAATGGCCAACAAACTGAACGCTGCAGACTTGCCGATTCGCTTGGAATTTTGCCAGAAGATGCTTCAAATGGTGGAAGAGGATGGAAACATGTTGAACTGTCTTTTCATGTCTGACGAGGCCCATTTCGATTTAAACGGCAACATAAACAAACAAAATTGTCGAATATGGAGTGCTTCCAACCCACAGATACTCCATGAGACGGAATTGCATCCACTTCGTGTCACAGTGTGGTGTGCAGTTTCATCACGCTGCATTGTCGGGCCCTACTTCTTCGAAGAAAACGGTCACACCGTTACGGTTACTGGAGACCGTTACTTGAGCATGTTGAGAGAGTTTTTCTATTCAGAATTACGCCGAATGAGAATTTCTTTCAACTCTGTGTGGTTTCAGCAAGATGGTGCAGCTCCTCATATAGCCCAACCTGTTATGACAGAATTGCGACGAAAATTTTCCAATAAGCTGATATCCAGAAACTCCACATTCCGTTGGCCACCCAGGTCGCCTGACCTTACTGCACCTGACTTTTTCTTGTGGGGTTATTGCAAACAGGAAGTCTTCAAAGCAAAACCAACAAATTTGAATGAACTAAGGCAATCCATTCGAGAAACAATTGCGGCTATTCCTGTCTCAACTCTCCAAGCAGTAATGAACAATGCCGCACATGCATCGACGAGCAGGGGGGGCATTTAAATTCCATTATTTTTAAAACTAATTAAGCTATATTTAATAAAATTTAATGAGCTTTAACATGAATAAAAGAAAAATGAATTCCATACACTGAAAAAAAAAATTATTTGAGTTACTTAATGTAGCAAAATTCATCAGCCACCCTGTATAACAACAAAATTGACACTATTGGATAAGTAAGATCTCACCAAGGTTAAAAATGCAGAATGAAAAGTTTTGCAATTTAGCCATTAGAGATCGGTGAGATACTATGCCAAAGGCTTTAGATATATCGGTATAAATGCAGTCCACTTGACAACTATCTGTAAATGACGAGATGCAGTAGTTAGAAAAAAGGGTAAGACTTGAAATTGTAGATCGTCCTGGAAAAAAACCATGCTGATGTGGGCTCACAAACGCTTTATAACTGATGATAATTTAACCATCACCGTTTTTTTTCAAAAAGTTTCGATATTGGGCGATAGTTTGAAACACCCACTTTACTCCCACTCTTATGTATAGGTTTAATAAAAGACATTTTCCAATCATCTAAGAAAATGCCGGATTTTAATGATAAATTAAAGATACGCATTGTTTTAGAAAAAAAGATGAAAATTGTTAAAAGTCACATTGTCTTGAGCTTTTGATTGTTTGAATACTAAGGATAATATCATCAATATTTAGAACCAATGCTGAGAAATTAAAGCACGACATAACCTGCTTTAATATAACCTCATCGGTAACTATTCCATGAGTCATCGGTTGCTTTGAAAAATTCCGCAAAAAAATTGGCGGCTCAGTAGCAGATGACGAGTTCTTTCCTTAATAGGACACAGACAACGGAACTGTGGCAGCTGATTGCTTGGAACGCATAAAGTTCCAAAACGATTTTGGATTCGATTTAATATTACTAGAGTTCGCCCAGTGGTTGAAATTCAACCAATAAACTTTATTTTATTTTATTTTTTTGCTGTAGGTATGTTTCATCCGCCTTTTTTTCTTCCTTTCTATGTCGTTCCTTTCTTCTAACATATTTTTATTTTCCTTGATTTCTTTTTTTACTCTCTTATTTTATTTTTTACTTTCCTCAAACTTTTTTTCCTTTCCCTTCCCTTCCTTTTGCTTTCTTGCTTTCCCCTTCGTTTTCTTACCTTTCCTTCAATTCCCTTTCCCTTCCCTTCCTTTCATTTCCTTACCATTCCATTCTTTCCTTTAATTTTACTTCCTTTCCCATCCTTTCCATTCCCTTCCCTTCCCTTTCCTTCCTTTCCTTTTCCTTTTCTTTCCTTTCTTTTCCTTCCCTCTATTTTCCTTTAATTTTCTTCGGTGTTTAATACTCTTTATGAGTAATCATTTATTTTATTTTTGTAAACCCTGTTTGTAGGTATCAGCAATGAATTTTACATATTTGCTCATATTTTACATTGCTTGTTTAATGTATCCAACAAAGCAACTTTTCGTGCTCTCAGGAGAGCAGCTGACACTGGGCCTCGTAGCCAGTAATCAATACAATAACAACAACTAAAACAAAAATGCATGACACAACAGAGTATCTATAGTGCGAATACTTATTTTTCATTGGTCCACTACCAACTCTTCGCACTCACAGTGAGAGCCGACCACACGAATAACACAAAAACATGCATGGCAAGTCTACTCACACTACTACGGCTCTTAATTTTTTCCTACAAAGCAACTCCTCGGCCATGCTCACGATTCAGCATAGTACACAAAAAGCAAGTACACACACACAGCGTGTCTATAGTGTGAATAAGTAAATGTGTAGTGGTGTGACTTTTATGTTAAAGTTTTTATATTAAAATGATTTTTTACATTTTTTTTATTTACGGATAAGAGTACAACTCAAAATTTCCTATCTATACATATATAATTTGTATACCTTAGAATTATAGTTTAGCAGAAAACGGTTCTACATTGCATTCATCTTGTCTATTTATATATAAGATTTTCAAAATTATGGATATATTTACTGTAAAGGAATTTATAAAAGCAATTGAACTCTTTAACATACTTCAAATATTCTTGTTTGCTTTGACGGCATCCCGATTTTTTGCGCAAATTTTTTAGTTTCTTCAGTCTTTTAGTATACCAAGGCAACTTATATGCTCTTGCTGGGAAACTAGGGATATTGTTGTTTGCTATTTTCAGGATATTACTCTTAAATAATTCAAAGCAATCTACGAGTTTGCGTTCGCGAAAAAGAAACTGCCAATCGACATTTAAAATTAAATTGTTTATCAATTCAAAAGCACAACGACTATAATTGTATCCAACGTCATTATTGTGTACAATATTTCCAAACTCATAGTACTGAAGTTCCAGTATCAATGGTACATGCTGCTTATCAGTATTGGATAAGGGACACCAAGAAAGCATCAAATTGTAATTAAGATTACTGCTGACAAATATAAGATCTAACATTTTGTCTAGCGAATTTACATAATTGTTGATTTGTACTAATTGTAAACCATAAAAACTATCAACTACGTACATTTCATTATTATAATTAATTTAATTCCGTGTAAGGCTCAATGTTTGTCAAAGTTATGTCGAAGAAATCGAAGTGGGAAAGTCGGTTTATGTATCTTATCTTGTGTATGGCTAGGAACATTAGGACCTGTCAAAACCGGATGATATGACTCTTGGGGTATTCGAGAGAAAAGTGTAGTGAGTTTAACCTGTTACAATATACAGAACGAAGTTGTGCTACCATGACTCTAGTCTATGTCGGAAGAACGCGCTCCTCTTCAGCTATTTCAGTTGGTTGGTTATCAATTACGGGGTTCACATGCCGAGTTCTGAGGGATCAGTTCACCGACTCGGTGTGGAGCTCGTTTAGAGCCTGCCAATAGTTATGCAGATCAAACGGCAAGGTAATGTGGTGACGGATCTCATCATAGTGCTTACGGATATGTTTCCTTATGTCTTTAGGAGGCAGAGCTTTATCCAATAGATGACGGTTTATATGACTAGGTTTGTGGCAGTTCAGTAAAAACTGTCGCACATTGAGCATTTTAGTCTTTTGATAGAGGTGAGACTCAGCAGACATCCCGTGGTAGTTCTGATGGCAGTGTTTGTAGGGGGGCCCTTAACCATAATCCATAATCATACAGTCGTCAGCGTAGAAGAGAATGGAGACTCCCTTGGGTGTAGGAGAAAACCTCGAAATATAGAAATTAAACAGAATGGGGGATAGGACACCACTGTGTGGCACCCCCTGTCTAATCCATAACTGACTAAACCTTACTGACGACTGCCTACGGTTGATGTAGCTAGCGGAACACTTTTCTAGGCTGGCAGGGAGCGATATCTCTTTTAGGTGTTTTAGTAATGTGGCGTGGTTGACCGTGTCGAATGCTTTCGATGAGTCAAGTGCCAAACTAAAGTTTATCTGAGTCGAACTGTGTATTATCTCCCCTTCTAATTTCTCACTTCGTATGCCCCTTCCCCTTATCCTCTTCTTCCATTCTACTTCTTACCAACCCATTCCCCCTTACCATTAGCCCTATTTTTCGGAGTGCTGCTTCAAATTTTTTCCTATATTTAATGTTGACACGTAGAAGGTATAGCGGGTGTAGAAGAAAATGTTTGTCTCTTTTACATCTTTACCTTGGTAATCTTTTTCTTACCTTTTGAATGGAATATTATTAATATAATATATTAATTCTAATAATAATTGTATTGCTAGCCGCTGCCCATATAAAATCAGAAAAGATCAAAAGAGAAATTACAAATTGACGGAAGCCAAAATAAAAGACAAAAATATTCCTTTCTGAACCACAAAATGGTAAATTTTTATAGCTAAAAAAAAAATAAAAGCACAAAACCACAACAACAAAACTGGCAAATGATAAACCAATTGCAAAATTTTCGAGACTAATCACATACACAATTCAATTCGTTTTACAATTTCAACTAATTTCCATTTCAATTAACTTTTCCAAATGTAATTTAAGGTATTTGGAAGAAGAAGATCTAAACGACGAAAGGACTTTTGAATGTGGAAGGGCAGGTAGTTTGAGTTGATAAGGTAGAGAGGCAGATAATCAGAGAGCAAGAGAGTATACATACATGTCGAAGGAATGCATGTGGTTGTGTGTGTGTGTGTGTGTGTGGCTGAAAACAGGTGAAAAGCAAAGAAAAAGTGGACAAAGTGATTCAATTGAGTTCAGCAGGAAGAAGAGTGACTGCTGCTACTGCATGTACGGACAGTTGGCGTGCGGTTGGAGGTCGTTGTTGCTGCACTAACTCGTTATAAGATATGCCAAAAGTCAATTTTGTGTGAGGTTTAGAGCTTTCTCATACTACATCAATGATGCAACACACAATCGGTAGCACCGAGCTGCCTCAACTTCTTATTGTCAGCCTGCCGAGCGGCTGCCTCAACTTGAGCAACAGTCAGTCGATTTGTCCAACCGTTATATTGGTACTTGGGCACTTGTACACCCAAAGTCCTAAACAAATCATTCACTTGGCTGAGTTCTCGTTACTACTCTAAGTACTCGTTGCTGAGCTATCGACTGCAACGCACACTATTCTGCATTTGTTTGTTGTTGGACTGGTGCTTTAGTGCCAGCAATGAGTGTATGGCTGTTGACGTAAGTGCTTGAAGCGCAAAAGAGGCGAGTCGAAAATTCTGATTAAGTCAAATTTAGATTTGTTAGACAACAACAAAAGTAACTGCTAACTGTTACTCGCTACTGGTCTTCAAGGGTTTGCTGGTTGTGCGTGTGTGTGCGGCCTTTCGACAGCATTTTGTGGCCAGGTACATAAAATGAATCGTTTATCAGTAATCAAAATCCAAATTATTTCAATTAGTCAACATGCTAGTGGGTATGTAAGTTTGTATTTTGTGTTGGTAGTAAATTTCTATTTGTTGGAAAAGCATTCCAAAGTATTTGTCTGGTTGTAGTTTAGAACTTTAATCTTATTACTAAGCAAATCCTTATTAGAAATTGATTCAGCTATCTTTGTAGAAGCAGTCTAAAATTTGAAGTCGATTTAATTAGTAAGCCTTGAACGGATTTTCCAAGTATTGATTTAGCAAGAGTTTCTCTGATATCGATCTGTGTCCAAGTTTTTCTTCATGCTAGCTCACACACTTAGCTACAAATAACTTTAAGAAACAGATAAGAAAGTTGATATAGAAGGCTCCACGTCATAGAATCAAATCGTTCATACAACATTCGTGCTAGTACTTGTGATAGTACCTGCGCCTAACGGACACATATCCTATCGTGACATGACAGAACCCAGAATGCAATAACTCCATGTGAAAATAAGACATAATCCTAAGCGAAGAGACGGATTAATAACCGAGAATCACTTTAAGCCAACAAATGGTACTTTGGACTGAGAAGGCAATTGAGCAGATAAGAGGCTCCCATCCAGACAGTCTCCCTATCGACACCACAATTCGATTGCAGCAAAAGGGGAGACGGGAAAAGATAAAAATAATAAAGAATTATCACCCTTCTCAACTAAGAACCCAGAAGCCATATCGACTGGTATCTAATGAAACCCAATTAGGAAAATTAGCGAGGAAAATACACCGTCGACACATCATATTTTTTGGATGACTTAAATGGTGGCAGACTAAATAAGAGCGAAAGAGCTCTGCGAACTACCTAAACCCAGCCTTCTGCGTTAGATTACAGTTAACCTAAAAATTGGTAAGTAAAGTTTTTCGGACTGTGCATCAGTTGGTATTGCATATTTGGGTCTTCTCTTTCACCAAGAGTTGTGTTATAGACTCTACTCTGACTACAACCGTATACCTTCACAGATTCTTCTCCTTTTTATTACCAAACGCTTTATTTAGAAATGCAACTGCTTTATCAAAAAGTTTCTGCTTCACATATGCACTTAAGGATTTGCGATTTGGGCTGTCTACCGGCTGCCACCATGCCATTTAAGGATATTTTCGAAAAATGTGTCTCTTATTCTCCTGCCAGCCAACCAACCATGCTACTGACTTCATCCGCTAAATGACATTGCTGATTTTATATAAAATATAGTTATTGTACTTGTCGCATCCGCTCCTACAGTTAAACTCAAAGTTCCTATTTGTTTACTCATATTTTGGAAATGTTTTTTTTTTATGTTTCGAAAAAATTTAT